>CM052326.1:16462560-16544470 GCA_028455615.1 Lasioglossum zephyrum | reverse complement strand
TATATATATATATATATATAATAGTATAAAACATAATATATATGTAATATAATATATAATAATATAAAACATATAATAATATAAAAATTTCTTAAATTATATTATAAATAAATTCTCTTAAATTCGGTCGGAAGTCGCTGTCGCTTCTGAACAATTGATTGAGAAAGTATTGCTAATCTTTGATTTTAGAAAGACTACTAGGAAATTGCCAGTAAGTAGAGTATATTAAATTATTAGAGATAGAGAGATTAAGTGGCTCTTCTATAGATAAATATTTATGTATTCATATTTCCATTTATATTTTATGTACTAAAAGAAAGTATTACGTCAAACAATCCATAATTATTCTCCTCGTAATATATGAAACTAGGGCTTCGACGCTGGTTCTGCAAAGCCCCTCCGGTTCGTTTAATAGCAAGCAACATTGCTGGCATAATAAAGAGACGGGGCTCGCAGCGGGGAGTCAAATGTGGCGCACGGGCCGATTGACGTCGACTCGATTCTTCTTGTTAAACGTTGAAAACGCCGACTTGATTCTTCTTGTTGAACGCTGAAACGTTGTCGGGTCCCACGAACTTCCAGACGACAGTGATAAATCGAATCAGAAGTGCTCTAGCTATTGGTTTCGCATGTTCTTCAAGTTTCGTGGTGTAACAACATAAACGTTCTCGCCGAATGCAACTGAACGAAAAATCTTGGTCGGTTTTCTTAATTAAACATCCTCCTATTTCGCGTTCGGAGATTTTTTGTGCACCACTCGAAAGGAACTCCATTTAATTGCAGGTTACACAGATTTGCGGTCTAATTACAATAAAATGATGAACTGGAGCATCCTGCGTCGATCAAATTTTATGATCGCGTTGTGATATTAATTTTATTAGCGGCTTCCGAAGTTTTTTCTTCTCAATTGCTCGAATTTCCTGTCAGGTGAAAGAGAAATCATTCTGTGTCCATAAGGGAAGCTTCATCAGGGTTATAAAATGATTACAGTAATATTGAGTCATGAAATTTGTACTCCAAAATGGCTGCAATTATACATTAATATAATAGTATTTCTAAAGTATATTTATAAAAATAATATTTATAATATATTTATTATATTATATAATATTTATAAAAATAAAAATTCCTCGAGTATACATAATAGAATAATTTACACGAAAACGTAACGTTTATAACTGCAGGTTTTGTTAATGTAAAAAATGTGTAGATAAAATACAAAAGTTGATCGGACAATTTTAATCACGCATAAAATATGAGCAAAGTTTCGGTGAACATCTTTTCAATCCAGGAATTATGCTAGAGGAATAATGGCGGAGTGTCCCACGAGGACCATCACGATCGGTGACACGCCACTGGATCCTGATTGCTGAAACAAACCTAATGCAGCCACGTGTCGGCTCGATTTCAGCTTGAGTCAGCTTCCTCTCACGTGCCGCTCATTGTTCCCTGTTTTTGTACGACCTATCCAGGGCTACATGTAGTTCCGAGTCCGAGAGTCGCCGGATAATATAAACCTAATCCGGCCGTGCGATTAGTCCACGTGCACGGTTACACGCGCTCGCGATCTTTCTACGCGGCATTCGCACGTGCTGGAACTGTACGCAGCTCATGTAGATTAATGCACTGTATTAACCGGAAGAGAGTGCAGTCAAGGGACTCGCGTTGATGAATTACATCACCGTTCTCCCGGTACGAATGTGCTCCTTTTGAAAATACGAACACTATGTCCACTAGACAAATGGCAGAACCGCGCCACTGTGCCTTCCTGTTTTACCATTTTTATTCTTCGTTAATCCAATTGAAATTTTAACTAGACCATTTTTATTTCGCACTAACAATCAAGTCTTGTTAGACTGGATTTTATAAATTCTGGATTAAATAATTTAGAATATTATTACACTGTATCCGATTTATTAAAATTACAGATGAACTGTATACCTTTGTTTACTTCTTATGGCTTACAACTCGACTTGGAAAATCTTTATTTTGCATGAAAATCCTCGGTGAGGATATTATCATTGAAACAATTTTTGTTTTGTAGCAAAGTTTCACGCATTACATTACTTTCGACTTACTGAGATTGTTGAAAGACGAAATACATTGTCGTTTAGCTCGAGTCCTCCGCAATCAACGTAGAAAATTAATTTTTATTAAGATCCGCTGTGTAATGATTACCATTGAAACGTGTGGTAGAGGGGCCAGAGCGAAGCGGAATTAGGCAACAGTTTCTACGGAGATAAAAAGGTTCTCACGGGGAGGGCGACCGAGTTAATATAAGCGTCCGGTGTTGTTATCTCTCGAGCAGCCCCCATGAACAGCCCTCATGATACACCCCTCAGATATTAAGTACGCGCACGCGGAAATCGACGCGTGCGAACCAATGTTCCCGGGGGGCTGATACTCTAGATAGGGGAGGAGACGGGTTCACGATTTCGTTGGCACGAGCCAAACGGCTCGCGACATATGTTCTCCAACAGCTGATGTACTTGCTAATAAGTCTCCCCCTGTTGCCCCACGCTGGAATAAACCGATATTACAACGTAACCGAACATGGGAAACGCGGAAAGCCTGTGAGCAATTGCACGCTCCTCGCCATTTCATTTATCCGATGACACGCGTGACGATTCCGATGTATTTACAATCAGAGTTGTGCAGAATTACAATTGAATTACTCCAGAATTATAATTACAAAGTAATTGAATTAAATTGTAATCCAATTATGTTGTAATTTATAATTCAGATCTTCAGTCAATTAAATTACAATGTAATTCGTAATTGCAATGAAGCACAATTATAAAATACATTGTAATTGAATTAAATTGTAATTCAATTATGTTGTAATTTACAATTCAGATCTTTAGTCAATTAAATTACAATGTAATTCGTAATTGCAATGGAGTACAATTATAAAATACATTGTTTTCATGTATTGTATTGTATTTCAAGTATATTGTATTTCAATTATACTGTAATTCAATGACAAATTGCATTTCAATTACATTGTGTTTCAATTATATTGTGTTTCAATTATATTGTATTTCAATTACAAATCTGATTGAAATACTTAGTAATTGAATTACGCTGTATTTGAATTATATAGTAATTCATTTACGACGTAACTGAATTACTATTAATTGAAATACAATGTAATTCAACTACGTAATTGAATTACAATGTAATTGAATTAGCACAAATCTGCTTACAATAACTTCTATAAATAACAGAAATTTATTTATATTCAGAATTTCTGCAGTTCTTAAAATCATAACATAAATCTCGAATTGTATGGAAAGGATTTGGGACCCTATCGTTTGACGTTCTTGTTGTTCCAGGTAGATTTAAGGGTCGGTAACTTTCCTTCCATTGTTTCCAGGATGATTAACCCACCGGTGGTGGAGTTTAGTCGGGTCTCTTTTGACCCAGAGTAATAAAATTCGTCGTCCGATTTCAGGTTATAAGGTTGTGCCATAAAGTATCCTTCACTTAACTTTTATTTTTGGTAAGAGCTATGGTAAAATATTTTTGACATGTACACTGGTTGAAATTACACGTACCCACAAATCACCGTGGCAATACAATAAATTGTAGCCACATATTGCTGAGGATTAATTAGTCTGTTCATTCACTGGGAGATGTTCATTCACATCTTTGGTAATTTCAATGTTGAAATGCTATTTGGAATTAGCATTGTGCGAAAGAGACGAACTCTCGGGGTATGATAGTTGTGTCAGGAAGAGCGGGTCGAAGTCGGCCGGGAAATTGGCGTTCAGAAACGATGAAATTTGCATGCCGTGTCGTTTACTTCTCTCCCAACACAAACACTGCCGGGGACCTTCTGACCTACTGCTCGAACAGAGAGTAACCATACCACGAGGAACGTGAAGAGGAGAGAAGGCGAAGAAGTGAGAGCATTCTCACGGAACGTCGAGTTGTTCACCTGGCACAGCGTGTGCACGCACCGAGTGCACTTCGCCCTATTTAAATGGCCTTTTCTACCTTTCCTCTCTTTTTTAATTAAATGCTACGTCGTAGCACGTGCTCACAATACCGACACACGTCATCCCTTCCGTGTACACACGACCTCAGCCCCGGCATCCTTGGGATCTTCCGGTAAAGCTGGACTTGCTTCCTGCAACTTTCGACTCCCCTCGTTCACCCTCTTTTTTCTCTGTCAATTCAACTACTAATATATCCCATACGTCCCTTGTTTACCTGAGAGACCTCCCCAATTAGCGCTCTTTAATTGCAATGTGCACCACCAAATGTGATCATTAACCCTTGTATAACGATTTCTTATTCGTTTTCGAAGAAATCGGCTGCGTCATGTTGGCTCCAATGCATCGAAATTATATTATACAATAAGGGCTGAAATAGGATATTTGACTTCTGCTTACGTTTTCTCGTTAGCTTGAAGTAAAGCGAACTTGAGTGACACAGCAGAATGAAGATAAATTTTTGGTGAAACCTTTTAAGGATCTGTTTAAAAATCGATACTGCTTTAATTACTGATATTAATATCGAAAACATGTGTTTCAGTATCGCATGTGTCATTTTTAGGTCCGAGAGGAATTATGTAAGTTCGTTAAAGTGTGCTTTATGTGTGGGCAAGCGGTTTAAATGAGGCGACAAGTATGAATGGATTAAAACATGGTGAAATGATCGATTGTAGTTAGCTGAATTTTTAAAAGAGGCTCTTTATAATTAAGTTAAAATAGTTTCGTGACATTTTTGGGTCATCTTGTATTATTATGAAATAAGTTTGCAGTAAACGAAGTGTTAAGTTGAAAACAATATATAATCATTCCTAAATTCCTTTAATTTATCTACAGTGTTAAATCGCGTAAACTTTATCGCAAAATTTGTTTTAATCTGTCAATTGTTTAAACCATTTAAGTGCATGCCAATGGGACAACAATGATCGATCGGAGTGACGGGACGCGGTGACTAGAGCAAAAATCGACAAACGACCCAGTCGGTTAGGTTAGCATCTTGGAAGCAGAAGGGGCCGGTCCCTGTAGGGCCCGATGGGACCCCAAAGGCGTTCTTTATAGGGTCTTAGGTTCAAGATTGCGCACGTGCTCGGTTTTCCCACGCGTATAGCACGCAGCCGGTCTGCGTCCAGAGGGGTGAACACGCCGAGCACTGAAAAGGGGCAGGGAGCATTGTGTCGAACACGGGCCTGAGACATTCGAAATTAAAGGTCTGCCCACTTTCGTCTTTCTCCTTTCTTCCCACGGCGAATGATAACCACTACAAATTGCCGGTAGCGGAAATACAACGAAACGATTCCGAGAGATCGTTCCCGTTTTCGGTTCCCGCGAATGAAAGCGTTCTACAAGAATTATTACAACATCCGTGTTATGCTAAACACGTGTTCTTTAGTTTTTAATATCGGCTCTTCATTCGGCCACCACTTCTTGTAACTTATTTTAACATTTATCGTACGCATTTTATTTGGAACGAGTCTCACATTTCGAACGACGATTACTTAGTTTCTACATACACTAAAAATATAAAATTTTTAACAATCCAAGACCATGTTCTTCTCTTCTAAATATATAAGAAATAAAAGAAGGAGTATATTTTCATTTAATTTCCGTGCTCTACACGAAAAATTTTTATTTTGCATAAAGTTTCACAGTCTGGTATGTAGTTATTTTTTTTTATTTAGCTTACCCAGGCCCTATAAATGGGGTCTATACAGCTGAACCTAAATCACATTATTTTACATAGTTTGAGTTATAGAGTTTAGTAGTTTGAGTTACAGAAGTTACACATCTTTTCAGAGTTTTACTCAAATTACATTCTTTCAAAAACGTAAAGATACGCAAACACGCCCCGATGTTGGGTTTGGTAAAAAACATGTCAGCTTTGAGGGATATGGTATGTAGTTATGTTCTCACGCATTGGCTATTTTCCAACTATAAAAAAAACGAGTACCTTCGTGCTCATTTTCCTCGAAGACAGATAAATAAAAATTCCGGGATAGATTATATAGATCTTCTGGCTTTTGATATCAAAGTAGAAGTTACGAGAGATTCCACGGTGGCAGGTTAACAATAAATAAGAGCCTGGTCCTCGGACGAAAACCAGCTATTCGATGTAGAGATTAGGAAGGATTTTTTCCTGTTTGACATTGGTCTCGACCATCGAGAAATGTAACCGTGGACCACCTACGCCGCGAATATCCACAGGTACGGTTGATAGACGTGGCCGTTTCTTACCCCGAAATTCCAGCGGGGCTGACTCATGGTTCTTGTAGTATTCCTCGAAATTGAGACCGGGGACCCTATAAGGAAGTCATCTCGCTGGCCGGCTCAAAAAGTTCGCACGCATACATATAATGTATATCGGCGTTTCGTGGCGCGTCGTAACGCGCGTTTCGTGCATTTAATTCACGGTAATTCGCGTGCACTTCTGTTGCCGTCGAAGCACTCGCTCGCCGGCACTCCGAAATGTAGTCCGATGCCAATCTTCGATATTTACTTCGCCAGTGACGTTATTAACAGCGCCGCGCACTTATCTTCTCTCATTTTTTGCGACCTTTCGTGTTCCCGCTCGCCGCGCGCGGCTGATTACCATAAAACCGTTAATGCGGCGATGTTATTTAAAATTTTCGGGGGAACAGATTTCTCGCACGCTCGAGTTCAAAGCGGTGACGCGACGCGGAATCGAAAAATCTCGTTTTACATATCACGCGGGTAGAGATGAAGTACCGGTTCCAAAAGCAGTAAATTCGATCGCACCTGTTGAGAGACCGGGTTGCAACTTCGTTACCGGCGAGAGCCCGTTCGAGTCAATAACTTTTCGATAAAGATATCACGACGTGTTGTATCGTAACCCTCGGGATTGAGCCGTGAAACGACTAATTCGAACGAGACGCGTCGATAAGGTAAGACAATACCCTCCGATATACCAGTGATAATTGAAGGACTGGAGGGTGGAGGGTGGAGGGCTACAATTACAAAGCCCCCGGGTAAGCGAGACACGATTAAGCGTGAACATGTATCGGTAATCGTCGAACCACTTAAGCCGAATTTCTCAAGTTTCCAGCGGCGTCGTAAATCCTTTGGCGTGCCCCCCTATCCCTCTTGCATCGGGCCCCTGTCCCTGGTGGCCCTCGGAGCGCCGTATATGGCGTTGAACTCGCGCATTAAGCACGCGGACGTTCGGTGACAAGCTTGTAAAAAGGCGTCGCCAAGAGTCGCTCATATAATTTCGTTTTAATCGTGCCGGAAGCTCCTGTTCAGAGCCACCGTTAATTGGTCCCAGCTTTGGTCATCGAGCAAAAATATATACCGGGGCCCCTTCATCGATAGCTTGCTCGCATACGAGACTATCTTCTACCTGCTTGCTTGGTTGCTTGCACGCCTACAGGCACAATGCGTACACGGGGCCCGTGTGTCGATGCACACAAACGCGGCCAGGCCACATGTACACAATATACCCGCACGGAATGAATGCCGCTGCCGGGCGGAGAGGTACATCTCTCGTTTCTGGACTCTGAGATCTAACTACCACCTGCCTCATTTTCCCACGAGCTCCGAGAGCGAACCTCTCGAATACGGATGAGATAGACGACGACGGACCGGCGTGTGTAGGAACGGGCACGGCCTCTCCTCTCCGAGAGCCGAAGGACAGCGACGCGAGCCACCGACACGGGAGAAGGGTCGAGAGAAACGGAGAAAAACAGGGTCAGAAAGAAATAGAAATGAGCCAGAGCTGATCCCGGTTGACGAATCCAGAAAGGGAGCCAGACGAATCGAGACGCGTAATTCGGGCTTTGCTACGTGGTTTCGATCAATCAGCGGCGTACTAACACGATCCTCTATGTTTTCTTCCAGTAGAAACAGATTTGTCTCTACATAGTGTAACTTCTTTTTTGACTTTAATTGCTCCTTACGGAAAATGTTGTTAGATCCCCTTCCAAAGACATTTTTAGTGGAGGTGTATTGTTAGAACTGGACTAATCGCGACATCTATTATTGTAAGAGATAAGAGACGAGCAATCACGTGACCACAAAATTGTAACACGTGATCAGCATCGTCGTTCGTGCTCATGGCGCCCTTCTCGTTACGACAGTCGAACCGTAAACACGTGTCTTCTCTATTCAAAGAATAAACATAATATTCAAGCATCACAGTACATAGTTGCTCTGGATTTTATTCCTCAAGTTTCATCATGTGTCTTTCTCTCAGTGGCTATTTAACACTTTGCTGCACCATTTTCGACGCATAATTAGTTTCTTAGGAAAAAAGCACAAGGGTCGGTCGATGAGGAAAGTACGTTCCCATCGAAAGCCTCCAACTTTTGGGGTGGAGCATCTTAAACCTACTAGCTTTCTAGAAAAGAGGACAAGGATCGGAATCAATGAGAAAGATACAGCTCCATTCAAATCTCTTCTAATTTTTGGGGGTGGTGCATCTTTAACCAGTTAGTGGCTATATCAACCCTTCGCTGCACAATTTTCTTCATAATTATAATGATTGGACCCTCTTCGCCTCTAATACTCAGGAAAAAACTACAAGGGTCAATAAACAGGTTACACCCCCAACCGTGTTACTAGTGTTTTGGGAAGGATACAGCTCGACATGTTACAATCTCTTTGACCCTAATAGATCGTTAGAAAAGGGTTGGTCAGTAAGTAAGTTACACCCTCAACCCTCTTTCATTTTGAGTGCGGTGCAGCTCTACAGATTGAGTTCGTGACATGTTATAACTAAAGTACATTCTGAAATATTAATACAAACCTGTGTCACATAATTAGTTAACAGAGGTTAACGCTTGAATGCCCGCTAGTTTCGTCGCCAATAAATTCTGAGCAGCCCGAGATCAATAAAACAAGCCATGAGCCAACACCGTTCTAGTTGAGCGCATGATAAAACGAGCAGTTTCGTGGCGAAGTGGTTCAGGTTCCCAGCACTAAGTCGCCGATAAACACTAGAAACAATGATCCCGAGCCGCAAATCGTGCCCGACAAACGGAAACACGTGACCAGCGTGTTTCCACAATACTTTCACACACAGGCCCCCGATAAGATATGCTCATAGAGGTTCCCTTGTTAGTTTCAGCAAACACGAGCCATCTTCTGAGCGGCTCAACGAACCGATATCCAACGGATCGCCTCCAGAAAGTGTTCGACGAAACGATTCCTCTCGCAAAAAATAGTTCCGAGAGAGGGAGAGAGAGAGAGAGAGATAGAGAAAAAAAGAGAAAGGAACACCGAGAACCAGAAAGAAAAAAGCGAACGAACGGGGTAGGAGAGAGAGAGAGAGAAAGAGGAAGATCGTGTTTCGATATTCCCGCGAGTCTGACTCACCTCGTGCCAGCACGTGTTCTACCTGCCCGCTTTCGAAGGATCTCTCGGTTCTCCGTATCCTCTCCCCCTATCCCTTCTCACACGTGCTCGTGTGAGGAAGTGGACCGAAGGGGATACAACCGTGGACCTCTTTAACAACGTAGCGGCCACGTTGGCCCTCCATCTCGGACCAATTCCCGCCCTTCTTCTCTAGCCACCCTTTACCGCCTCTCTCTCTCTCTCTCTCTCTCTCTCTCTCTCTCTCTTTCTTACTTCTTCGCTAGATTAGTCTTCTCGAATTCGCATGCGAGTCTTCGATCTTGCTTAGTTACGTACAGTTCTTGAGTTGGCTGCGCAGTGGTCTGCAAAAGTATTTGGACTCGGCAAGTTTATTCAATTTAGCGTTCTCGATGGTCTGTTAACGCCATTTTTGCATTTGTTTTACACTAGAATTCGATTCGGGTGTCGATACGATCTGCAATATCGAGATACACCGTGTTCCTCTGATTTTGAGTTTCATGTAGTAAAATATCAGAACCGTGAAATTATCTGTATAGTGGTTTGCAAAAGTGTTTGGGTCAATGGGATTAGTCACTCTAGCTTTTTTAGCAAATTTTCAATGCGTTAGTTAGTGCATTTCTGGTTTTATTCTATCTTATAGTTCGATCCTGATAATATGCACACCGTGTTCCTCTGATTGGTCATGAGTTGGGGTCGTTGACGAGCTCATAGAGAAGCAGGGGAGCTAGTTGTGTTGTGATCTTGAGTTTCATGTAGTAAAGTATCGGAACCGTTAAATTATCTGTATAGTGGTTTGCAAAAGTGTTTGAATCAATGGGATTAGTCACTCTAATTTTCCTAATGAATTTCTATTAACATTTCTGCTTTTGTTCTACCTCATAATTCGATCCTGATAATATTTACACTGTGTTCCTCCGATTGGTCTTGCGTTGGGATCAGTGACGAGCTCATAGAGAAGCAGGGGAGATAATTGTGTTGTGATCTTGAGTTTCATGTAGTAAAATAGAGGAACCGTTAAATTATCTGTACAGTGGCCTGCAAAAGTGTTTGAATTAATGGGATTAGTCACACTAATTTGCCTAATGAATTTCTATTAACATTTCTGCTTTTGTTCTATATTAAATATGAAAGTACACTGTGCCCTTATAATTGGTCGTGTGTTGAGACCATTGTAAAAAATCTTTGACATTCACAAAATCTGTCCAAGTGCTGCAGGTGAAGTTATATCGTAAGTCGAATTGCATAAATATCAGACTCGGAGGAAGCCTGAAATCTTGTTTGGTAACATTTTATTTGTAAAAGTACGGGAAGGATTTACTGTTGTTCACGTAACGCAACCGTTAAGTACAATATTATCACGAAGTAAGTTTTTAAACGTGCCGTGGTATATCTTCTGGTCGTGCACTTCCTGCATTGAAGAGGCTGGACTGGAACATCTGTATTTCAAACCTCTTCGAAGGTGGCAATTTGTCTGTAGTTGTCACGACGGACTGTATCTCATTTATCGATTTTGACTCCCTAATTTGGACTCGCATTAATGTGTCGGCATAAATGTGCTTTCGAGAAAGTGACATACAGCTTTTCACGTGAGAAGATGCAACAGATACATAATCGTCGGCTCGTTAAACGTCCGCTTTTAATTTATCGATAGCGGTTACAAATGTAAGACGAGCAGAGAAAGTAATAACGCTCGTTAATATTTCGCTTGTTTTTTCTGCTCGCGTATTACCGCTGCCGCCTCGGTGTACATCCTGCTCTTAAAAACTATTGGGAACGTTTAATTTCCCAAAGTGAATAAACTCCTTTATTTTCGTCCTGCGCGCCGCGTGGAGCAATCAATCCGAATTTCGCTGATAAATTTGTTGCGAACCAGCCAAATGAATGGATCTCATTTGTTTCACGTGGTGCGTCATTGCCGTCAAAACTTCGCATTATTCAAGACAAATTATACGGACGAAATGAATACTCGTTCCGAATCGTTTGTAAACGGCGACACATTTAATATTAAACAGGACTCTGCACCGTAACGAGTTAAACGTAAGAATTGAAATCAGACACGTTGTGCTTAATAAACACTTTTTATATATTACAAGAAGTCTAGATGATATCGGCGCAAAGGTTCGATCAGTATTAAATTAAAGCAATCGTGCTAGTTTGGTTAAACTTTCAACGTTTCGATCCCAATATGGATCCTTTTCAAGAAAGGAGAAACAACTGCGTCTGTAAATTTTTAAAAGAGTCAATTTTTAAAGTCTGTACAATGTAAACCTGGTTACATCCTTTACAAGATATTAAATAAACAATGTTGTTATTCTTGAGAGGTGGGAGTATACTTTTTAAATATCATTTGGGAATATTCAATGTTTTAGTCACAGGGGTGTGACACTCGTCTACCAAAATAATTGTGTAAAGTTAAATGTTCGATCATCGTCAATGATCTTGAATCATCGAAACAGCTGCTGCATTCACGCCGGACCGAATTACAAAGTAATTATTGTCACTCGGGAACTGGAATTCGGGAACTTACAGTTAACTGGATCCACTAATTTCCCAATTACTAGGAAATGGAAATAGATACTTGGTCCCCTCAGGGTTTCAAGTCCATACACCACTCTCCTTCTCTTTCCAATTTCACCTATCGCCTAATTGCAACCAATTCCAGCGGGACCTACTGTTTTTAAGGTGGGTTCCGAACCACTTTTGCCAACAACACGTGAAATGTACCTGGGAGTCACTTCCCGGGTTTTTACCAGGCGGTCACCCATCCAAGTCCGTTCCACGCTCCACATTGTTTAACTTCGGTAATCGAATGAGAACCGGTGCTTTCAACGGGACCACGGTCGTTGGCTCCCAATTACTAACAAAAGAGTGAATATTACATTCTGGTGCCTGTTTATTAAAGCCGGCGAATGAGAGTCGTTATAATCGAGAAGCTTAGATTAATTGTGAGATATCGGCGCAGCATCGATTGACGTCTTTAATTATCGGCGATTGGCCGATTCTCTCCACGGACAGAAAGAAAGTGCACGCGATGACATCCGGCTGGAAGTTACCGATTTAAAAGCGTCTCGAGTCAAGATGATTTCGAAAAAGGAGAGCGCTTCGATTATCGAAGACGAGGGTTCGATTATAATTGAAAGGGGCCACGGGCCCGGTCGATTTTCTGTATCGGTGCCTGTATCGAAATGAAAACGGCATCGGTGCATGTGAAATCAGAACATCCTTACGATTCTTATCAACACCGCCTTGCCGATTCTACTTGCTCGGCGATCGGCATCCGATACCGATGTACGAGTCTTACAAATCGTTAAGATGCTCCCCATCGATTTGCACCCGCCTCTGCGTCGCTTTCACATTCGTGTACACTTCCAATTGTAAATAACGATTTTGACTCGGGCCCCGATGCGCCGGATTTCGTTTCACAGAACTCTCAAGTTTCTTTTTTAACGAGCGGCCACGTTCCGAGTAATTGATTACGCCAAACTTCGTTGCGAGCCATTCAACGGTTTGATCCCTGGCGGTTGATTAAATGCGGTGATATTTCCAATTAAATATTGCTCCCGGTGACGGGGATTAATGCGGCCGATTTTGCAGGGAAATCCCGAGAGAACTTTTAAAAGTACAATTTCGAGAGGGTCGCTCGATATCTTCGGCGAAATTCGCACGGTGCTTCTCGATGAAGTATGCATCTCAATTTTCAACGAGTTAACCTTGACCCGGATTTTACGGTTCTTTAAGTTGCAAAACTCCTCGGGACGATTACGTTTGTTGCGTAAGTTAAACGTTTATTGGCATTTTTAAATTTGCGCTTGGGGTCACTGGCAGAGTCGTCATTATGACCACAAGTCATAATGATAAATACATGATAAAAACAAGTCATAATAAACACATTCCCACTCGGAAATTCCCCTTCTACCACGGGCCGGTCACGTGACGTGTTCCATCCCTGTCGCGCACGTGTCACAATTGCGGTAGTGGTAGAAAGAAGGTAACTTCTTATATTCAATATCAAATATCAAATAAATATCAAAAAATCAATAAATAAATATCAAATAAATAAATAAAAAATCAAATATCAAATAAAAATTGTATTGGCAAGAAAATAATTTCGGCATTTTAAGGTAAAATAAACCCGAATTTCTTTATTCAAACTGTACGGGCCAGCTGCACGTACATAGAGACATTTGGCGTGAAAATGGTCAGGACGGTTTACGAGGCTAGCAATGTAGACAATGTACGACTTGTTCCTTTGAATCTTCCGTTTCCGGCCTCAATAACTAATGCTGGTATCATAAACCCCCGAGTTTCCGAAGGGTCACGCCGACCGAGGTCCGATGGGCCCACTGTTAGGTACCAATTGCCACGTGAGGTACCTCGCGGGTCTGGACTAAAATCTTTACATTTACTATTTGAATGTCATAACAAATAAACGGAAACACACTAAATTAATTTAAACACAAAAATTTATTAAGAACGTGATCAAAGAAGGACGTCGTATAACATTGACAGTTAGACTCGAAGTGAGGAGACGCACCAGAGAAAAACAGAATAGAACACCATACGTTGTTCACTTCATATAAAATCGAGCAGACCTGTGAGTTCATTGACCTCTTGTATATCACCCCTGTTTACAGTGATCCTCATATTTAATTAAATTCATTTTTGCTTTTCTGCTGTCGGAATGTAACATCCAACATTTACATTAAAAACCCCACGGTCACTTGCAGCATCCCCTAAAAAGCGCGCCTAGAGCGCAATGGATGGTGGGGGTGTACTGGAAGTGTCGAGTACCTGATTGACAGTAATTGTTTTTGACTATCCAATCCGATACGTTAGGAAAACACGGCTACGCCCTGCAAAGGGGACTTGGAAGAGTCCCAAGAAGCAGAAGGATAAGAAGCGCTAGAGACGTGTACGGAAAAACACCTCTGAGTAAGTAAAGACCTATATTCCACGAACTTGAGCCACATTATTGTTTTATCAATAAATCAATAACTTTTATCAATAAAATATTTTCTTATTTTAAATAAGAAAATATCGTATTCATTAAAGTTCGTTGCTCGAATAAAAATAAATTGGGCTCTATTTCACCTTAAAATACCGAAATTACTTTATTGTCAACCCAATATTTCCCTTCGATTCGTGCTCCCTCCCCTCCCCTCAACATTTTGGCTTCAACCCTAAGAAATAGGGGGTCCCATGGGAATCACCAACACAGATTTCCCCGACACAGTTTTCACCGACTCCAGATTTGACCGACAACGAATTTAACCGACAACGCATTTAACCGACAATGATTTTGACCGACACGAGTTTGACCGAAAACGATTTTAGATTCGTTGGCGGTCAAGTTTGTTGTCGACCAAATGCGTTGTCGGTTAAAGGCGTTGTCAGTCAAATCTGGAGTCGGTGAAAACTGTGTCGGGGACATCTGTGTCGGTGATTTCCATGGGACTCGAAACAGGAGCCACTTAGCTATGCATTTAATAACTTTAATAACAGTCATTCAATAGATTCAAACTAATATTATTATTTTCAAATATTTATCAACTCTTCGCCGTTTCAAATTTAATTCACGTCATAAACGCATAAAATTCGTTCGCAATGTACGATCGTCCACATACATTTTATTTCGTCATGTTTGCAAACGTTAGCTATGAATAAGTTTATAGAACTTGAAGCTTATCAAAATAAAATGGTTTCGCGTCGGCACGATAAGGAGCATAGTAGGAAGAGCAGAATCTTGCGATCAAAATGTAACGTGTGATCAGACACACGCGGTACGTGGACTGACGCGACGGTGATTAATTGCTGCGATTCGTTTACATCGGATCGGGACTAATTATTCCCGATGCAATCGGAGACTTGCCTCACGGTATGCGACATGTTCCGCTTGTTCGCCCCATTGAAAGCTGCCGCGACACTCGCATTATCAGTAGTCGTGTGCACGCGTATCTACGAGCAATTTTTCGAACAGCAAATAGTTCATTTTATTTTTTGAAATACGCATGGAAATAATTAAAGGAAAATTTCTTATTCGGTACAATGTGAATCTTGTAATAAAAATGAATTTAACCATTCGCTGCATAGTGTATCATATCTGATACAGTTAAGAAATCTGGTATAATAATAAACTAAGAACACGTTTTCTTACTATTCTAAATTATGTTTATTTTTCTAAAAATCCTGTTTTAATTTTTTAAAAAATATTTTTCCCTTAAATAAATCACAAAAACTTCTTCCAATTTTTCATACCAATTGAAAAAAATCATGCAGTGAAGAGTTAATGTAGATATTAATTTCTTCAACGAATAAGAAGCGATTCATTAAAAAAAAATTCATTCACTAATACAATTGAAGAAGTTAGTGTGCGTTCCTAGTTTGTATGTTCGCTAATTTCAGAAATCGGAGGTGTTCTATTTATTTTACTTGGAGGCTGCTAATTTCTCGAATATCTCCGAAGCACAAAATTGCAGGAGAAAAAAGAATCGACTTTGCAAAGCCGACAAAGGAACGTGCATAGGATCCCACGATCGACACGTTCATAATTCTTCATTTGCGTCGTGTAAAATGGTCGGAAGAGCCGCTGACGCATGCATACGTCTCGCCTGAAAGCTTGACGCACGTGTTATCGGCTGCTTGTAGACACTCTCTTCCGAGGACCACAAAGAGTCCTTTCATTGCCTAATTAGGATGCTTTCGAGCCACTTGTACGCGGCGTATGCGCCTCTTTTACACAACGTGACTGCCTGTACTACTGTTTTCAGATTCATTAGCAGCTCGGGAAATGTGCATTTCATGGTCGTCCAACCGCTTCCGTTCGAATTCGTGATAATAATCTCGTAAAGGAGATTCAATTCATTATGTTTATTCCACCGTTGCACGCAGGTCATAAACTTGAATAATTCTTCAGAATTTTCCATCGTATTTCCATCACAATTTCTTTTTTAATTATTTAACGTCGCTTTTTGTTAATTCTTACGTGAGAATTATTTCGCGACGGGACCTACAGTTTAGAATGATCACAATTGTATTCGAATCCCAGGCGAATCAGTTTTATAATTTCACAACTTCATTTATGCTTCGATTTCCTATTATGCAAAGGAAAAAGAGCAGGGTTTCAATGTATTTAACCGAACGTGGAAAATTTTTATAAAATATCTTCAAACTTAGATTGACCATTTTTTAATGCTTATATTTGTCCATGGGTAGAGTGGCAGACACAAATGTTCCCGAAACCGTAAAAAACTGATTAGAAAATTAACATTAAAACCACAAAGACTATCTGGCTAGACAGAAGGAGTTGATTAAAAGACGCAATTGTCGTAATCATAACTGTTGTAGATCAGATCACTACCATCTTGCAGCATCCCTTTCACGAATAAATATTGTAAATGATTCCCAAATGTAACTGCGGCTACGAGGTTCAAGATCTTAACCATATTATTTGGCAATGTACATTATTGGAATCACAACGAGTTAATCTTATGAAGGGATTGAATAAGCTCAATTTGTTCCCAGCCTTGAATGTTAGATCGTTGCTCTATAAACCGAACATTCAAGCGTGTCATCTTCTTTTGAATTTCTTCAAACAATGTAATCTACAAATTTAAAATTATGTACATGTCAAACACGCTGCTTTCCTATTGATCCTAATGTATATGTCAAATACGATGTATTTATATTAACTCAAACGTAAATCTTCATAACCCCCAAGGGGAGTTACATTAAGCTCAGTAAAAAAAAATAACATTGCTCATATTTTTTCCATTCTAATGGCCACAGTTGGTGCGAAAGTATTCCCCCGAAATCGCGGCTTCCTCGTTTGACGTCAATGCGGCTTCTTAGCACGAGCCTCCCATAAACGTAACAGGATCCCATACGGGTGTTCTTCGGTCCGTTTCTTGTGCGGCTACGTTCCCACACTTTCCGCGCCATTGAAACGTATACCAGAAGAATTTACCCCTATACATACCACGAGGGTGGGAGCTAGAAAGCTTCGAACCCATAGAAATTAAAAGCACCCTCCCTTCAGGAAGTCTTTCAGGGGAAGCGTGTAATGCACGAGCTTTACACGAAATTGAATGAACCGACCATTTCCGCATTTTGTAAATTTAACCCTCTAGCACTGTGAAAAATCCTATCTTCCTTCCCCTTTCTGTCCCTTTTCCTGGTCAGCCTAGATGGGCACTCTAAACGATGAATAAGGGACCAAAGGATTAACTGGTACGAAGATACCGTGGTTTTTCAATTATGCGAATAGTAATGGCCACCATATTTCTTCCATTTATTTAATAATTTTGCTTTATTTCAGCCTTACAGCCAAGAAATGTGACTTGGTTTACAGTACAATAACTTATTTCACGCATTCATCCATACCTTCTCTCATTCATTTCTATGTCTCACGCATTCCTACCCTTTTAGTCTCCTAATTATCGCTAAACCCCCTTAATTCCCTACTTATTGCTTCCCTCCCCATTCCCTAACTTTTACATTTTTGGTTTGGTATTCCCTTTGGTTTATTTATGCTCTGTTTTCTCTCTTTTCATCAACTTCTTCAACCTTTCTATCTTTTTTCCGCTCACTACATCCTCGAGCCTGATCATTTCCCCCATTTTCTTCCATTTATTATTTATACTTTACTGTAGCACGCGCAATTATAATTGAATTGAACGAAATTATTGATTTCATTGAATATTGCGGAATTCCTCCGGAGTCACGCGATATTTTCCCGCGCAAGATGCCGGACAGAGGCGTTCCCGTAAACGTCACGTGTACTCGCCATTCATCGGCGAATTCAGCCTTGCGAAAAGTCTTTTGCGTTCCAGGGGGTTCCGTGCAGGTGTGCCGAAGAAAATTGCAAGTCGGAATCGTAGTGCACGTGTGGTGCGAACTGCACCCACGGCTTGTTCAACAGGTAGTTGTCTTCTCTCGTCGGGGATCCATTTACGACAACCCTCTCCTAGAGGCAGCCTTTTGTGTTCGCAGGGGGAGAAGACCGTTAGGTTTACGCTGGGAAAAGAGAATATGTAGTATCTTGTCGGTGAGCTTGCACGCACATGCAAATTTCTGCATGCTCGAATTACTGACTTGTTACCCACAGCTTGTGCGCTGTTGATTAGCAGATACCGCATGTTATGGGACTTTAGTCGCGTACGATAAACACGCACACTTGTCGGGTGGCAATATAAATTATTAATTATGAAACAAGCAGACGTTATCAACACTGAACCTACCATTACAATCATTGAGATTGTAAAGGTTGTTTCCACGAGAATTTATTGAACATATTATTTGACTGCAGTAAAAATCTCGTATTTTTTTTTATAATACTATACACATCAGTCATTTTTGATGGTCGGTAGGTTTAGTGTTAAAAAGTTGATCGCGCTGATCGTTTGCGTTCGTGTTCCTCGACAATATCAAGGACACAAATTGTAAGCTAATAGCTACACGATATACGTAAATAAATTTCAATTTCGTTTTTAAACTGCAAATTTACTGTTAACTTGGGTCTATTTTGAAGCAGGGTGTGAAACTTGTATTAGGTCCATCAAGAAAATCAATATTGATCTCCAAGTGAGCTGAAAAATATGCAAAAAGAAATGAATCCTAGCGAACGGATCGGTGCAATCGTCAGAAGCATCTCGCGAGAAGTAAATGGTTGGTTGAGCGTTAAACGCTTGCGACGTCACCAGGGGCGTACGATAAATCTGTCGCCGCGATTCCGCGATCCGGGTCGTGACGGCGGAATAATGAAGCCGAAGGGGACAATTAAGAGATAAGGAGCGCGCGTGGTTAGTGGTTGGTGTTCGTTTCCCGCCAGCGACAGAGAAGGAAGAGAAGAGTCGACGACGACGACAATGACGGTAACGGTGTAGTAGCGGAGTAGCCTAATAGGAGAAGGAGAAGAGAGCAGGGGGAATCCAGGGCACATTCGTGTGCCCGAGTAATACGGCAGATGAGAGGCTGCAGGAGTCCGTGGGAAACATCCTCGGTGGTTCCTTCCTTAGGAAGGCGTGTAGGGGTTCTTAGTGGTCGTGTGCACGTACACGCGAGCGCCGTGGAGGAGTTTCGGGGCAGGCCATCTGCCCGAGTCTCTCACGATTCCAGGCCAGCTGCCGATATCTTCGCATAAGCGTGCATCGTGAAAGAGCCTCCAGGCGCTAAATGCGCGCCGTGCACATTTATTCGCGACTAGGTGTGTTAAACTGCCTCGGTCGGCTGAGTTCGCATCACCGATCGCTCTTTCCGCGTCGATTTTTCGGTGACTCCTTCGCCATAGTCATCGTCCTCCTTGGGGAGGGGGGTACTGCGGACCCCTCGACAACCTTTTCGGGATTAATGAGCGAGGACGGCCGACGATCGGCCTCGTGGCGACCACGTGCAATCCACGGGCCCTAAGTGTCAACCGTCCTGGCCACGATTCCTCACCTGTGTCAAATACCAGCTCCCCCCCGAATCGTCGCACAATCGTTTAACGAGCTCATTACACTATTGCTCGTGGCTTAAACATATTCCCGGTTCTAATTTTGAAAAAATTATTGGGATGACGAGGTTCGGAGATGAAATATACATGTTATATTTAATAAATGTTTATTTAAACTCCACCGCACCATGGAATAAACGTTTCTCAGTTGTGAATTAAAATTGTTCACATATAACGTGACACTTTGTTATTAGTACGTTGAAGTTAAACTATTATACATCGAAAGGTAAAATGATGAGAGGAGGTGTGAGCTGTGACTGGCTCGGTAGGCTGGCTAGAACTGACTATGCACACTTGATTTCTTTTGGGTAAATAAATAGCGACGCTTGAATAAACTTCTTGAATAAACGCTGTAATAAACTTCAGGTGAAAAAAGCCTTTTCCAAAAATGATTCAAGAAAGTTGGAATTCGTATAAAATTCCCGGTCTACTCGTGACACGTACATTTGTATTACTTTTGACTAGACTGTAGGTATCATGCATTCGTCACGAAAGTGGATTGGTCGGATGCAAACCTGTAGAGTGTAGAGACATTAGAAGAATCAAATGATGTTGGGTGACCCTTCGAAGATTACACATGATACGTTATACTATAACGTATCTTTACTAAATACGTTATACACTATAACGTATTTTTATACTATAACGTATCTTTTCCATACTTGAAATCAGTACAAAGCGTCCGGGGTTATAAAGAAAGGGTACATTTAATTCAATGTAAATAAAAATTAAATGCTATTCGTTGGTGAGCGCATCACTTGAGAAAGGCTGGACCGATTAGGCTAATCTTAAAAAAGAGATGCTCACAATAGTCCGAATAAAGTTTTTAGGGAAAGAACAATTGGAAAATTCGGGACAAAATCAGATCAGGAACAAACTTATTGAAATTTGGACAGGACAATGTCTGTCGGGTCAGCTGGTTAAATATAAACTACGAGAAGCGTACAATAAAAATGAATGAATTAGTTCCGCGGTAAACTAACGCCGGTTCGAACAGGATCGAAATTGGACTAGTCGATCGTGGGTGGAGCAAGCCTAGAAAGTAAGTCGCGTCTCGGCTGGGTCGCCAAGCGGTAGCGCAGCCTGCCAATAATTCTAAGGCAGAGAGCCCGGGTCGGTGGTGCGCAATCCACCGATGGCGTACTAAATCAAACAGCGAAGAGTTAATCGAAACCTGTTGCATCGTGTCGGGAGTGCACCGCGATCGTGTACGCGGCCACGCGCGAACACGTGTCGGTGCACGCGCGTGGGCCTGTGCACGAGAGCCAGGAATCGCCATTAAGTGGGTGGCTAAGATTGGCTCTCCTTTGCTTTTCCTCTGTCTTTTTTCTTCCCGTTCGTCGATAGGTCGAGTCACTCCTCTCTCCTTCCTTCCTTCTCGCCGAAAGAGAGACTCTTCTCTCAGTTCTCGAGTGGGCGGGATGATGCAGGGAGTGCCATGCTCGACGATTAAGAGAAATGACAAAAGGAGAGACGAAGCGTAAGATCGGTAGACGCATCTGGAGGCGGTATTTAATGGACGATCCGCATACCTACTAAGGTTGTACCTAATCACTCTTCTGGCTTACCCGGTGGGACTCATGCTTTTCATGGGCGTTTTGCGAGGCTCGATCCTGCTCGAGCTGTTAATTGAGATGAAGCTCGGCCGATTACCTTAAAGTAACATTTTAATACCCCTGTCCGTTACGCAATGTAAATGTCGTATTAACGCGCAGATTCCGGTCGGTCCCCGTTGATCTATCGCGCCTGTGCTAAATGCGTTGCGAACACTGTTGCGAATTGCCAATCTTGCTGGCCGGAAGTCGGTTGATGGCCGTCGTAAAGTCTTCTAGCCTCTATTAGTCCATGAAGCTTCGCAGCTACCGCAGAGACATATTAAGTTTATAATAATCTTGGATCCTGTCCGAAGCAGATTGTTTCAGGAACGTGTTCTGTGCAAGAGAAATTAAAAAGTACGATATTCACCCTTTGTTTTCTTCTTCTAATTGTGTCTGAAAATTCTAAAAGAAATCCGACGTGTTCTTGGTTATGAAGCACATATTACGGAACTTTTTCAATTTTTCTTCATTCGATTAATTGGACTTTTATTTGCCATTACCAGCACTGTTAGTTTTTACTTTTTATACTAGCAAATCCTAAAATCAGTATAATTTTTTCCATGCGTTTCGCGTCGACAAAAACGGTGAACCAGTCGGACAAATATACACCGCAAAAATGATTAACGCAGCGCTAAAGAGTTATTGAACTTTGAATCAACACCGCGAGATATGAAATAAATTTCGGATGAATGGAGCGAGAATGAATAGCGCAAATAAAAAGCTGGTCAATATTTTGTTTCGCGATTGTTACGTTTCGCATTGTAACTTTATTATCGCAGTTAGAGCGGTCGCTCGAAAATGCAAATTCCCGATAACAGGTTCCGCCTCAGCCAAGTAGACCGAATCCCTCGAAGGAGAAGCACTTTCAATTTTTGAAATCCAGAAATCGCTCTATTCTAATTAATATTCAATCAATGCGGATCACGGTTGCGAGCTGTCCTATACTTTCCTGCGAAACGCAACGGCTTCCGGTTACGGTTGAGAAAGTTATTGCAAATTAAGTGTGACCATGCGTGAAGAATCGTCTTATCAATCGCGGCTACCGTGAGAATATCTGGCCGATTTGCGCGCGTGATACCACGCACTCGATTTCCGTTCATTTCATAACGTTCTCGTTGTACATATATATGTATATATGTATATGTATATGCTCCGCGGTAATGAAGTATCAACGCATCGAACGTTCAGGCTCAATATGAAACTTCATTAGTAAAGCGGGGAATCGGCTAAATCAGATCGCAATCTCTAGTAGCAATATATTCTTCGTTTTATTTATTTCAAGTTAAACGAAACAGGAGTACAGTTATGATATGGTCTCACGTGGCGCTTCGGCTCCGTTAAAACGTCCATGGAGATAGATTAAATGGTAATTGTGCAGCAGGTCGCCGATACTTGACGGTTAAGTCATCTGGTTGCACGAGATCGCATAAATTTTTTTTTCACCGTTACTAATATTTAGTTCGATAAAATTCCAAATACAAGATTTGAATATAATAAATTGTATCAGGTATAAATAATACAATGGCTGAGATTAGAGTTGCTTAGATTCACGATTTTACATCGAGAACAATCAATTGTTAACCCCACACCGCATGATTTTTTAAAATTTAGATGAAACAATTGAAAGAAGGTCAGTTTTTGTGTCTTATTCAAGGGAAACATATTAAAGCAACATCTTTAAAGAAAACACATTCTTATACTTACTGTGTACCAGATTTATTAACTGTATCAGATATAATACACTATGCAGCGAAGAGTTAAATTAATTCTTATTATTCAATTCATGCAGTCAATCGTCTGCAATCTTTTCGCATTCATAGTTTGTGCACATTCTTAAAACGCAAGACTCCGTGTACAATGAAAAACATTAACGACTAGACCGTGGATCTTTCATGTAAAATAAAAATTGTTTGCAGCATGTACGAGCTAGATACAAATTCCATGCAACCATTAATAAAGTTCGTAAACTGCGACTAACGCACATAATACATTGATGTTCTTAATTCATTTCTATGATAAACGCATGAAATCCACAGTCTGATAATGACATGTCTACTACAAATTAAATTTGTTTCTCGTCTTGGTTTTGGAAGCAATGGGGGAAGCAATCTGTTCACGAAAAATGCAGTGACTTTCCGAGCAATACATTCACACTGGCTTCGTTCCCGCGAAGTCAACGGGAGGCACGTTGCTTATTTAGACTGTGTCAAACTTCTATCTCTGGTGTCGCACCTGAGATTGGCCAGCGGTCGGCTGGAGAGCGGTGTACGTGATCGGTAAACAAAAAAGCACTTACTGGAGCGTAGTGCGGAGGCTGTTTTGAAAGGAGAGCTGCCGGTTCGAAAAAGCGCGGCAAATGGGCGCGCGTGCACGTGAGTGCACGTGGCTGTCCTTCGGTTTCCCGTGTGCCACGTGTGTGCGTGTGCGTGTGTACGGGGTTTCTGCCGTACGGGGGAGGGGAAGGGTAGCACGTAGGGGAGTTGAGAAGGGGGAAGGACACGTTACGGCACGGCGCATCCTTCGCCTTTTCTCGTGGGCTGTCTCACAAGGTGACGCCGATGCCTCGGGACTGTGGGAATTCGGGACATGTGCGTGCCTACACACGCCGTACTCGTGGTCCGCACACGAGGGGGAAATCTCCTCGTGGTGTTTGGAAAGAGAGGGGAAAAAGGAAGGGGGAAGACCGGACCTACGCTGTCCGCGGCACATTGGCCGCCATAAGGCAAGGAATCCATGGGAATATCGAGCATGTGCATCGGTCCGCTCTCGCTCGTGTGCTGCACGAGTTATGGGGTGGCCCGGTCACCCTCCTTTTTCCCCCCTTTCTTTTTTCTTTCTTTCTCTCTCTCTTCCCCTGCTCCTTTCCTTCATCCTACCAGCCCCACTCTTTCTTCTTCTTCTTCCATATACGGGATTCCGTGACCTGGCGCATTTGGGGATTTCTTAACCACGTGGCTGTATAGACCAGGGTGATTTTACCCCGAGCTCTCACCCCCTGTAGCTCGTGATCGCCGCGTGGCAGCTTGTTGCCTATACCTTCTACGATCATGTCCTCCGAGTGTCTCTTTTGTAGCGACGTTGCTTCCTGGCTTTGCTATTTATTCCGCGCGTCAGTACTTTTTTGGAACAGATGCCTGGAAGATGCGAAATCATACCTTAAAAGTGGCTCTACGATTTTTATGAATCTCATACTCCCTCTACGTGAACTGTGTACCTAGATATTCTAGGATTATACCCCGTAAATAGTTGCAAACTAAATGTTCTAACTTCTCAACAAAATCCAAGTCATTTTTACGCCATTTTTGCGCCATTTTTACTGCCGTATGTGCTTGAATTAAGAAGTTTGAACAACTTTAAACCTTTGAACTCCAATCTATTTTAACTTGAAACATTAAACATTTCTTTCGAGTTAGAATATTTCCATTCCCTATCCTGTTTGAAATTTTATGTATATGAAATTTTTTGGTCAGTTGAACATTGGATCGTTGACGTTAGCTGGCAATCATAATATTCTTCAAATTGTCGACTTTTGCCAGGAACACGAAAAAGAAACGAAGTTGGGCTCACTCCTTCAGGAAATTGGTAATGTCAATGACGATGGTCATCAAAACTATGCTCACAAACTATACACAGTGTATAAAATTGGTGTGCAATAATATCTTGTACAATACCTAAATATTTAGTAATTGATTAGATACCGATATATTTAATAATCTAAATAATACTTTGAATAATGCTACAGCAATTTTTAGTGGCGCCTCAGAATCGCCATTGGAGTGCTAAGGGTTAAAATAAAACATCTGAAATCATTTGATCAATTTTTATTTCGTTCAAATGTTTGTTTGTTCTTACTGCAAGCGTTAACACAACAGAAACGTACGTCTTAATAATATCGTGTAGTGGTTGCCACATGATCTTGAGTCTCTCTTTAGCAGCTCGCATGTTTTATTGACGATCCGATTATCTTGGCAGATTTCGCAGGTCATTCGTTCTCGTTATTCGAGATACACGAAACATTGGCGTGTTTCCAAATACTTGTCCATCGGCCTTCCCTTTCTGCTTTGCTAAATTTAACAGCGTGTTTTCTGGTCGCGTTCGTGCACGGATGCCACCGAACGATGCTTGTAAATTAATTAGGGTTAGAGTTGAGCAAAATTCTTATCTGTCTAAGAACTTTCGAATTCTTCCGCTCAGGAACATTAAAAGAGCATTCTTTGGAATTGTTAAATGACTTTGTGCCGAGGGAAACTCGTCTGCTTACATAAATTTTAACACATACTTCAATTTATTATTCACTTGGAGATATGTTTCTCCACTTTAAGCTCCATTCCGCTATGGAACTTCTTAATTCTAAAAGCGGTAATTCCTCTTGTGTAAAAGAACTACAATACGAAAATTTTTATATTATAATGTATTTTTTCTTTTACATTTTCTCGATTTTATTCAATCGAAATATATTACACATTAACGTCGATCGATTCAAAAATGGCGATCGAAAGATTATTACCATCACAGGACTCGTTATCGGTTACAAATTATTCGCGTCAGCGTAAACAGTTCACTGTTAACTAGATTTCCTAATAACACTTTGTATAAAATTGTACATTACCAAACGATAATAACATTAGATCCCAGTTCTTGTTAAATGTATTAATACTTTGAAGAAACTTCATGTATATTCAGAAACTAATCGTTGCGGTTACCGTGTTCTCCTCCGACCTTGATGGCTGCACGTGTCAGTATGTTAAAAAGAAAAGGATAATGGCTGTTTTGCTAAGGGAAAATTCTTTGCAAACCGGTCTTAATTTTTAGCTCGAACGCCGTTGGTTCGCGAGATTCTTCAATTGCGTGCGCACTTAAATGGAGATACCATCTACCTTTTAATACATTTTAACTTCAAGCCACGACAGTTATTTATAAATATGATAATCACTACATCGATTTTTTAATATCATAAATGGTAACTTGTTTAATGGTACGTGTCGCATTTTAATGCCTTCGGTCATTAAGTTATTAACTGAAAAAGACGCGTAGATAAGAATGTTTCATTTACTACATTGCTGCTTTGATGTCAGATGAAAATCAATGTTATCAAGATGTTATCTTTTCGTTTTCTTATTCAAAGTCGCTTTTTGAATTCTTTTTGAGAATTATTTCTCGACGGAGACCTACAGTTTAGTTTAAAGGTGGGTTCCGAACCACCTTGGGCACCACAGTATTAGATGATGTTATCTTTTTGATGACGGCCAACTTTATTTATCCCATTTCTCCGTCTGTGAGAAATGTCTTGTATTATTATCGGTGTCAGAAATTTAAAATATTGGCGAACACGCGATTTTTATTATTAAAAAAAACTGTTAGTAAAAAATAAAAATTTAACTTTCGGCTACGATTTTCAAAGCACTTGTATATTTATACAGTGTGGTC
This sequence comes from Lasioglossum zephyrum, assembly GCA_028455615.1. Lineage (NCBI taxonomy): Eukaryota > Metazoa > Arthropoda > Insecta > Hymenoptera > Halictidae > Lasioglossum > Lasioglossum zephyrum. The sequence goes on along the minus strand of CM052326.1, from coordinate 16,517,633 downwards.
TAAAAGATAGCCACCTGAATATATCTTTCAATGATGATAAAACAACAAAATATTTTCTACGCAATTTAAACGTTAGGTAGCTACCAGTGCTTTAATAGTCATTTTGCATCACCTAAAATTTGCGATATGCCGGATACAATAGATATTGAAAAAGTTAGATCCCTATATTTTAAGAGGGTTTCAGAACCTTAGAAGGTAGCTAACTCCTAAGTAGATTTCAAAGAAGTCCCTAGTCGGTTTTTACTCCCGGCAAGTTTCCTTTCGGACGGGATTTTATATCGCATAAATTTTCACGATCCTCGGCAAAATGTTTTTGCAAACACGCCCTATCGAGCCGGTAACAGCGGGTAGAATATGGAAGTAGTAACACTTATCGGGGCAGTGGTTGTTTCCTTTCACGCAGAGTAATTGGCCGAACGAGGTCCCGATATTACGAGATGGCCAAAGGATAGGACGAAGGATGTGCGGCTATTAAGCAGGATATACTTTTTACGTTTCACTCGATACTCGTGGCCGTCCGTTACTCATCCGTGTAAGATCGTTAGTAAAGGGTTATCCGGTGTCCATTCACTGTGTTATCTCCGGCTGAACGGATGCGAGAGGATCCACGAACGGTGAACAGTTCTGTTTTTTGTTTTCATATCCTCGTGTAGACTACGCAGAGGACCTGCTGCCTCCTCTCTCCTTTTCCACGATGATCACTTTGCTCACACGGCACCTGACTAGTCGATGTAACGTTAGCCCTGACAACTTTTCGGATTAAGTAGTCACCGTTCACTCGGAGAGCCTCCGGCCACCAAGTCCACGACGGAAGTGCCACTCATTTGGAAATTACTCATTCACGAACTCATTTGCTCGTTACCAGCCTGATTCCGAGCGAATGTTTGCTCAAGGTGATGTCCGAGCTTCAATTAAACGACTCTTCCAGCGAATCGCTCTTCTGTTTGCATTTCTGCGGGAAAAAGAATGATTAATTAATCAATTTTAGGGGCTTGACAGCGGTTTCTCGGTCTGTATAATACCTCGTTGAAATCTCGAGCACGACCGACTCACTCGTCGAGTCGTTTCTTGTTTTTCATTTTTTTATTGAGCTTAATGTAACTCCCCTTGGGGGTTATGAAGCTTTATTACATTTGAGTTAATATAAATACATCGTATTTGACATAATACATTATACATAATGATTTGACATGAACAATTTGACATTATACATAATTTCAAATTTGTAGATTACATTGTTACATTGTAGATTACATTAACTCTGTTCGGATAATGGAACAATTACATAGTTTCAGTGCTGAACTTAATCTTTGTTGAAGTGTTGGAATTTGGATATTCAATGAACCACACTCTATTAAAATATGAAATAGAATTTATATTCAAAGTAATCTGTCTCTGAAGCCACGTTGCGAGGGGCACGTCTTTACTGTTCGACAAAATCTACACGAGCGAGGATCGCTTCTATCATTTTCATAGACGCTCGAAAGTCAAGCGATCAAATGTGCCTGCTGGAAACGGTATATTATTGTTGTCAATTTGTTTCTTAAATAAGTTCCAACAGAAGTGTGGTTGGTTTAACGCAAACTAATAATTTGTGGGAAGTATTCAAAGGCCCGCACACACACACAATCGAGGTTCTACTGTATGTTATAAAATTATGTTCTTCTTGTGCCAATTTCAATGCACGAGATCGAAAACCCTTCGAATAGCAAGGAGTTAGAGCAGTGCGGATAGTAGAGGTTCTACTATATCGTGGATTCAACGAGTAAACATGATCGGAATTGCACCGCGTTTGGACTCATTTAATCAGAGAAACGTCACGAATGTATTAGTCAAAGTTTCATACAAAAATGATTAGAAATAACAAAGTTATGCCACTAAATTGGTTAATGTCTGATTGTTTCGTTTACTCACTTTTTTCTTGGAAGTTTGGCGCTAACGACAAGATACAGAGGCTTGTACACTATAGTGTTCGCACAGGACACGAGTGACATTCGGGTCCGATACATTGAGACATATTTTCGATGATGTTCGATCGGGTACGAGCCCCCGGCGCTGACACCCGTCATTAAACTCTTTCCTCGGCGAGCGAATCGTACGGGAAAAAAAGTGGCGTCTTGTTACTCCGGTGCTCGTTACAAGACACCTTGTCGGACAATAAAACTGACGGAAGGTTTATCGGTGGCTAACAGTGCAACACATTTCTCAAGGAAAGCAGGTCACGGCTCGGAGCTACTCGTAAATTCGATCAATTTCTCTCTCGTTATGCAGCGGCGTAATCGGCGGGATCGGAGGGCACAAACCGGGAGAGCCTCGATTAACGCCCGAGATCGTTTCCCCGTAAGAAGTAATTATCGCGTAATTATTCGTTGCCGCTGGTATAAACGAGGCGTGCGCGCTCGGTCCCCGATAGCACCCCGCGGGCTTCTCATTCTTTGAATGACAATTATTATCGCTCGATGAGAAAACGACCGCTCGGAGGACGCTTTCAATGTCCGGTAATTGCATTGACGCAATAAATCATCGCTTGTCACTCGATTTATCACACGGCTACCGATGCCAACTGCTCGTATGGGAGGTCCGGCCGATCCACTTGTTCTCCGGCTTTTTTTTTAATTATGTCGACGTTATCCGTATCTCGGAACGCGAACGCTAGGTCTCTCTTTGCCCTTTCTGTGTTTACAGGTAATTACAATATCTCGTGCTGGCAGCCGCTTCTCTTATTTCGATGGCCGAGCCGCTTCGGTGTCGGTCGCACTGTGGTCTGAAAGTCAGTTCTAGCGCGAATAAATTTAAAAAACCATATAACGTAAATCTGTTAAAATTTATACTTGTATGATAGTTTGATATGTATACTACAATAACAAAAGCAAAATTAGTAAATCACATCACCGTGTTATTGTTGGCAAGACTGTCAACATTCCAGTAAGCACATTTTATTTTCCTGCGTTGCTGAATTGTCACAAATTATAACTTCAAAATATCGAGTTTTTTTTTTAAGTGTGTATACATTTTGTTAGTATCTTGTTATATATAATATTACCAGTATGACTGTAACTGGAAATGGTAGGTTTACGTTTCCTTCACACGCTTTATGATATATTTTATGAACTGATACTTTTTAAGAAAAATTATTAGAATGTCGTAAGTTTTACAAAATTTGCACGAATTTGCACGCGTTGCGAAGTATTTACTTTGAAAGCTTACTTCATCTCCATTAACGGCAAACAGAAAACGCGAACGCCCGCGACCCCCCGCAATTCCGTTATCATTTTATTTTAATATTTTAGTAAACGTATCTACAATCACCCGCTTAGAGTTGTTCGAAGAATGGTTCAAATTGAAGGATTTGAATCGAAAGGATTGCGTTAGTGGATTACTAGAGGCTATTTTTAACACTTAATTATTATATTAATAAACAAGTAGTCAGTATTGTAAATTATGTTTTATTTACTTTACTCAAATATGTGAAAGTAATTTATACAAAATGTGTCAATTTTTTCCTTGCACAATAATTAATTCGCGCTAGAACTGACTTTCAGACCACAGTGGGCCGGTTTGAATACGATTCAGGAACTACCACTGTCAACTATTGTACTAGACATTGAGTTTTATTTATTTATGTTATCTCGTCTCGAAAGTGGTATATTCTTTATGAAATTCAGGTGTGAAACTTGGACAAAAAGAATTTTTACAGAAATGCTAATGTTTGCTTTTTTAATAACTACAATTTCAGGAAGCACTTTACCAGTACATATTATTGTTTCTTCAAATTATTTCATTTCTCAGATACTAAGTACTAATACTTCATACTAAAAAGAAAACATATAATGTTACATACTATGATATTTTTAAAAACCTCGTGTGTTCGACTCCACAGCGGATTTTCACAATTTTCTCATATCGATTAAACCGTTCCCGAGAAAGTAGATTTGGAAATTTCCTATCGAATATTTTCTGTCGTGAATTTCGTGACAGGCAGGGTGATTAATAGTTGCGCGACACTTTTTCGAGCTGTGTAACATTAATCAAGCAGTGCTGTGAGCAACCGCGTTACCCAGTTGTCAAAGTTTTCATTCTGTCACGTCGAGTCACCGTCCTCCCCTGTAATTTTAGCTATTTTGTATGCAGGCTTGACTATACTTTTCAGCGGAACCCGCGGTTCGAAGTGTCTCGATAAGAATCGGCATTCTCTCATGCTTCGTACACTAGCAATTATTAATAAACGATAAGCGACGTCGGCGAATATTCTTTACATTTCTTTGCCGGCACGCCGTAGACACTGTTTATACTCCGATGAAAAGCTTTACTTTCCAGCCGTTACGTGAATCGGAGAGAAATTTTGTTGTCGCAGACATGATCGTTCGATTAAACGGCCGGGTAATCATGGGGCCTAAATTATTTCTCGCACACCTCGGTCGTTTATACAAGATGTAACGCTAAAGATGTTGCCCGTCAAATGTCGCGGCTGGTACAGCTAAATGGGAGACGGTACTTATGCTGTTCGGAAGTTGTTCGGTAGTAATGGATGCGGCGAGTGACCCGATCAATTTTTTTAAAGACACTACCATTAATCCTGATGCGAGCGACCTTGTAACTTGATGGCTGGATCACTTGTAATGTGTACTGAACTATATACCTACAGGGTGCACTTTAAAATTAGGCCGAAACGTTTTTAAACGGCAGCCGGTTGATTGACATTTTATTAAGAATAATTGAAAATAGAAATTTCGATCTCTTTGAAAATAATTTAGTGAATAATAATGTATCGAATTGAAGAAGCGCTTTCGATTAGGACAACGATCCAAAGCATAAGGCGAGAATACTACAGGAATATTTGTTATGCAATAATGTTCAATAAATAGATAATGGGATAAATTATATCAAGGAATTGAAAAAATCAATAAATACATAAATTGAATTGTGGACGATAGTGAATGGAACATGATATTAAATAAAATCATGTACGTAAATTATGAAATGTCAAAAATGGCAAGATTTCATTAGACCGAGATTATGTGCGAAATACACACAACATGACACTTAAATCATGCCGACTTATTTGAAGCAATAAATATTAATATAAATGTAACTGTGATATAAATTTTTCCACTAAAAAGAGAACGATCAAGGTAGAAAAAGCTCGGATTAAAAGGGTTTAATCGTGAACAATATTGCGCCGGCAACAAAAAGGCGGTGGGATAAGAGGACCCGTCGTTTCGGGATTTTATTGAAAACGATTTGCCGTGTAATAACGCTACCGGGCTTTTTAAAACACCTTGCGACGCGGTGACTCGGAGCATCGACAATGTCGACAGCAATTATCGATCTCGGACCGTGTCGCCGGTTATGCGGCCTCTGGAAGGCGCGGTTAAGTGGTTAACATACCTTCGGACGGTTCAGAAATAAGAGAAATCCGACAATCGTTCCCTAAATGCTAAAATTGCACCTCGCTCCTTTCCTTGCCGTAACGTTTTCTTTACAGTTACAGTGATTAAAACGTCTTTATCCCCGAAAATATCGTAGAACATGACGTGTCGTGACTGACGTGTACTGTATTATAAAAATAACAAGATTAAATGCATTTATTTTAAACGCTTTTATAATTTCAATAATCGTAAAACAAAACATCTACAACCGGTCATCTGACCGACGGTGGTTGGTTTCACTGCATGATTCTTGTAATTGGAATGAAAAAATTGAAAGAAGGTCAGTTTTTGTGTTTTGTTTAAGAGAAAAATATTTAAAAAAAAACTCAAATAACATTTTCAGAAAAATAGCATAAATAGTAAGAAAACATATTGTTAGTTTACAAGGGTTGGAAAGAAATAAAGTTCGATTTTGTTATCGATACATACAGTCTTTCGGAAAATACAAAGATATAGAAATTTTCTTCTAGGAAATAACGAGCCTAAAGAAAGATAAACATTTCCTAGGACAAATAGAAAATTGTAAGAAATCCGTAAAGGCGACGTTAATAAAGATTAAGATGGGTACACGAGCGTGACCGTTAGCGGGCCACGCCTAATGGCCCGATAAGTGGTATGACCGAATCCGTGCGTTCTAAGAAGGGTGGAACGTATCATCAGGCTTCGGTAGGCAAAAAAGGAATTGGGAGGAGGACGGAATCGTTTCGATTCAAGGATACATTCGGGCCTAGGTCGATTCCCTAATCCGTGGCGAGAGCGATCGGCGGAGATAGCGACAGGAAAGACAGTGGCGAATCTGAGCAGGGCCGGCCACGTGGACGCACGTGGTGATGCCGGACGAAACTTTCTCGACTGCGAGAAGCTCCTGGCTCTCCACGGCTTCTCCTCGGGGCCCGTCCTCGTGGGAACTCAAGACAGATGCGTCGCGCGTGAGAATCTCGGGCAGATGCGGACTTACGCACCTTCTCTCAAGTGCGCCACGCACTGTCTTGTGTATTTATAAGAAGCCCGTGTAGGTGTACGTGTACGACATGCCGATTCGAGTATTATACGCTCGACCGCTTTACCACTTCTCTCCCCATTTTTCCTTCTCTCGTTCCTCTTTCGAGCTGATTCCTTCTTTCCCCCTCCCCACCCCCCGACGTCGTTACCCGACAAGCACCGCCCTTCTTCGACGTTCGCGCTGCTCATCTATCCGAGCCGACGCTCCTCGTAATTGTAATCTAGGCATCGCGCCGAGGCGTGTGCACGGAACGTGTACGGAACGTGGCTCTTTTCTTCGTGTTGCCTTTTCTTGCGCCGCACACACCGCTCGGACTCTTATGCCAGTCGGCAGGGAATTAATTATTTCTCACCCAATCCGTTTTCAACCAAATACTTTTTTCAACATGATGAAAAGGCGCATCTGTTGATGGAAAAATACTATTTTTAAAAACATTAGATTAGTAGATTATTTGAAACCTTTTGTATCTAAAATTCTATTTTTAAGACTATAAATCTTGTAATATTTTAGAGGAACATTAACAAGTTGTTGAAAGAAATGCAGTAAATAGATATCCTCTTTGCTAATTGTTTTTATCGCATCTTGTTATCGACGAAATGGGTAGATCGAATGCAATACAATAAAAATATTTAAAGAATTCAGGCATACAATTTGTATATGTATAATATCAAAGAAGTGGATTGAAAAATATTTTAGAAGAACATTAACAAGTTGTTGAAAGAAATGCAGTAAATGGGTACCCTTTTTGCTAATTATTTTTATCGCATCTTGTTATCGACGAAAAGGGTATATTGAATGCAATACAATAAAAATATTTAAAGAATTTAGACATACAATTTGTATATGTATAATATCAAAGAAGTGGATTGAAAAATACGTATAAGAGAATTATTATGTAAAGAGAGAGATTTGATAGAGATTTATTGTACAAGAATTTGATAAAGATTTATCATGAAATCTCCACAAGCATTCATAAGGGTTGAAAGCATTTTAAGTATTATATTTTTTATTTTCGATATAATAATAGTACCCTTGTCCCAGTACCCGTGACAATATAAATTGAAGAATTCCAATTGACGCTGTCAACTTGACAGTGATTTGGTTCCTTCAGGCTCTGCCTCACAATATGCGTGTGTCATGCGCGTGTGGAGAACGTGTCCATTGTATGCCCTCGTCGTTTGCGTCGGATTAAGGGTGGATCGTTTAGGCTCTACTCGAGAAGAAGATATCTTGTGACAATTTTTATTCCATACAAAGACAGTACCTCTCCTCGTTCGCTCATTTTCGTTCACGCCTAACAATATCAAGCAAGCAGCGTGCGCGATTCAAATGATCGTTAAGACAGGCCGAAGTAATGGTACTTTCACATTTCTCAGTTATAAATTACTTTCTTATGGCCCATTGTTGCAACAGTCAGTTTATATTGGATTTGTCGTATTAATATATCAAGTTGTTCGTAACAGTCATTGGAAAACTATCGAGTGATTTGTTTATTATCGGTTCGTTTCAATTATCCCCGTGGGAATTTCGAACACCTTTTAGTACCTAATAGCAATATTTATGGCATCTCCTTAATTCACATACATTTATTCATTTTCAAAAACGGTAATATTTTCTTTCTCTTAACTCAACAATCAGACCGAAAAAGGAGTGAAAAAATGCAAACGAATTACTTCGTAATACTAAAGACTTGGGAGGTTCGGATAATCGAGGTCCTACTGTAGATGATACGCAAACTCTTCTGAATGGGTTAGCAGAACTACCTGTGAGAAAATAGTTGAATTACTTCATTTTATATTAAAAATGTGAGAACAAGTTGCAAAGGGTTGAACTCCAGCTTCGGTAGCAAAAGTCTGTGAAGTATAAGAGAGATCTATAGTGATTTAAAATTCAAGAACGCCTGTTTATTGGCCTGTCACTGCACGTTAATGTTCATTGGCCCTCTCCGTTCCGTCTGCTGAAGATCTTGAGCCTTCTTACGACTTTTCGGGCGTTTTATGGCCGGCTACCGCGGCTATTATGATGTCTGGCCGAGCAGAAAGGGATCAGTGGCGCCGTTGCCTACCTCCAGGGGTTGCTCATGCTTGCAGTGTGCTCTCTCAGTTGGATGTTTTATAGTTAACACGCCTGTAGCGCCAGGCTAATCGGCCAGCCAGCGATAATCAAGATTTGCATACAGCTACAGGTTGCGGAATTCATCTTTTATCTCACGGGCCATTTAGGTACCGTGTCCCTTCATTTTTATTTCACCACTCTTTTTACTGCCAATGCTCACTCGCTGGTAAATCGAACATTGTTATATTGAATTATGTTGTAAGCAACGAATGGGAATTTCCTTCTTGGTCCGTGCATTTTTTTAAATAAATGAAATCGTGTTTGCACAAGTAATGTTTCTCATTTCTCTGCGACACAATATGTAAAATCTGAATACTGCACAAATATTACACGAACTTGTATATTTAATTAATTGGTTATCGATCGTAAATTTATCTTCAGGATAATACAAAGTTTTATTCGCGGCGCGAAAAGGTTCGATCATTTACAACAATTAGCCATATTTGTAAGATACTAAACGCTGGATTCGGATTTGAATCTTCAGGTTCGAGAACCACGTTAGTTATTAAAAATGTTTTTAATCAGTTTTTAAAAGAAAGAAGGTGTTTCGTCTATCTCACAAAATGGCTATTTGTTGTTGTAAATGATCGAACCTTTTTTTGCGCCGCGAATAAAACTTTGAACTTGTATATTCTTCTCTTCGGTACTCTACATATAGGTACTCTACAAGCAAGATCACTTAAACAAATTTGTTTAACTGTTCTTTGAACTGCTTAGAACGTGGTCAGATATTGATGGAATTTTTTGTATTCGCTAGGTGATATTGTAAAAAACAAATCTCTTTATCGATTGATTATTTTAATTAGTTTGTGTATCGTTGTGTAAGGGTAAGATAAATATAGCGAATTTAATCGTCATTAAAAATTAAGCAGTGAAGTAACTAAACAAGGATAACATACTAATTCTTTCTGTTATTAGAAAAAGTTACTTTATTCGACGAAATTGTTTCGTTTCTAAATTTTCATCGGTGATTGTACATTTTTATAATTAAATTCTTTCCAAGCAGCTCGTTCTGAATACACTGCAGTTAACGAAGCATTAGGCAATGTGACACGCATAAGAAAAGAAGTATTAAAAGCGTAGCAGACCTGGACACGGTTTTAATGCACTGATAGTTTATTTTATCTTTCTAGGATGTCAGCTGTGTGCCAATCTTTTCGCAAGGTCTGCGTCAGCTTCGTTCTGTTCCTTTTCTGTCGTATCTTCGGTGACGTTCAATAAAATTCGCGATGATTTTTTTGCAATTATGAACGCGATATAGAACAACATCATTACCTGGTACATATTCACTACTGATTGCTCACTGGGGTTGTCAGATATCGTTCCGAGATCATTCGTGAACTTTCTCGTTATCTCAAACGCTCTTCCCGTTCATTAAAACCGCTGACGTGTGGACTCCGTGAGCGATTCAAAAGACGAAATACACGCGGAGTTTATTACGAGATATTTATATTAAGTAAAAGGCGATGAAGATAATTTATACCTTTGAAGACGCGCTGCATTAAGTATTAACGTTGCAGAAGATAAATCGTTGTGTGCGGGAAATGTGACGGATTGTCATCAATCTCCATGAAAGGAAATCTTAAAATTCCTTTAACGCTGTTTTATGTAACTGCTAAGATCGTTTTTGATAAACGGCAATGAGAAATTAATTATATCGCAGTGCGTAGCCAGGTAACTTTTCTTTAAAGTGTATCAATTTTAAATACGTTCTTGTATTTCATAAATTTACAGGTGTCACAAATACATAACGATCCGTATAAAAATATATTTAGCGAGTATTTACCAATTTTTCAATTTTTTGATACGAGTCTGCAACGTAAAAAAAATGTTTAGCAGCGTGTAGTTACAAGTACGATTACTAGACAACGGCTCTTTAAGCGTTTACAACGAAAATGAGTAGGTGTAATTTAAAACAGTGAAAACATTAGAAGAATTTAAAACTTCTGTTTTATTATTTTCAACCTTTTTTCATATTGACGAAAAAAATAAATATTTCACTCCTGTTTGTCATAATTCAGGTAAAACATATTTTGCATAAAGAAGATCCGCTGTCTAATGATTACTATAAAACGTATTTTTGTATTTTCACTCTTATTTCAATGCTAAATTCCTATGGGTGGTTTAGTGCATAATAACGGAAGAGTAAATATGAGCATGAGCATCAGTGTTAACAATTTAATTCGTTCGTTTCATTTCCGATAAAATGTTGAAGTATGTACGGTTCATATCGTAATTAGATTTTGCAGAGTACTATATCGAACAAACTGTAGTGCATAATATTTCACCGTGACGTAATTGGTTTTACTATCTTTCGAATAATTTCTCGCCAATAGACTGGTTCGAGCATTTAACGCGGCACAAAGCGTGACGTAAATTATTACGGTTCTCGAGCCTCGAAAGAAAGATGCTGAGACTTATCCTGCGAAGGAGCACTATAATAGTCATCTCGTCCGGCGTCTCCCGTCGGGCTGTCAAATTTTTTCCTGCTATTATGTTTCCTCGAAATACCGTAGATTAATTATATCCTTTACAACAGCGAGCAATAAATCCACGATTTACGACAGAAAAAGGGTAACGATATTCTTGCGTTTCCGTTACATATTTCTTTACATTACATTACTTCCGAAGTTATACTTCGATGACTTCGTCACGCGATGGTAGGAAGTGGAAACCAGTCAATCCACTTAATTGAAATTTATCAGATGTGTGTATCAATCACAAATATTATATTGAAAGCGATAAATAAATCATCATTTAAGCGATACATAAATTTTTTGTCTACGTTACATGTACCAGTTGGACATCTGCCTTCCGCAAACATAAGGAAACTTTCGTATTCAAAAACGTGAATGAGAACGTGTTCCAATAAATTATGTATATAATTTTTTGATCATGTCATTGCCGAATAAGTTAAGCATTCACGTCAGCTTATTTTGGCAACGAATTTCGGACGCGCGTTCTCATTTATCTCATTAAGCCTCATACGCTCCTCAAAAATAGCTATATAAAAGAGACTGGGATAACAATTCACCCATTTTTATTTTATACGTTAAATCAACACATTATATTTCATTTATAGGGTCACATTTTAAAGAAATACATCTCACGACGTAGAGATAAAATGATGAATACTTTTACAGTACGTGAAAACATCCAATGAGTGAATTTTGACCCTCAAGAACGTGCGAGGGTTAAAATAGCTATATACGCAGCTGTATGGTTCCAAATAGTGCAAATTACACTGCCGAATAATGCAAATTGCGCCTCGTCAACGTAGAAATAGGATTTTTGAGGGTAATGGAAGTGGGTATTGATAATTTAACTTCTTTATTTAAAGCAAGAATAGATGAAACACGCGGAAAACGTCTGTACGGTTCGTAAGCCGGAACTGAATTGAAGTGCAAATTGTAATGGGAGAAAAATCTTGAACCTCCCCCATTGGGTCAATTCGAGGATGGACAAAAAATAGAACTAAAAATAGAACTTCTTTTAAAAACTGATTCAAACATTTTTAATAGCTAACGTGGTTCTCGAACCTGAAGATTCAAATCCGAATCCAGCGTTTAGTATCTCACAAATATGGCTAATTGTTGTAAATGATCGAACCTTTGCGCCGCGAATAAAAATTTGTAATATCCTGAAGATAAATTACGATCGATAACCAATTAATTAATTATTAAAAATAGAACTGTCCAAAGTTTGATTACTCATACCTTCTTAGTAATGATAAATTACACTTTATCGGTTTCTAGCCTGCAGGTCGATAAAACAGAGAAACAGAGAACCCTTTCAGTATCTTTATCAACATAACTTGTTTTTTGAAACCAGATATTCCAACAGAGGGCAATCGCGGCCTAGATCTGTCATCTAACGTTTTTTACTGTCGAAAACCCCCATCGTTGCATTATCGAGAAATGAGTCTACTTCCTTAACCCTCATACGTTCCTCAGGGTGAAAATTCACCCATTTACTATTCTTACATACTATAAAATGATTTTTTCCTCTTTATCTGTATTGTGAGGCATATTTCTCTAAAATATGGCGTGATAAATGAAGCAAAGTATATTAGTTTAAAGTGTGAAGTAAGAATGGGTGAGAAAATGTCATGGGATCTTTTATGCAACTATTTTTTAGAAGCGTAAGAGGTTTAAGAATGCTTCGTCATACGGAGGGAGTGAAGAAAATTCAAGAAGAACAAAACCGATTTTTGAAAATGTGAATTCAGGATACCGCTTCGAACTGAGGCAGAAATGCAAAGAATTACGTAAAGTCCGGCGGCATAATAATCGCGTACTCGTGCTCGGGAGCGAACTAGGTTCAGGTGAGTCACGGCGCTATACAGCGGCGTCTGGCCGCGCGTAGTTCGTTAAGAAAGTGGCAAGAAATCACAGGAAACGAGGATCGGTAGCGGTGAAGTGGCAAAAGGAGCCGAGGAACGTCAGACACACCGGGTACAGTCCGGCACGAATACGCTCGCGATACGAAGCAGGCACGTGACGCGAGCACCGATTAGTCCTGCACGCCGAGCAATATGGAATAAAAGCGATAGGAGCCACGAGCGGCTGCTCTTTTTGCAAACCGTTCGAGCACTAGATTTATACGGCGGCTTTCTTGTCGCACACGGCCGAGCCTCAATGGAATTCAAGCCGCGGCTCTCTGTGCTCGACACGGAATAACACAGCGTTCTCCTACCGATCAGACCCACTGGTTCCGCGCGATTCCTTCTCGTGTAACGGAAAACCACGGATTTTTAAGAATTTTTTCCAGAATAACTACTGGACACATACGAGTAGATTTTTTGGGGATGTAGACAGATAGTCTCTTATAAAAGCGGCGAATAAAAATTTGTAATATCCTGACGATAAATTACGATCGATAACCAGATAGTCTCTTATGTCGATAACCATATTTTCTGACGTCAGTCAACGATGGCTGCACTCTATAGTTTTAATGCACAGTTTTATACGTACAGCATAGCAATAATTTTGCTATTAATCAACAAAAATATTGTAAGCTGGTATATTGTTCATGCTGTTTACAAGCGGTTTGTTGCCAACGACAAAAGACGTTTAAATAGTGTTCATTCATTCTTATCGCATTTACCGTTCCAATCCCGTTCATCTATACAATATTAAAGGAAATCTAAGAAGAAATTGGAAGTAGTTACCCTGGTACCCGGTTATTGACGTAGGGGTTAAGGAAGGAGTGGAAAATGAAATGAATATAAACATTATATATATATATATATATATATATATATATATATATATATAATATTATTCAAAACTAAGAATAATCTGTTTCCGAAATTTCACAATGAAATTTTAAGGCATCCATTGCGACTCCCAGTATGCAACGAACGAATGATTCAATCAACGAGGTTACACCGAGAAATATTCAGCCATATTAACCGAATACTAGTAAAAATTCTAGAAAGATCGTGGATGATGTGTTAACCCTCATCCGTCCCTCGTTTCACGAACTGAATCTGTCCCTCGGTGTCAAATTGACACAGTGATAAAAAAAGTCGATAAAATGACAAGTAAAACTTTTCGATTTTCTTTTCATTCAAATTGATGTGCCAACATTTACATCGTAGGTTATTGCGGTTATACAGGGTGGGGCGCCACATTTTGCCATCTAGATTTACGTCATTATTATTACGCATAGCAAACAATGTTTCAGATGAAGTTGAATGGTTTTGAGTGGGGCACATTCTGATGGTACATTTTTTTTAGGTGGACGTGTAAAGGACATATGAAGGTCATTAATGTTTTTATAAATGGAATCATATATTTTGTACTGCATCAGCTGATGCTCCTTCATATTCTTTACAGAAAAGTATTAATCTACTTGTGTAAAAAAATCATTAGTTTAAGAGATATTTTAATTATAATTTGTAGTGCTCTCCTACTACATTATCACATTGAATTCATATTATTGACCAGAGAGTCGAGATTTCCTAACAAATTATAATTAAAATATCTCCTAAACTAAAATAATTTTTTTTAAAAACATTGATGACCTTCATATGTCCTTTACATGTCTACCTACAAAAAAAATGTACCATCAGAATGTGCACCTCTCAAAACCATTCAACTTCGACTGAAACATTGTTTGCTATGCGTAATAATAATTACGTAAATCTAGATGGCAAAATGTAGCGCCCCACCCTGTATGTTTCGCATACAAAAAAAAATAAAAGTCACCAAGTTTCGGACAAATTTACTTACAAATAGAAGGACGGATGAGGGTTCATATAACAGTGATAATAATTCTGCAAAAATGCATAAAAATTATGGAGATTAAATGGGTCTATGGTAATTGTGGGTATGGTATGCAGCTGCACGGGGCACTCGATGAAACAAACAGTGTATCGATCGGGGCTATCAATCGTAATAGCGTCCGGATCGAGATCGTCATAGAGAAATCAGTCCCAGCCGAGCAACCGGTAGAAACGCACGCACGCGCGCGACCTCGCGAATCAAGTCTCGACTCGATTCGAGTTGAGTCCGTAGGTGTGTATACCTGACACGCAAGCAGGCACACACGGCACACGTGACACGCGTGCGTACATAGCCGCTTACATCGCGTGAGCACGTGTACGCTGGTATTTATACGGCGTTCTCTCGGGGCCGTGGGAATGAGCGGGCACACCGCGACCGTTCTGGCACGAGCGCCGCGACGAGCGTCGACTTTCGCGAAAGCGGAATCGGAGAGGGACAGAAAAGCCAGTCGATTACCGTTCCGCAGCGTGTCACGCCTCGCCAGGTAAGGCCTACCTGGTAGGCAACCGCGCGCGCCACGCCACGCCACGCCACGCCATGCTCGCGTCGAGAGCCGATTCCGTACCGTGACACGTGCTTTTCCTCCAGCCGTAAATCGCCCAGAGAAACGTTACCGAGAAAGTACCACGGACCCAAAGAATCCGTTTCTTGTTAACCGACTCGTGTAAATCCGTTTCGCGTTTTAACCGGATACCACTTGCCAACCGAATAACCGGATGTTACGCGGTCTCGCCATTGATTGACACTATGCTGTACCATTCGTAATGTTGGTATCGTCTTTACAGGGCACAGTAGCCTAATGAAGAGCCTCTGCTCACAGAACTCTTCAATTTATTGAGCGATGCTGTTTTCTAACTACGCATTTGTTAGTTTTATTTTAATTTAATTAAATCTGTGTGGTCCAGACAATTTTGCTTATGTATGCTGTGGCTCCTCCTTCGTTTTCTTCTTGTGGGAGTTTTTAAATATACTTTAAAAATAATCAATTAACCCAAAGATCATATAACAAAGTTATTTATTATGAACACAATTAGAATTGAAGGAAACATAATACATAAATACGTCTGAACGTTGAATATTGTATAAGACGAATGAGCTGTTTAATTAGTTTAATGATTCTCTTTTTTTATTAACATCTTGTTTCAATGTACTGCTTGATCAAATTTAAACAGATCAAATCAGTCCACACTTCTTTCTTTGCAAATAACTGACTGCATCTTACAGGAAAATGTACGAATTCAGTAACCAATACCTTTGTTTAGTAAAGTAACTGGCATTCCTGTCAAATGCTGGAAATTGTTCTTATCATCGAGCTGTTACGCTTTACCTATCGGTTCAAGATACTCGATGGTACGTTATACTCTTTCCAGTTCTTATCACACAAAGTAATCCTCCTCCATTCCCTACTAAAAGACCTTCGAAACTTTGATTTTTGATAACTATGTATATGCGATTTCATATGCAGCACGGCTGGGAAAAATGTATAAACCACAATATTAAACGTTCTTTGATAAGGGTGGATTCTACTGATAAGATAGCTACTTTGTAGGCACCGGTAAACGTCTAAATGTTTGCGTTGAGTTTTGTTTAACCAGTACGTAAGGGTGCATTGTGCTTTTATGCACGAGAATTTCAATGGTCCCTATTATTTCAAATGCTCGATTTTTATTTACAATCTTATTGTCGATAACAAATTTAATAATTTACATAAATTGTCTGTTTATACTCGTGAGATTTCGTCCATTTTATAATTTTATAATTTCCTTGGGAATGCAACACTATTCTTTTCCAAAATAGTAGTATTTAGATTGTAATGACCACATAACTTGAAAAAAAAAGTTTCCTGCACTCAAATATGCACAGCGACATGCCATAAAGATCAAAAAATAACGCAGCTGGCAATTCTCCCAAAAAATTACTTAATTTTCAGCGCACCACACGAGCTTCCATGTACAACATTCTACCAAGTGACATTTGATCACATTTTCTACATAATATTGCATCCACTTGCGGTTTGGAAAAAGAAAGTGTATCTTTAAACGATAGTGCTTACGATCGTTAATGGAAGTCCTGTGGAACACGGCGATCGGTAGCGGAGGTCGTGGTGAAAGTGTTTAAAGAAGCCTGAACACTCCGTCAATCGACATTTTGTCGTGGGAATTACATTTCGAGAATAAGTTGTTACACTGTACGTAAATACTTGTTCAATACGTTATCCGACAGATGTGACATGCTGCGGCGCATTTATGCAACATTTCATCCCTGCCGATGTATAAATGTTCATTAATCCGCACCAGAAAATTTCAACATGCACTGCAAATTTACAAACTGGACCCGAAGTTTTAACACCGAAAGCTGCATTTACAAAATTATTTCTGACGTGTGCGAAACCGTCGCAGAAATGATATTACAAATAGCAATTTTTACCTTAGAAGGTGAATCAAGATTTTTAATTGCAAGATTTTAATGCATCAAATACATTTTGCAGCATCAAATACAAAAATGAAACAAATCACTCATTTTACCAGACTAAATGAAATATTTAGGAAACATGTAACTGATAATATTAAAAGAAGATCGTCAATATTAAAATAGATCGTCAAATTCAAACGTCAATTTCTAGAATCAGAATTGGTCACTCAGAAGTAACCCATTCATTTTTGTTAAGTAAAAAAGAAAACATGATCTGCGATATATGTAAAGTACCAGTTAATATAAATCACCTTATACTGGAATGCAAGAAGTATGAAAATGAAAGGAAAAATGCTAAACTGCCTGGATCTTGACCCATTCTGTTAGGTTCTGAGAAACACATTGTCGATCTTGCCCAATATATCAAAGACACTAAGATGTACAAAATATTGTAAGAAAATGTACCGTGTTGCTAATGATCTTAGATATTAAAGCAAAATTAAATAAATAAATTTAAAAAAAAATTTAATTCAAAACCTGAAACCCATTTTTTAAAAATGGAATCTTTAAGAAATGTTTAATAACCTTTAGAAAGTTGTAATGAAAAAGCTGGTGAAGTGCATCGATAATGTCCAAAGAAATTTGGTGTCATGGATCTTCATCAGAAGTCTCATTGTTCGAGGTCCATTAAAAAATAATTTCTCCCTTGAGACTCGATTTGCATCAATAAAAAAGGAAGTCGAGAATTCGAAAATATGTTTGCTCATTTCCATAAATGATATTCCAAATTTCAGATAGCAATTTTTACCTTAGAAGATAAATCAAGTTTTTGAATTGCAAGATTTTAATTCGAAACCTGAAACCCATTTTTTAAAAATGGAATCTTTAAGAAATGTTTAATAACCTTTAGAAAGTTGTAATGAAAAAGCTGGTGAAGTGCATCGATGATGTCCAAAGAAATTTGGTGTCATGGATCTTCATCAGAAGTCTCATTGTTCGAGGTCCATTAAAAAATAATTTCTCCCTTGAGACTCGATTTGCATCAATAAAAAAGGAAGTCGAGAATTCGAAAACATGTTTGCTCATTTTCGAGTGTTTGTGACCTCCGAAATTTCCATTCTGGATCGAAGATGCTTTTGAAAGTGTTTCGAGTCGCATCGGCACTTTCGAGAGAGCAGTTACCACACGTGTTCAGCCGGGCGGTTTTTAAAGCGCATCGGCGAAGAATCGATCCACGTCGAGCAACTAATTTCTCGCCCGGAGTCCGTAATCATCCCAATTAGTCGAAGAAAAGGTCTCACGGCGTTGCGACAGAGTGACTTTCCGATCGATTTGCTCGTTCGCTCGGTGATTCGGAACAGGAGGGAAAAGAAACGAGCGGCCCAGTTACGGTGCACCGTGTAATGAATTAATTTCATCGCTGGAAACGCTGTCGATTAAGCCTGATCGCCGTTGGAAAGAAGAAAAAAAAGAGGATCACGGCCGTATAATTGATACATTTCATGTGGCTATCCTGTTTACTTCCTTTAAACATACACATCCAACATTTGCAACAAGGTGGAAGTGTGGCACGTTTGATTCCGCTTAATGAGATGCGATAATGTGGTTGGACGAAATTTTTCTTGGATTCATTCGACCAGCTGTACTTCCTTAATTGATGGAAAGTGTATTTTTCGTTTGTGAAAAGTTTTGCTCCTTTCGCCGAGCAATTTTCCCTTTCGTAAAGAAACTGTTTTGCAATATAATGCTTTTACAGGGCATATGTAACGGGAAAGCATTGCGTTCTTTTGTAATTAGCTGCATTATTATTTCGTCGCAGAAAGTACTATGTTATTCTCTGGAATCAATTGTTGGCGCAGTATTTTTTTATTTCTAACGAATTTTAATTGGTCAAAATGTGTGGTGAGTAATTATAATTTGCGACGTCTAAGTATTTTTTTATTTAATTGTGCACATTTATTAGAAAAATTTTGTACTGTTTCATAACATTTATTCAATTATGAAGTGCAAGTTGCGTGCACGTTTGAGTCGTGCATTCAATGCCACGTTTCCATCGACGTCTGCTGCTAGTGTACCTAATACAATGTTGCAAGGAGGGTTGCCTACCCTCCAGGCTTCTATCGCCTTCTGCTTTCTGCTGGATGATATTTCGATTGTTGAACAACTACCGGAAGAATCATTGCAATGTTTATCATCACAATATCATTATTGCACACTTTTTAACATTTAGAAAATGCAATTGTAATTGTAATGCAGTATTATCCAATATTTGTTTTATAATTTTCTTCGTTGAACAACAATGTCTCTAAATTTTGACTAAATATCAATCAGGATTGACTGTGTTAATTCCTTTTTACAACAGTGTAAGTTGGCAATTTGTTTGTTAATATAATAGCACAGTTTTAATGTTGTAATATATAATTCCTTGAACAAGTAGTATTTAGTAAATTTGATTGACATTTTATATCGTTATTTAATACTATAATATAATAGTAATAATTAAAGTATTTTAATATAATCATGATTTTTAAATTGTAGAGATAGAGAAACAAAATATTTACGACACGATTAACACAGTGAAATTTATATATTAGTTATAAAATATGTGTGGACTAGCTAAATTTAATAATTGAAAGAAATTTTATTTTAATATCGTTCCACCTGATATTAAGATAACTGTGTATAACAATACCCAATTTGTGGCTTTGTAATTTTTGTTATTCTAATTTTCAGTCGGACTTTTGCACCTTTAATCCTATTGACGGAGGCATTCAATTCACCATTTGTTCAGGCACTTATGGTCGGCTGACCGTTAAATGAACTGAAAATAGGGATAACCCTATCGGCGAGCTATCCCCAAATTATTCACCCCACATATATTATTGTCCTATTATCTAAAGCAGGAGTATCGTGCGCGCCACAATCTTTCGTTATTTTTCGAACCGTAGGGGCGGCTACCCCCAACCGGCCATGGAAAATCATGTGAATTCAGTCACCCTATTTACCTTGACGGACATGTGCTTGTCGCATATGGGTAACACGTGTGCCCATTCACTACCTACGTACTACCCTTCGTTCTAACAACGAAGCATAGTCAATCGCACAATGTACATTTTTCACTAAATTAAACCATATATTTAATTGTTACGCTGCACCTGCTGTTAGCATCATTGTAAATAAATTAACCGGGTGGTTTTTTCACTGTGAACCTTTACAGGTGTAACATAAGGCGAATAACATTTTGTGTATAACATAAATATAGTTACAATTGATACTAATTTAAATTGGATGAACAAAAACAAAATGCGTTTTTAAAGCTTGTTTTACATACAAATATAATTTAATGTACTACAAGATGATAAAGAACCATAAGCTATGCGTTTCTGAAATGTATTGAGAAACATGTATGAGGAAATTCAATGATTACAAAGCTTGTTTTACATACAAATATAATTTAATGTACTACAAGATGATAAAGAACAATAAGCTATGCGTTTCTAAAATGTATTGAAAAACATGTATGAGGAAATTCAATGATTACAAAGCTTGTTTTACAAACAAATATAATTTAATGTACTACAAGATGATAAAGAACAATAAGCTATGCGTTTCTAAAATGTATTGAAAAACATGTATGAGGAAATTCAATGATTACAAAGCTTGTTTTACATACAAATATAAGTTAATGTAATACAAGATGAAAGTATTTTTATATAGATTGAACATATTTGTCTACATTTGTCTGAGCATTTCAATAAAAATGTCAGTTTTGAGCGACACTGATTCCACCGAAATTTTGACGATTTTGACAAACGAGTTGTAATAAGTTAATTTAACGTTACATAAGAAACCTGTTCTCCCGTAATGGAGGATTGCTGGAGTTCCCGCGCGATGTCGGTACAAATATAAACAGGGATAAAGAATGTGCACATACTTACCAGATAAAAATACATTTTTTATCAATTTCGTACATAACATTTGTCTAAACATTTAACGAAATTTGATCGGAAGTGTGAACTATCGATTTTATTTTCTCAGCGAAAGCTGCAACTCTTCCAGGCACGTTAGGGGTGCCGTTTAGGGTGACCGTTATGGGAAAACGGCGTATCGTGGGAAACTTTCCAAACTCCGAATTTCCCATGATTTCGACCGGGAACGTATTGACCGAACTTTCTCCGAATTCCAAAGGGCTCGTTGGACAAAACTTTTTCCGGACCGAGTGAGACCAAGGTTCCCGCGAGATTTCGTGAATCTTTTTTCGACGCATTCAAGGGGGCTGAAAAGACCCCAATAAGGCTTTCTCAAACCAGTCTCAGGTATGAATAGATCTCTTTTCAAAAGCTAACCCCTCCCAAAGCTACGCTCGGAAACGCTGTCGGTGTTTGAAAGGCCAACGATTTTCGATGCAGGTGAATTGTCGAAATAAACGATTTTTCCCGATGTATTCTTTTCGAAAGGAATTTCAACCGATTCTCTAAAGCCGCGTCTTATTACAACTAACGCCTTAAATATTAAAGAGGATAAGGTATGCGAGTGACGAAACAGGTGAAATTGTGTTACGAGTAAATTTATTTTCTCAATAAATTGGAAGACAGTAGGAAGTTGCATCGGCGTACGCCGACGGCATTAAAGCCGATATCACAATGTATACGTTAATTAATAATTAACCTAGTAGGTACAAATATCACAATTGCGAGCAACAATGGCGGCAGTGTCGCAATATTAAAAAAAAAAACAAGATCAGAAAAATATACTTTTAAAATCATCGAGCTCCGTACGAACAATCTGATACGAGAAACTCGACAAATTTCGTTCTCAATGAGCAACGGTCAGTCAGATCGTAAAAACTAAAATCTATGTATCACAGTTTCGAAACAATCTTATCTAAAACGCAGTCTGGCAGATCGAGAATCTGCTGGGTATCCTCGGGGCCAAACTCTCTTGATCGCCTTCGTCAACTGGTTGCCAGTGTTGGCCCCCCTTTCTCCGGAAGCTTTCCTCGTCCTTTTCCTCGTCGAATCTTCGTCGTGTCAAGTCACGACGAGGAATTCTGCTTGCTGGCTCCTCAAGGAAGTTGCGGGGAGATATCTCGACCTCGAGTGTCTCCGTGTTGAGGTAGATGACGTTTCGTCGCATCCCGAAGGGGTTGATTCACGCGACTTGCATCTCGGGCGTTTGGTGTTGCGAGAATGCGCGCTCTTTGTAGCACAGATCACTATCGGCCATGCTCAAGGTTGTCCAGTAGAAGTCTCCGGCGTGGGTGTGGGCGAAATGCACGGGCACGTAGCACTGACCCGGTACAACCGGCACCACCGTCATTTGCCCGTCAAGGCAGACAGTGATGGCAGCACCCTCCTCAGCGTCTTCGAGGTCTGCGAGAAGTCTTCTCTCGAGGGCCTCGTTCGCGTTGTTCTGGTTGTCGACCTCCTCGGTGAAGACCTCCACTTGCGGCACCGCTTTCTGCTCCTTGCATTTGCCGGATTTCCCGGTTGTCTTCTTCTTCAGCAGCCTGAGGAGTGGCTTCAGAGCACGTCTGAGCCGCATGCTGCTCGCCTTGCTCTTGCCGGACATCTTCAAGTTGTAGAGGTTGTCGTTCAGCTCGTTCTCGTACTCGAACACGTGGCTCATCGTGGTGGCGGCCATGTTTGCTCTGCTCGTCCTTCGCTGGAGTATTATACTCGACGACGACGACGACGAAGCACACTGAACCGGTTTTAAAGGAGCGTTGCACGAGACGACCGCGGTGTACACGGTTGTCGGTATGAATCGACCACAACGTTCGTTAACTCGATTCACGAAAGTAAGCGTCCTCTAGCGAGTGAGATCCTTTCTGATGCTGGCTTCCGATCGAGAAAAATCTCAGAGAAGCACAAGCGAGAAGAGTACCGTGTAGGTAGACTTTTCAGAAGGATGCTTTGGAACGAAGCGCTAGTGAGCGAATGGTGCCTTAAACCAGCAACCCCGGACCTTATATAGGCCCGGCCGAGCAGGACGGGGTGACAGAGTGGGGAAGGCAGGTGCACTCTGGCTGTGGGAACTTGGAGAATTCGGAGCTTCCCACGTCAGGATCCACGCCGACCATCTGCCGCTTTTCTCCCTCCTCTGATACCCTCCGACACTAATCCAACCTACCACCCCGACCTGCACAGAGTTCTTGCACCCCACCCCCGCGATCACCCCCTCGCTCGAGAACCGAGGAGCTCTCTTTCGAGGTGGATCCTTCCTTTCCTAACGCTCTCTCCTCGCCTCTCCTCTCCGGTTTCCAGAGAAGAGAAGCCGGGGGTCCCTTTCGGCTCTTTTACTACCCAGCACCGTGATCAAAAGGGTGGATATTCACCTATTTCGAAGCTGGACCAGTTCGAACCTGTTACGACAGGTCTCGACCGGTTGCGCGAACTTGGATCACGTCTTCTCTGTACCTCTTACTTACTGGCCAACCTCAACCCCTCTCACCCCTTGCCGTATGATCCTCTCTTTTGATACTGTAATTACAGCTTCTTTCTCTCTCATTATTTCCTAGATCAATTTCTAATTATCGTTAATAGGGTTAATGGGACATGAGGGACCCTCCTTAGGAGCTGATCGTATACCTATAAACAGTGAACAAAATCAGCTCAAGTAGACTTGGCAGGTGAAATATTAAGCATTGACCTTTGAAACAGAATTAAAAAATCCAAGGGAGATGTGATTCGATAAATAATTGATTTTTAAATACAGGGTGGTTCTACACGATAATCACGCATCTTAGGATGAATATCTAGTAACTGGGTTGGAGTATAACTTTCTTACTATCGCAGATAGAAAATTTTTATTGTCAAGCTCTGCCGTCGAGGACTTTCTGCAGAACTGAATCGATGCAGTTGCAAAGTGCACTTGCATTTTTATTATTGAACGATGTACTACGCTTTTTTTCGTTATTTGATTCTTCGTGTAATGCTGGGCAAGAGAGCATTTCGAAAGATATTTACAATTTTATACATTGTTTAAGTAACAAGCATCTCAAACAGGTTCCACGAAATTTCTCCAAGGCTTAGAAAGTCTCGGGATCATCCACAGTTTTCGAGTCAAATTAACACGCCGCCAGAGGGGTTAATTCGGCCAATTAGACGAGACAATTTCTCTCGCAGAGCGATTCGTGCGTGAGTAACTTGATTCAACAAGTTGGCGCAGGGGGTTGCAAGCGTAATTAACGCGCGACGGTAACATTCTCCGTCCTCGGTAATTCCTCGAGGCGCACAGTGGCCGAGAAATTTAGGGTCGAGTGTCTAGACGCGTCATGATAGGCTCCGACACTCGTCGGAGTCATTAACTGTGCTTCGGGTTTGGTTTTTACCCCTCGTAGAACCACGCAGTGTCTGCATCCCTTTAGGGCTACGCCAGACACCCTCGTACACGCATAACCGTGCGTAATAAGCTACAAATAAAAAGTATACTCTTTTTGCCGCGTTTCTTCGCTTCCTTTTTTGCGTTCTTGGTCCTGCGGTTCCCCTCGGCCACCATTGAATTAACAAGTTTTTCGGAGGGGAGGCGCTTTTTTCGAACGACCTGCTCGAATCAGGTGAATTTGCTATTCAACCTGTTGATGCGGTCGCATACTTGTTCACGTGATGCTGTGGTGCATGCATCGTCACGTTCGAATTTGTTAAAATTTTCTGCTTTCACTCTTCTCCGATTCAGGTCTCGTGTTAACTAAACTGCGCATTTCGTGCATTTATTACAAATATGAACAGGGAAAATACAGAGTTGAAAGACAATAACTTTTGATTTTTTATAATTGATTTAGACAATTTTTATTTTGCATGAAAATCCACAGAGTGGTACATTTCTTTACGTAGTGCATAACTATATTGCCCAGATCTAATTATCGAACAAAGTGGACGACCAACAAAAAGAATTGTTACCGTATATTATCATAGAAAATCTGATCATTTGTTATCAAAATGTGATAATTACACAAGAAAACAGAATAACAAAATAAAAATTGTTTGCATAAATTACATGAAAAGAGTGATGTTAAATTAATTTTTAATGTTTCTGCTATTAGGTTGTCAACTAAATTCTCGACCTGTTGTTTCGTAACTCTTTTGCCATATTATTATAACCCCATTCAGTGACCATTCCTTTTGAACTATATACATGTAATTGCAAAGCTCTGAATTTTGCGATTAATTTGATATAAAATACTCCTGTTTAAAAAATGTATACAAATGATTTTGTTTGAGAAAATGTGGAGGTCGCGAACTTGAGAATTTAATGACAATGCAATATTAAAATTTTTTTTTTTAACTGTGCGTTTAGGTGATAAAAAAATCTCAGTAGAGTATCTCAGCGAGTATCGAACCTGAGCCTTACTAAATACGCTCGCTAGTAAAGACTAAGAGAAGTAGAAAATAAAAGAATATATAAAAACAGCTTTTTAAAAACCACGCTTATATTAAAACGCACTAAAAAGGAGTAAATAATTCTTTCAGATATTAGTGATTATAAATAAAAGTCTGGAGCGCCCACGACGATTACGTTAATATAGTTTAACGCTCCACGCTTTTCAATATAGTCACTAGTATCTAAAAAAATTATTTCATCCTTTTTATTGCATTTTAATATAAGCGTGATTTCTAAAAAGCTTTTTTATATTTTTTATTTATAAAAAAAGTATTTTCTCTTTAGTGCATTTTAATATAAGCGTGGTTTTTAAAAAGTTTTTTTTCTCAACGATCTAATGAAATCAAATTCTATATTATTCTCATCGATGCACACAGCGGGCAATACGTAGGCATATAATATACCTTCTTCTTTTGAGTGAAAATGAAGCTCGTGCACCTGTAAAATAAATCGTAAATGGTTAATATTTAACTGAGCATGGTAGTTTGGAAATCCGGCAAGTGCAGTAAGGTGGACACCTAACCGAGACCCTCCCGAGCGAACCTGTTGAGGTTCGGGAAGAGGGTTCGTGAAGGTCGTGCCAGATCCCGTAGGGGCATCGATGCGCCACGCCAGCAGGATCGCTTCGTGGGGTAGCGGCTGCCCTCTTCAGGGACAGGTACATCGGGGGTATTTGTTTTCACTTTGCGCTTTGGAACTACAGTTCGAGACAGGTGAGGCGGAGACGTGCTCTCTCGTCAAACCTGCGGCCAGGAACGTCTCTCCCTGCGGCAGGAAATGATTTTACTTTCATGAAGACGCCGCCGTTGTTCGCTTCTCTCCGCTACATTCCCGGAGCCAGTTCGCTTTTTATTTGAGCGCTAACAGATCCTGGTAAGTTCGTACGGACTTTTCGCTCGAGGCACGATGAAGCGATAGACATTGCCAGTGCAGGTCAGTTCTTTTTTTATTTTACGTTCGTTTCGTATCTTCTTTTCTCGTCGATCGAATCGCCGGCTCGTCGAATATTAATGTGCAACAGATTTTTGGTTAGTATACAGGGTGTTCTGTTAAGTCTAACCATTTTCAAGACTGTATTGTTTCGAGTCAATAGTACTTGGTGTATATGAATATTAATTTGTACATCTGTTTTGTTATTATAAATTTCTTATGAACTTCTTTCAGTTTGTTTGTCGTAAGTGGAATATGGAACGACAAACATA
Source organism: Lasioglossum zephyrum (assembly GCA_028455615.1). NCBI lineage: Eukaryota > Metazoa > Arthropoda > Insecta > Hymenoptera > Halictidae > Lasioglossum > Lasioglossum zephyrum. The sequence continues at coordinate 16,490,800 of CM052326.1, read as the reverse complement.
TTATAAACAGAACATATATAGACATTATATAATGTTCCTAATAGGACAATTCTGAATTTAAAAAAAGCAGTGAATGATTTATTAGCCTGCACATTTTGTTACCTTTATATTATTCTAAATTTTGTGCTCGTAAATTGGCGCCTATGAAATGTTTATTTGGGTAAGTGGATTTCTGTGAATAAATATCAGTGGTCACAGTTTGCATGTTACATGAGAATGTATTTCATAATCTTTAATTGTTACCATTCTTTGGTAACTTAATAATAAATCTTTTAGGGTACGTAAGAGAGAAATGTTCGAATCCTCAAATTGTATATTAAGGATTAATAATAATTCTACTCAGTTATATTTCTAATGTATTTGTTTTGTTTTCAAATCGTTGAGCATTTAAGAAAATCAAGAGATCGAGCGATTTCTTGTAGTACATGTTCGCTGGGAGGTAGAAACCGGTTCGCATTGAAGTATGCGAATATGTCTCCGTGTTTCGTTAGAATAGTTGCCGCTGTGTATCGCCGCTGCACATCAACCTGAACATCTGTCCTTTGATATCATTCTTCCGTGACTCTTGAAAAAGGGTGGACTATGTAACCAGTTCCTAATACGATCGGATTATAATCAATTCGAGGCTGCCCCTTTCCGTCTGATTTAAATGAACGGATTTAATTGGCCGTGTTCGGCACACGTGCAAGGTTGGGGTATCGTTTGCGGGAATGATTTTCTGAACAGGTTCAGATCAGTCGATGGTCAAAAATTGATTAAGATCCACAGACTGCACATAGTTTCGCGAAATAATAGTTTGTCAGTTGCAGGAAATAAGAGCCAAGTAAATATTTGCTGGTTCTCTTAACTTACTGTTATCTCATCAACATTATTATAAAAAGGAATATTAATCACACAGAAGAAAAAAATAATTTTTTAAAACATCAATACATATTATTCTCGACTTATTAATGTTATTAGAAAATAACATTATTATAAAAAGGAATATTAATCACACAGAAGAAAAAAATAATTTTAAAAACATCAATGCGTATTATTCTCGACTTATTAATGTTATTAGAAAATGTTATTTTCTAATAACAAATGTTATTTTCTAATAACAAATGTTATTTTCTAATAACAAATGTTATTTTCTAATAACATTCATAAGTCGAGAATAATACGCATTGATGTTTTTAAAATTATTTTAATCTTCTGTGACTAATATTCCTTTTTACAATATTGTTGCTAAGATAACAGTAAGTTAAGAGTTATATGAATTATTCATTCATATTTACTTAAATTTTACATTCCTCCACAATAGCTTTAACTAATCTACAATATTCTCACGCAGATAGTGAACACAGTAAAAGATAAGAAACGAAGACTATCAGAGTGAAGGGATTTCCATCAGAAAGAGATAGCATTATCTATTTGTAGGGTGGTCAAACAAATTTGGAAGATGTAGTCAAACAATGAATGCAAATTGCATTCTAACAATTTCGAATAATTTCATTAATCATTCGACGAATTAAAGTTCATTTCAGTGAGCGAATGAATGGAAATTGCTAATTAAACAGTTCTCTTTGAAAGTCCACATTCGAACAAGTTTTAACGTTATGAATCGCTCGACGAATTAAATTTATTTCAGAGTAGATGAATTAAAATTACAAATTAAACAGCTTTCGAGGAGCAATCCTCGGCCAATTAAAATCACGGTTGATTCATAGAATCTCCATTTAGAGAAACGTTCATTAAAAACAGCAACAGCTAGGGCGAGAAATATTTCATTATGCAAACGTCCACGGTGGGACGAAGGTTCATCAGATAATACGCCGGCTCGGGGGCTAACGATTCTAATGTTGACGGTGGCATTATGCGAACGAAGTGACATGATCTTGATTAAAGCACCGTCCACAGGATTCCGATTGTATCGGTTCACGGACGTTTTCGCGGTCGTTTCAAATAATAAAACGTGGAACGGCTCGGTCATGCATCGTGGCTGCATGCAGCAGTACCTTTGGGCGAAATGGATGAGAAATTGCTTTGTGTTTTGTATAATTGGAATCGTCCCTTTGCTCGTTTATCGAACTCCTCTTGAAGATAGTTTCATCTCACATTCTCGAGGGGGTGCAACCAATTGTAATTTAATTGTCTCTGCGTACGTCGAAAGTCTTTAAATATTCTATAAAGCGTTATAAACTTTTCAGTACGACTAACATAATTCATGTTGTACATTTAAAATACAATAAAAAAGTGCATCAACCCTTTGTACTTCTTTGTCGAATATGACTCGACATCACAGAAAGAGCAACGTAAATAAAACAGGTTTTATATGTATTTGGTTCTTCCTTTAATTATCTAATTGTCTTATGTTTTAGTTAAAAACAAATATAAATTACAACAAAGCTTGTTATATTTAATCCTAGCTGATCCGGAAGACGTTGTCATGTACAAAGTCCAAACACTTTTGTTTCCGGTCAAATTTTTCTTTCCCTAAAAACCTTACTCGGACTATTACGAACATTTAAAAAAAATTACTTTATTAATGTTTATTTATATACATAATTCGTAAACAAAATTGTTTAAAACAAGTAGCAGTCGAGGAACTGTTCTTTGAAGTAAATTTCAAATAAAACACTTAAAATAGTAGGGAGTTGTTAACAAGAAAATTAAAAAATAATTCGAAGTGCAAAGGGTTAATTGATGAAATGAATTTTTATGTTTGTCCCGGGTCTTACGATCAATGTAAAATGATTCATCGAACTTATTTATGGGTTTATATTCACTAAGACTGCCTTAGATTTGAGCAAGCTCTTTCCCAAACGGAAACACCAATTTCCTCTGGAAAGTAGAAAGAGAATGATAGAGCGGGGAGAATGGGTGTGTGCACGGTTGTCCGCCGGTCAGGACAAGAAGTTTTATGGCCGGCTTCCTCGATTTCGCGATCAGCCTAGTTTCTTATCACGGTAGCCCGTGTTACATCATCTGAACTGGTCGAATCGGGTCGTCATCGTGTCGTTTTCGCGTCGGATGGGGGCCGGTGGCTTGGCTAGCGCCGAGAGCCGATATCACGCCTTTTCACGACTTTTCATTAGCATATAAATAATACCGGAGTCGAGGAAGAAGGGAGATGAGTGTTCTTTTCTGCGTAGCGCGTTCTCGGTGTGGCCGATTCCGGCAAGTTCGAAGGGAAGAAAAGGAAGAGAAGAAAGAGGAACCAAGATACACCGGGTACTGAAACAGTAGTAGTGACCCCCGGGGCTATGTAGCACCAAACAAGAAATCCCTTCTGACGTCACCGGCAGGTGCACCGAACAGTGCATCCTTCTCCGAAGCGGTTGCACTCCGTTGCACCTTCTGGAAGGGGGATTCTTCCCTCTCGTTCCCCGACATCGTGGCGCGGCCGCTCGTTTTCCTTCTCCCGCTCGACCGTGTAATCGTACTGATTTCATGATCGAGATACCAGGTTTCCCTCCGCCCGGCACGGATTTGGTTACCTGCTTACATGACGTTGCCTGTTTACGTGTTTGTTTTACGGTGTACGGGTCGGGCACAGGTTCTCTCCCTCTTATTCGGGGACCACGGATTAAAATTATAGCTATACGTCTCGTTGACTCCGCGCTCAAATCTTCTTTAGATTAAAATCGTCACTCTCCGGTGCCCGCTTCGAGATACTCGCATCCTCGCGCCGCGCCGTTACGATGCGACATACTCTCGACGAAAATCGAACTTGTTCAATTTTTATCTAACTGTGGCATCGTCGGTTGTTACGTTAACCATGTAAATGTAAAGATTAATTTAAAATAACAATAGTTATTAACAATAACAAATTTTATAAATTTTTTCTCTTGGGGGCATCGCGGCATTATCTCCTACTAAATTTCATTGCGATCGCTACATTCTTCGCAGAGAAACACCAACTAATTTTTTTTTGCTATAACGATAGTTATTGACAATAACAAATTCTATAAATTTTTGCAAGTGGGAGCATCGCGGCAGTATCTCCTACTAAATGTGAAAGGTTTCATCGCGATCGGTACATTCTTTTTTTTCGGTATATTCGGTTTTTTTGCAATCAAAGTCGTTTTGAATGAAAAAAATGAAAAAAATTTATAACGGGACCACCCTGGGGACATACTCTACAAGATGCGAAAGGTTTCGTACCGATTGGTCCATCCATCTCGGCTTGGGTAACGAATTGGGTAACCTTCTTCTTTTTCGAAGTTAGTTAAAAAATCGATAAACAATTCAATTGTTATAATTACTACGAAATTAGCTCAGCTGTTCAATATTGTTGTCTCTTAACGGCTGTTAAATAGTGTTCGTTGAAATTTTTGCTATTAAGTAGTTTGTTTTTGATTTCTAAACAAATGATCATGTAAAGGAAAGAGATTAGTGCTATAGTGTTTATGGAAAAAATGATTAAAATAGTAGAAACTTGGAATAATAATGCATTATTTACGACCTACTAAAATTAATAAGAAAAGAAATCAATTTTTACGTAATTGTATTACATTGTATTAAAAATTGTTTATTATATACTTCCTTTTAACGCAACTGATGCAGACAATTTTTATGTTGTATAAATGATAATATAAGTGCATTATCACACACAGACTTTTTTACATGGAATTTTAAGACGAATTATAAGATTGTTAACGAACCTAATGGCACAGGTGCAAGTAGAAAGGTACTATGAATATGAAAATAATACGAACAAAAAATGAAGGAGATGATGAAAGTAGGCGTCTGAAAAAATGGACCAAGGTCGACCCTTTAAGCCTGATCGAATCTCTCATGCCTATTGTGAACGTCGGGGCACTATTAGTCTTTGTAATGACGAAAAAAAACGCGAAGGGTATAATATTTGTTCACTACAAGTGGTTACTCGGATTTCATTGGCCCATTTGTAATTGAACGTGAGTGTTAGAGTGTTCACGGAAATCTGGAGCACTAGAAATATTTATTTAAAGAATTGTAACTTTCGTTACGACTTATTCTCTTGAGTTCATCCTTGAAAAGTGTTATTTAAACAGATAATGCGTATTAAAAAAAGAACATTATGACTTATAAGATCAACGTCCCAAATTATTTATGTAAATAATATTGCAGTCCCCGCTGAAAATTCAAGCTGGTTTGCAATAATCACTCCAAGCTTAAATAGCGAGGCGAACAATTTCGTTTTTCGAAATCGCCGATTATATTGTTTTTTAGGAGACCTCGAAGCAAAACGTTTAAAGAAAGATAATTTTAGTTATTAGTAAGGTCATAATGATTAAAGCGATCCGTTACCTACAGCAGTGGCATTTATCCGATTGAATGTCCGAGATAATCTTGGCGAACTGGTTCTTGACAGTCAAGAGTTCGTTTATGTAAATGTCGTTTCTTTTTTTGACAAAGAGTTTAGACCAATCAGGGATAACTGAATGAAATTACTACCGATCATATTAATGCGGACGTAAGATTATTATTAATTAAAAATTATTATTAACAGATTCCCCTTCTAAGACGTTATCCCCCCACCAGAATAGTGCCCCAGAGATAGGGTAACTTTTAAAAAAATTACGATTTCATCCCTTCTACTTAAAAAATCTTTACAATGCAATGAAAACCATTTACTATTTCTCATCAGTAAAAACATTTAACGAACTGGATGTTGTACTAGTACAAACTGATCGAAATAATTAAGAATAGAAATTTCTTCTAAATAAATTTTCTCTCCGGACATAATGACCCGTTATTTTCGAGCTTTCGAAGCTCCATCAATTTCAAAGTAGAACGATAATATATAATTTTCGATGGTAGCTGAATAGGGGACGGCGTGTAACTCCATCGAAAATGGGGATCTCTAAATTAGAAATAAAAAAAAATTGTAGAAGGTCGCCCCGGAAAAGGAAAAACGTAGTAGGGGGAGGAACGTTAACGAACAGAAAGATCGGCAAAAAAAGGGTTCTTTCGTTTAGCTCGGGGCGAAAAATAATCTGTAATACGGGCTACCGTATTCCTTTTTTGTTTCTCGCTCGTACGGGGCTGGTAATCGTTTTCGGCAGGTAGGCAACGGCTTTTGAGATAGAGATCTTCGTAATCGGAATTTTATATCTTTCTCCCCTTGCTAGGGCGAACGGGGTAAATGTATAGTAGCCTCTCTCGACCCTATTACGCTTTTTTCCTCGGTTATTAAATATTTTTTAGATGTGGCGCTGCTCATCGATACGAATTTTAGGTTATTAGGTCGGCATCCCGTGGCGCAATTGCACCGAATTACACCATCAATTTCCTATTCGACAGATGGAGGAATCGAATGAACTTTTCTTTTAATTGGTATCTCGTTTTAGAATACGCATTCGTCAGCACTTGTTTGCCTCGTTTTCTTATATTCTGATAAGAGAATATCATTTATACCAGTCACGTGATCGAGCCGAGGAAAGTATAAATTTTTATTGGAATTTGAGCCCTCTTCTTTTGATTTTTGTTCCAAGGCTCTGAAAAATAAGTACGTAACTATGCAAAAATTGATTTGTAACCTGGTCTTTATAAATTGGTTGATATAAAACAAAGTCAAACTTAATTTGCAATAGCTTGCACACACAAATTTGATTGAAACACTTATTGGACATACTGGATTAATATTTCTGTTATTTTGTTTCTGTTATTTCTGTTATTTTGTTCAAAGAGTGAAGTGGTACCATCATCTATTTCAAGATTTTCATCGGTAGGTGAGTTGGACAATTTTGTTATAAAAATTCCTAGCAATTTTCGAATACAATGTAGACAATAAACACGAATTTTCTTCTCCTGCTAACAAACTGTTCAGGGTGGAGAAGTTAATCGTTTTAACTGCAGGGAAAATAATGCAGTAAGTGGTTAAGGGCGCTCGTGTTGCAAAATAAAACAATTTCTGCTGGTTTTCTCGCGTTACCACACATTTGCATTTCCACGGGATCGTCAAAAGGAGCACTGGTCGTGCGTTTCCTTCGCGACGGTTATAAATCCTTTATACGGCTGTCCATCCTCTCGAATCACGCAGAATCCTTTGTCCCGCGGTCCGTTCGAAGTTTCGGGGGCACAATAATAAGGGCCCGACGAAAAGCAGAGACCCTTTCGATCCTTTTGAAAGGTTCATCCGACACCAGAGAAAGGGGGATGCAATATTATTCAAAATCATGAAATTCCCCGATGGAATTTCGTTATTTCCAGGGCTATTCAGGCTCGTAGATGCATATCTTGCATCGATGAATAGGGGCTACCGTACGGGGTAAGCGAATGGGGTCTGGAAATTCCCGCTTTCAGGGGCCCACCCCCGCACCGGTCCAGAACCGGTGAAATCCAGGTAAAAAGGGTCAAACCTGCGAAAAGGGCACACGTGCACCTTCGAACGTGCGTATGTATTTGTAGACCACTCTGTCGGACGTAATCGTTCGAGGGACATTCCGATCATCGAATCGAACGAGTCACCATGAAAGAGGTTCTTCAACCCCGCTTCGAAGGGTTGCTACACGCATCCCCCGTGTCGATACTCTTTCTCTCCTTTGAGCGTGCTGCGTACACGAAGAAAATACACTTTTCGCAGCTGTCGGAACAGCGACATGTGCAGCCTTTCTTTTCCTGTTTTGTGGAAAAGGACCAGGTGCGATTACGCGGCTGCGCGATTAAACGAACGGCTGCGAATCACTCTTATCGCCGGCATGATAGGAATACCTGATTAATCTATCCTGGTACACTTGTTCCTGCGGTACTGATTCTTTTGTCCCGGACCGTAACCCTTTCACAGGTGAACCCTTTCTCTGGCAGGAACCCTTTCTCTCATTGTTCGCCGTTGAGCCGCTAACCCTTTCGGAACCGGGCCAGGTAAAGGGTTGAGAATGTGGGTTAGGGGATCGCGGCAGGTTTAGCCTATTAACGGTACGGGTTCTTCACGTAACGCTGCGTTCATTTGGTTAAACGATATTAGGCCGGAGACAATAATTCTGCTGATTTTTAACAAGAATTGTTTGAAAATATTTGGTCGTTCCTTAAATCTGTTTCGGTTCTAATTAATGTGACACAATGGAAATTCAAAGTAGTTTTGAATGAAATCTTTGAGGAACAACGGGGATAGTTAATTTTTATATACCGCAACAATATTCTTATACGCGCGTGTATCTAATTTTAGGATTGATCTTTTTTTTTTATTAGAAAATCTCATGAGATTTATTTCAACATAATTACAAAAAAGACGAAATACGCCACATACAAAACAGAATGTAATAATTACAAAATAGAATGTGAAATAGCAAGTTTTAATCTGCCATTGATTATTTGCAGGATCGTGTGCCGTCAATCAGAATTCTTTGTAAATAATAATCGTTAATATCTATACAGGGTGAATCACCTAAGACTCTCACCAAAACTTCTGAAAACACCTAAGACTCTCTCCTCGTTATTTTAAAAATGTTTCGGGAAGAAAATATTTCGTTTAGTGGGGAAATTATTGTGACGAAGAAGCTTTTTTTTAGATTATATTTTCCGATATTTCGAGATCATCGTCGTTTTTCTTTTATAATGGAACGACGTATTTTGATTAGTGTAACAATTACAGCTAAAATAATATTTAATTATATATAGGAATATTCTAGAATGTTCCACGTTTGTCAATCGTGGGTTAAGCGTTAAGGGTTATGCTTTAAGGGTTGAGCGTTAAGGGTTAAGCGTTAAGGGTAAATTAATTAATCTTCAAATGAACTTCGAAGGAGTTATTATTCAGAAAACATAACGTATACGAGACTATATTCATGGTGACCGTGCTATACAATAATATATCTATTGTATATTCCGTCGTTTATTCATCGTAGTAGCGCGTTGAAGACGTTCTGAATGCTTTTTACGCCTGGGAGAACTTCCTGCGTTTGAACGCGTTGTTTCCCTTGCGCGAGTGGTCCTGGGTCACGGAGAATTCAGTCGAGACAAAATGCACCGCGTCGAATCGACCTGCTTTTCTCGGTGCAGGTTCGAACCTGCATCATCCAGTTCACTTTTCAACTGCGCCTGCAGGCTGCGGAACGTGTTCGAGCCTGCTCTGCTCTGACATAATAGAAAACCCATGCTGGAGATTGAAAATGAACACGGCTCGACAAAGAAGTCGATCGTTAAACAGTTCATCGATAAATAGATTTGATCAGAGCTTAGAAACTTTTCGAAGGAGTTTATACGTACAGGTTGATTACTTCCTGGTCTGGTTCCTTCCACGTTATTTGCTTCGTGCAATTTTTTATTGATCATCAACATTATCGTACCATTTTGCATCTGGAAATTTTGTTAATTTATGAGACTGCTGTAAAAGTTACTGGGGATCAGCGATATGGAAAATTTTCCTTTTCGAAACTGGTACAGGTACACGTTTTCAATTATCAGGCCCCGTTAGGTATGAAACTTGACAAATAAAATTTCAAACACATTCGTCAAGCTTTATTCTTAACGACGCTTTACACGAACAACTTATTCAAGAAGGAAATACATTTTCAGAAAAGTTTTTCTATTTCATATCGATAAATTACAAACATCCTATCTCAACCTAGCAAATTTTATGCCTTTCTCTTACAATCAATAGCCTGCGGATTTTTATGCAGAATAAAATATTGTCTACCTCGATTACAAGAAAGGAGAGTGACATAACAATGAATTTATTCTGTTAATAATTTTCATAGGATGTATACAACGTACCAGTAATATTAAATTCATTTGATGTTTCTCACATTTTGTAATCAGTATTTAAGCATTGAAGTAAATGTAACCGTAACAAAAATATGTTCTGTGACAATTTTGTGGATAAAGATGTTCTAATCATTGTTGCCATAAAGAAAACGGTTAATTGTAACACCTGGTCTTTTTCATTTGTTCATTTGTGACAATGCTTTCAATACAGACTCCCTTAGAATCTCTTATACAGTCCACTGAAAGTCGCAAGACGCATTATCTCCCTAAAATGCCTCGCATAGCGTCAGTCACGTTTCCTGCGAACTTGAAAGGACGCTGAATTTTCCGCGGAGGATTACGCCAGCAGATAGCATTTCCTTTTCACGGGTGCAAGTTCGTACCTGCAGCCAGTATTTTTCCCTACGCGAGATATAGACCGGTCACAGTAAAATGGAGCGTGTATACAGACCTGTCGGAGAGTGGACATAGATCACTGTCCACGCTTTTTCTCCGAAAATCTTCTGCTCGGTGAAAAAGATCCTGCCGGATGCACGGGACCTCCGAACCTGCCGCGTCGTTTCAAAAGCAAATCTAACGCGGATGGATGGAGGAATCCCGTGAAAAAAAGGTTTCGAAGGGTCGGGCTTCTAACTCTCTCGCTTGATGCAACGGCACGCACCGGTCTCAATGGCGAATTTCTGAAAAGGATATGTGAAATCTGGAGACTCTTCGTGGTGCGATTGATGATTCTGGTTGACGGGTTTCGAGTCGACCCTTTTATTAAGTACGGGGACCCTTATTAATATTCAGGCATTTTTTGTAGTTACTTTTTTTAAAATGCAGCGAATGGTGAGATTTTTTTGAGAAGTTGCAGGGGTTAGTTTACCGGATGATGTGCGAAAGAGATTTAAAAGAAATCTGCTTGAATATGCAAACGCATTTTTTAAATCAGAAATAGAAAATTATTAAGTACGGGGACCCTCGTTAATATTCAAGCACTCTTAACAATGGCACAACTTTTTTAAAAATGTGTTGAAATATCTGAATTTTTTTGAGAAGTTACAAGTATTAATTTACTAGATTGTGTATAAAAGAGATTTGAAAAAAATCTGCTTAGATCCACAATATTCCTCTGCGATATTTTCAAAATTTCTTTCACACGTGATGTAGGCAATGTCCAGCTAGTCAAAGAAATTCATGTCGTTCTAAACAATTCTTTAAAAAAATGATATTCGAAAGAACGCACGAATATTAATGAAGGTCAGTATACAACTCATTCACTAGTGAATTTATCAGCTTCGATAATTAAAAATGACAATTCCCTTTTTGGTAAACTTTCTAGAACAACTTCTTCCCATAGCATTGTTGTCTATCTTTCTTTCTACGAAACAGAAACACATATCTTTTTTAGGGTCCCATGAAAATCACCGACACAGATTTCCCCGACTTTAGATTTGACCGACAACGCCTTTAACCGACAACAATTTTAGATCCGTTCGCAAGCGATTTAGCTTAGATTCAAATTTGTTGTCGATCAAATCTACTGTCGATTAAATTCGTTGTCGGTCAAATCTGGAGTCGGTGAAAACTGTGTCGGTGATTTCCATGGAACCCCTTTTTTAGATGACAAGTTAAATTTCCAAAATCCTTCAAAAGCAGACAATAAATGACAAATGTAAATTGCTAAATCATCACACATGGAGTCAATAACTAATTTCGATCTGTATCCACCCCTGTGTACCTTGCAATTATCCAGCCATGCACGACCCTAAGCCGATCATCAAGGAGACCTCGGAGCATATTTGCAATCTTGAAAATCCGGCAATACTCCACGCGTCATCTAAATCGAACAGTCAACAACTCGAATCGAATATAAAAAAGCAGCGATGAATGCATCGAATCTGGAAAATCGTTCATCCCCGAATCCTATTTCCCAACACTCTCGACCCGGTCCGATAGACTTCGAAGTCAACATAAACTCTTCCCGTGATTATCGAGACACGATAGAGCTAGAGAATCCGAATATCAAACTTTGCTCGGTACACCAAGCTTTAGATCGCTAGAGGGTATCGGTAAACGTCTGCGGGTATCTGGCAAGATCTCTTTTAACGGTCCCGTTGGATTGTTAACCGGCGACGGAATGGTAGAAAGCAGAAAGATTCATGGTTCCGAGGGATACGTGACGGAGCCCGTAGATCCGTTTCCATTTAGGAGGTCCCATTATGCTGCTAAAGTAAACACAGTCTCTCGCGAGTCTTGCACCTATGTAAACACCGAGATCCTGGCGGAACCTCCTGATCGACGATCCGAGATTCATTGGCAGAATCCTGTAAAAAAAAAGAAGAAGAAGAGGGGAGGATTTTTGAAAAGGGACGAATGGGAAACGCAGAATGGGGGTGACGCACACCGGTGGTGCATTCAAGGTCGTAGAACCGTGAATTTGGCTCTGGAGCACGGACCCATTCTTAAAGGATTATCGTTATAAATTATACTATTCCGTTCGAGAACCTAACCGATGTCCTCCCGCGTTGGATGACCGGTAGCGGCTCAGAGATTTCTATCGGTGGATTAACGCGGACCGTGTCATCGCGGTATCCTGCCTATTCGATTTCATCCTCCGTCTCTCGCCAAAGGAGGTCGACTCGCGACCCTTTTTTGGGCCTTGCATTTTTTTCCCTCCCTTTGCCGGTGTTTTCATTTCTTTTTTTTTTGCTCCGTTCCACCCCGGATCTCATCTCTCGTGGCCGTTCGGGGGCTGATGCTGCTTTCGGAGTATGAAACACGATCTCCCGGCCGGCTGTTACGAATTTTTTTACCCTCTTCTCGATGGGGACATAGGACCGGGCCCCTTGAAGGACGTTTCGACTGTGCGAGAGTGGTCACACGTGGTCACCGATTTTCAGCGGTTCAGTTTCTTCGGGGTTGTTCTTCCGGACCCGTGAGGTCTTTCCGAAAATTCGTATGTGTCTTCCAGAGCTGCCTGACCCAAAAATTTCTCAGACATGTCAAAAACTTTAAGAAACCCAAGATGTGCTGCCTGTCACAGAGGGTATTCATTTATTTATGTATTTATTTATTGCTTTAAACCAGATGTGATTTATATAGCATATTACATAATGGCTTAATGCGCCTCTTAGCTTAACTTAACAGTAATTTTTTATTTTAAAAAAAATTGATTCAGTGAAATTAAATTTTTAGTGCACAACGCTTAATAAAATCGAAAATGATTAGCAGACCTTTAATATCTGGACCACATAGGAACCATAATTTCCTCTAACGTTCGACCAATCTAAATCGAATGAAGACACTACCTGAAAGTGTCTTGAATATTAAAAAGAGGAACGATTCAAGGCGTGATATCGGTTCGTTCCAAACAGTAAGACTCTAGTTGCATGTCGTCTGGTGTGTTTAAATCGATTCTTCGGTGACATTTCCGTAGAAAAGAAGGTATATTTAAGTGTCAGGCCCACAGACCGCCCGACGTATCCTCCCGCTCGATTCATCCGATGATTCCTGCACCCTTAAGGTCCGCCGCCCAGGCCCACCTCCCAGGTCCACCTCCATCATAGAATTCGCGATAACAGTTTATTTCAAAGTTGTGCACCGGTGGGCTGCATTCACGGGTGCGTGGGCGCAACGCGTTGCAGATAGGTCCATCAAGCTACAATGACTTCTTGCGAGAGAAGAACGGCTATGGGGGCCGCTTCCCTTTGCTCCCGCTTCCCTTTCTCTGGCCTCAGCGCACAATGAAGGCGCTAGAGAGGAGACCGTTTTTGATGGATTTTTCTGGGCTCTCGATCCTTTTCTCGGGCGGGAAAGGTCCTGTGGGCGGAGCGGTCTGCCGAGAAAAGATCTCGTCCGGCTCCACCAAGGATCCCGGAGGTTTCTGACCAGCCGGATAAGGAACGCCAGCTCAAAGGGGCTGAAATCGAACACGTGCAAGGGTGACTCACGAAGGACGATGGACGAAGGGCCGAGAGGGACCCGTGATAGACTGCAGGAGGGAAACGAAGGGACCCTTCGAAAAACGCCGAAGATCTTCAAGCGAGATAGAGACGCCCTTAGCCCTTCTCTGTGCAGTCTCTCTTCTGTTTTTCTTCCCCGACCCAGACAAGTCCTCGAAATATTTCTCTCTCTGACGACGAGACGAGACACGTCGCGACGGTTCTTGTTTATTTTAGGACAAGTTTCCAGTGGCTTTCGGACCAGGGAATCTTGTTCTAGACGACCAGACGTTTTTCCTATGCTGTAATTATTGCCTCCTCCTCTCTGCCGTGCTCGTGCGCTTGTTCATCTGACAAAACTAGATTTACTGCGACTTTTTACTCGTCTTCGGGAAAATTGTAGCCAGAGGGGAACTGGATTCCCCGACGAGTTTTATACTGCTTTCATTAACACGTGGCCGACCGGCTGACTAAAATTAGTTTCCGAGCCGACCACTGCTGGCTAAATGATTAATACTGTGTCTGGTAGTAATATTTATAAAATCTCGGCATCGCCATTTTCTATTTGGTCCGTTTATCGCAAATGCATATCTTACAGCAAATCGATAACTCTAATTTTCTTAAATCGAAATTAGCTATGAGTATGATAGTTATTAGAAATTTTTTTTTATATTTTACCATTTTATAATTGTAAGCATGAAATGTTTAGAACGGTATAGTGATAATGTAAGGAACATTGATATACAAATTTTGATGCTTCAGCTGCAAGTAGGAATTAATTGAAATTAAGTAGACAATTGGTTTCTTTAATAATTTCAGTGTGTTGAAAAGAATGCAACTAAATTGCACATAACTATAAATTAATTTTATTAATTAATAACTATATTATTATAACTAATTAATAACTATAAATTGCACAACGGTGTGCAAATTTTGAATAGCGAAGGAAAATTTGTCGGTGAATCATAAACGATCAAAGTTTTGCATGTTATACTTCCGGTAGGCCATCTTTTCCGCAAGAAATATTTAGAAAATGATTCTTCTATCTCGGCATGGTCCATCGCCGAACCGTATTTGACGCTCATTAACGTTCCACAATGCGCGATTACTCGAAAACCGATTTTCTCCGAGATAGCGTGCCATTTTTCTGTAGACCTGCGTGCCCGCACAGCGAATTAAACGAACCAGCGGCTGTGAGTTTCCTTTGAATTGGGAATTCCTTTGCTTCTTTCATCGGGAGAGAGAGAAAAAGCTGGCTGGGTAAACAGCGGAAACAAAATTACGCAAGCTTCGGTGACGCTGAAACTATTGTGCGACCTAAAAATGGTTATTCGCAGCAAGCAGAAAAAAAGGCCGGCTCCGCACAATCGCGGAGCGGAAGTGGATGATCAAGCAGGTTCGGTCACGAATTTTTACGGATTGGTGAATGTGTGGCCGTCGAGAGGAGCCTGAAACATATAATTTAAAGACCAATATATAGTTGTTTCCAAAGGAAATTATTTATTCAATGCACAGTATTGATTCTCGGTTACTTTTGAGGAATTTTTTTAACACTAATCCTATCGAGCCTTGAAAGTAACTGGTACATGCTCCCTTATACAAATAAAATAAAATAATACAAATAAAATAAAATAATTACAAATAAAATTGTTGACAATAGGCCGTATGCTCCTTTGTGCCTCCTAAAGATATCTATACAATCGTTTCTTATAAAATCAGTTTTATTATTTTTCCAATTGTAAAATAAGAAACGTGTCATTTTCATGGAGCAGACATTCTAGAATCATTACAAGTTTTATGGAAATAAGTTATTGTAGGACGTTTATTAAAAAAGCTTTCACAGGAGAAACACAAACAAGATTTGAACTACGAAGTAACAATTAGACTCCAGTTCTTTATGAAAGGTTTGTGTATCAATTGCAAGACACTTTTTAAAAAAGTTCTATGGTTCATGTTTTAAATAAAACATATTAAAAAAAAGTTCTCTATAACTCTTTCAATCTCCACAACTAATTATTTCATACTTCTTCTGTTCTTGTAACAACATCGAGGTATTCCATCCAGGAATAATATTTTCTCGAGCAGGACTACCACGTTTCAGGAAACCTCAGATAGTCAGTGGGATATTTCAAACACGAGGAGGGTCTTCCTCTTATGGGCTGCGTCCATTTTTTACGGTGTCTCCCCTTGGGAGGTTGCAGCGGCCACTTGTTACGTCGGCGGGTGCACGTGTTCTAATGGCGTGTTGGGGTTCCGGGCGGAAAGGTATGCAGGAAGAAAACAGACAAAAGTTGTTTTCTCTTGGCGGAGATTAGATTTCAAGATCCCCTCGAAGATGATGGAGATCGAATGCGCGCCGGGAGAGCATCTTCGTTATTTCGGAGGATTCTTTAAGGCTATCCGATATTTACCGTGATAATTAAACGTATTCAGCTGGGAAAGTATTTTTTAATTCATCATCTCAGAACAATATATTTAACCCTTCGAGTATATCGTTTTATCCCAGAACCATTTCCTTCGATGACTTCCATGTTCACTATAAATTGGTGTACGATTCAGGCATGACGAACAATAAGAAAATACAAAATATGTTTTCAAAGGACCAAACGGGAGACATACTCTACAAAATGCATTACTCGGAATAATCGGTGAACATACATGAAACGGTATGTTTCTTTGGGATAAAAAATCGTAAATAATGAAAAAAAAATTTTAATGGGACCACCCCGGGGACATAGTCTACAAGATGCAAAAGGTTTTGTTCCGATTAGTCCATCCATCTCGACATAATCGGTAAACATACATAGAAAAAAAAAGCAAAAAAGGCACATACAGATCGAATTGAGCAACCTCCTCCTTTTTCGAAGTCTGTTAAAAATACGAGATAGAGCCATGAAGTTCAACCGCAATTTTAAACTACAATGTTACTGACTATAACGATATTGATCATGTGAGGTCACAACGTCACTGAACGTTATAGAAAATTTGTTGATTGACATAAATAAAATTGTATTCTACACACATTAATCCTTGAAGATCACAGTTGAAGTTCTAAGTACCAAATGATATGAACTGGTGACGTACGTGTAAATGCTACTTCACTGAACGTCATAAAAAATTTGTTGATCGACATAAATAAAATTGCATTCTACACACATTAATCCTGTGAAGATTACAGTTGAAGTTCTAAGTACAAAATGATGAACTGGTGACGTATTTGTGAATGCTACTTCGTAAGTACAATTAAATTTACAATAGCTTAAAAATGACTGACACTCTACCGAAGCAAATTAAAACATACTAGCCCGCAGCCGTCACGGTAGCAGCACCCCAGCAAGACTGCCAGCCAATAATCCTGACCTCAGCGGAACGAGGTTGAGTATCGAAAGCGAAAAATAAAATCGTCGAGTCCCCACGAGCTGGTGCAAACACATGAAATTGAAGAATCAAGGAAAAAGGATCCATGACGGAGTAACAAGGCGGTATGGCGGTGTAGCATGGTCTCTGATTGGACACGGTGCTCCGTCGAACAGCATCGACCCAGCGTGCACTAGAGATCGAATTGAAGGAATTACTCGGATTCGGTTCTAGATCGAAATAATTCTCTACGGCGACTAGACACGGTGTCGCCGCAGAATTTCCGTGGTTGTTTTCCGCGGTGTATTAACTGGGAGAGAGAGAAAGAGAGAGAGGTTGCCGGTTTCAGCTGCCAACGGTGCCGTTTCGATTTGCCACGGTTCCAAGGCGAGGCTGGCCGAAGGATTTATCTGCGGGACGGCCATTGTAGCTGAATCAAGGTGTCCGTTCGGTATAAAATGCCTCTGGAAAAAATCTGCGACATCGAAAAGGCGATCGCGTCACGCCGATTTCCGCGGGTTCCCGGTGAACATCCAGGGTCGATCTTCGAGAGTCGTTCAAAGGTAAAAGAAAAATTCTCCACGAATGGGACCACCCGTTCCGCCGCGTTAGACCCCAGTCGTTTCCTCAGGCTCGTTCCTGCCTTTGAAATTAGCCGGTACGCCGATTTCGAGCTTCATTCCCTTCCCTTTCTTCCTGTCCTCTATACGGTGTTGGATTCGTTCTTTTCTTCCGACGCCGACACCCCCGTGTGTCTTCTCTCTCTCTGTCTCTGGATCTCTCGCTTCCTTTTTTCGAACTTTCGCTCCTTCTTACAGTGGCATTTAGGCGAGGCGGCGCACCACTTTTGTGGCACCCTCCCTTCCTTTCAGAACAGACGAATGCCGCCCTAATATGCCGTGACGACAGGTCACTCGCTGCTTTTCATATTGTTGCGAACAGTCACTGTCTACCAGGATCGTAGCCGCCGACGCTCACGCGTTATTTATCGCTGCCACCTCGTTTCCAGATGAATCAGATACCCGTTGTCGGACTCGAGCTGCTTGCTCGAGGTGCCATTTTCAATGATCGCCGTGACTTTGTTTCTTATGTGTCTTATGTAAAGATGGTATTAGGTTATTGAATTTTTTTATTGTACTTTTACTGACACTTGTGTCATTTTTTTTTGTAGAGTGAGCCTAAACACAATGCTTCTTCAATCCACGATTATCCGATCCGTTGATATGGTATCTTCATTCATCCATGTTTCACAAACAATTCAATCTAAAGCGGTTTGTTGTACTAATTGGACAATCGTCTTCAATTTAAATTCAGATATCATCGGTTTCGATAATCGAGGTTTCACTGTATCGTGAATTGAACAAGTAAATATGAAGATCAGAAATGCGTTGAAAAAATAATAAAAGCATAATAAACAAAGAACATTAAAAATATTTTTGAAATATTCGGTGGAACCGAAAGTTCGTAGCGTTTGCAAATTAAAATTAAAAGCTAGAATTCAGATATTTATTCATAGATTTATATAATCATGTATTTTCCATACTGTTCCATTACTTTTTGCCATTTTTGAGGTAACTTTTCTAGTCATTGAATAAATATATGAATAAATACCTTAATTTGATCTTCGATTCTCAATTTGAGAACGCTACGAGCTTCCTTTCCAACCCAATATTTGTATCACAAAATTGATGTCATAGTCTGTTACTACCACTAGTCTGTCCCTAACACATGAATGGTATTAGAAGTTCCAAGAATGGATAAGATATTCTCCGAGTGATCTGTTCGTGCGCGTCACCTATTGTGCGTATTTGTTAATGTTTTTTTCTCCAGTGGTACGGCTCGTCACTTGCGCAACCATGCGTCTAAGTCCACACCTTTCGGGGGTAGTCTTTGTAAAATCGTATATCGTTAAGTTTCTCCGGTGGCGCGTGAAGATTGCCGAGGTAGAGAACTCGTGTTTCCAAATAATCTGTCGCGCCTACGAGGCCTCCTCGGTTTAGGCGTTCCGGCAGGGTATAATCTCCAAGCCCCTAATCTCCGATCCACACGAAGCGAAGGATTGAGATCCGGAAGATCGTCTTTGAGGGGGTCAACAAGCGCATCGCGCATGAACGATTTTCTGTCGCGCCTATTCACTGTACACGAATCTCTGTATATTCAAGATTTTGGTGAAACGTGCAAAACCTCTGGATTAACTGACCTGACAACTCTCCGTGAAGATTTCCTTGTATGACTAGCCTAAGGCGGCTTAGAATGGCTTGCGTGTGATCCCCATAGTGACGCACACGTGAACAACTTGTAGATGCACCCGAACATTCTATAATTTACCCGACCCGAAAATTAATTTTTTGTAGACAGTGAGCAACCCAATTTTTTCAAGCTGTGGGTTCGACAAGCTCCCCGATATTCCTATCAGAGAATCATATCTTGCGATTGGCATGATTGGGCAAATTCTTCGCGGAGATTTTACTGATCCCTGATAATGTCGTCTTTTCTATACAGAATTATTTTTTTTACAGAAAGTGAACAACTCAAATTTTTTAATTAACCCCTAACACTAAGGTTAACTCTTTGGCGTGCTATTCTCTTGACAGTTACAGTAATTACAACGTCTTGATTTCCAAAAATGTCGTAGAAAAGAAAATGTATATTTTTCGTATGACTACATTTATTTTAATGCTTAAATATTGATTATACAAACGAGAATCAAATTTTGTTTCATTTAGAAGGAAGCACATAATATTCATATTTGTTAGATTTTATTGAAATCCTCGTGACGAGTCTGACTCGTTAAAATACGGCAAAGGGTTAAGAGATCCTTGCGATTGGCAGGATTGTCAGGACAGTTCCTTCAGATTCGAGTCCGACATTGCAGGATGTTGCACCCCTTCGCGGGGATAATAATAAATAAGGGAGCAATTACGTAGCACGGACTGAAAACAGACACACCATATAAATTATCCGCGGCATTCACGGCGCGCTTTCATAAGAATCGAGGCCGATATAGGGGTCCTTTGGAGTAGATCGAACACCTGCACCGGACTTAGTTAGGCCCGATCCTGCTTGCGATCCTTTCTCTCGGTTGCCAGGGGCAGGTCTCCGCCCACAAGTCCGTGGGTCCCCATAGAAATCGTGCTCCGGTCCCAATTTACGGGCTCCACGACTTTTTTCTCGTTCCCCCCACATGGTCCCCCCTTTTTCGGACCCCATCGAGGCCCCTGTTGCCCGCAACGCGGAAAGGACGAGCTTACCGTTCGAAACTAATTTGACTCATTCGAGGACCCAGGCTCCCCGCCCGCCGGAAGTAGTTTTTCGAGATTTCGAAGGGGACCAGGGCGGAGGTGATCCTGCGCAGGTCACTACTCCCTGCCAATTAGCGGCGTTAAATGACGTGACTTCGCTCGATTTCCTTCATGATTTTCTAATTTACCCTCCTGCCTGATCGTTTTGTATTCCACACGTGGATGGATGCGATGCAAGTTTATGGGAGAGCCAATTAACTACCCGCTCATCGATTAATATCTTCGACTGGCCGCGATCACCAGTTACCTATTAGGCGTACTAATGAGTAAACTGCAGAACTGTCAGCATTTATAACCGACAAAAATCGTTGATGAATTACCGAACGTATCCTACTCGTCGTTTTGCTGTTTCATTAGAACGCGTCAAATCACAGCGCAGAAGTAAACGATTTTTGCGTTACTCCTGTAATTGTTTGAACACTGTCTGATTACTTATTCAACAGTGAGACATACGAACTCAAGTGTTCTGAGAAACCGGATTGATTGGTTCAGTAAATATTAATTGTACAAATTTATTTATTGCTCTGTTTCATTTTGTCTGGGCCATTGTTATGCATTCATGAAGATAATGAAGAATTTGAAACTGCTGTTATATTATTTTCAATCAAAACATTTCAAGAAAGACAACGAAGTTTTATTTCACTCGAGATTGTTACGATTCAGGTAGCAATTTTTTATCCTCCATCAAGATTATAATAAATAAATTCCATTTTGTTATTTTTATATAGGAATACATATATTTATATATAAATATATAATATATTTATATATATAATAAAGATTAAATATATATAAATATATTATAATTTGAATTATAATTTAAATCTTAAGATTTAAATATATTTATATAAATGTATTTATATATAATAAAGATCTCTATGTGCACGTATCGTTCAGTAATGAAACAGCATGGACTCTCCATTCATTATCGCAGGAGTCTGTTTATCGAAAATCGTTCAGAAAATTGTACGTGTCCATTAGGATTCGGGATAAGAAACACTCCGCTGGCTTCTTGTTTGTGAAGGGCGAGATTTTTCAAGAACGAAAAAAGGGTGACGTTATCCAGGTTAGCGGGTGCTTTTAAAGTGATGTTTTATGCTTCTCCCGACTCAACAGAACCCACGACACTTTCTATCTAAATAAGTGGGCCTGAAGAGACGAAGCAGAGCTCTGCTTTCACTACCTATCTTCGTCCGAGAGAGACATCGTGGTCCTTCCTGGCAAGGAGATTTTAACGCCTGGGGACTTTTATGGGCGAGATCACCTTGGGAGGTGAAGGGCGGCCTGTTTCCAACTCCGAAAGGGCCACGGGTTTTATTGCGTGCGCAGACGCCTTATAATGATACTTGATCGTCGTCGGTCCTCTTCACCGATGGAATCACTTCAACCACTTACTGACTTCTGTCACTGCTCGAGCTTTCGCAGCTGGGAAAGAGGAAGACGTTCAACAGGGATGTCATTAACCTCTCAGAAATCAATTTTTCATTCGGCCGGAACATTTTTCAGAAATGCCCTGAATAATTGGACATCGTCAGGAACGTCTCTTCGGAGAACATCTCCGACGATTTTCGGAAGTAATTTACGAATTATTATTCAATTATTTAATGTCCCGCGGCGTGCGTTTTATTCATACAGACTCCCGGGAGTCATGCTTTATGCGATGGGTATTACAATTTATTTTTTGTTTGACAATTTTGGTAGTTTGAATAACATTGACAAGGGATAATTACCAATATTTGCACGAACAATGTACAAGGAGTAAAATATGCATTTCGACATTTCAAGAAATGAATTTCTACATTTTACAAATAAAATTGTTTGCTTTATTCAAAAGTTTTCGAATTTTTATTTTACGATTATTAAAATGATGAAAATAATTTTATAAGAAATTATTGTGCAGATATCTTTAATGGAACAGATATTACAGTAGGAGCTGCACAAAGTCTAAATAAAATCAATCTTGTCATTTTTATTATCACCACGCTTATATTAGCTTGCCGTGTTGTTTGTATCAAATCTTGTAATCGAATTTTAAACCATCTTCCGATGAGCTAGAGACTTAAAACTTTAAACATAGCTCAGAACTGGAATGGCAATGCAATATTAAAGGAAAAATATAAAATAAAACTATGCGTTTAGGAAGAAAATCCAGCAGAGTATTGAAGAAGTAGAGAACAACAAATTATATAAAAAAAAAACATTTTAAAAGCTACGCTTATAATAAAATGCACTAAAAAGGAGAAAATAATGTTTTTTAGATATTAGTGACTATAAATAAAAGCGAGGAGCGCCCACGAAGATTATGTTAATATAGTTTAGCGCTCCACGCTTTTCAATATAGTCACTAGTATCTAAAATAATTATTTCATCCGTTTTAGTGCATTTGAATATAAGCGTGATTTCTAAAAAGCTTTATATATATTTTTTATATAATTATAAAATTATATTTATTAATTACAGCTTTATATATTATATTTATATATTTTTTTATAAGAGAACATTTGCCAGTTACTTTCAATGTTCACTAGGTTTAGCGTTAATGTCGATTTTCTTAACAAAGGAACCGACTAATTTTTATTTGTCGCAGTTGCCTTATGTTTGTTTTAGATAAGATTACGTCTCGTTCAATTGTGCTAGGAGTTGCATGACACTCTGCGTATTTGCGCATCGAACGCACCGAACAGCGTGCGCACCTCGTTGACATAATTCACCGTCGAAGGCGTCCTCTTCACGTCATCGTCGCTCGCCAACACGCTATGCAAATAATTGCGCACGTCGAGAATAAGCAGAACAGGGTCTGCTTTGAGTATCTTTCCCGGCGAGCAGGATCCTTATTCTCGACACCCTTGGCCTCCTTATCCCTCTTACTCCAGCAAACCTTTTACGAGGGCACATTTATCGATGCCTGTTGAGTTTCTCTTCTGGACTGATTGAAGCATGGTTAACAGGAAGGTCTTGGTTAAGGGCGGCGTGTTTTTATCTGAGAAAAGGGACGGGCTTACCGGTGATGCCATAGGGGAGTCGGCAGCTCATGCGTGGATAAGAATCATCGCGGATCATCGAGCTCAAGGGCGTCGAAAGTGACACCGTCAGTCTGTTGCCAGTCCTCGGGAGACACACTATTTACCTGCTATGGCAGCTTCGAGATTATAGGGCTGGACGAGCTTCATAGTCTGGAACTGGTTTGTACACCCCCGATCGAAAGTATGTGGATACTTGTTCAATTCTCCTCCTAGAAGGAAAAGAATCTTCAAGCGATTTAATCATTTTGTATTACGCAAGTTTTAAAGTCTGGAAGATGTTTCTCTGAACGTAGGAACGTTTAATATTACATAATATATTTTTAAGATTCAGAAAAGATAGGTGCAACTTAGGAAAAACACCGAAAAAATCAGTTTCTATTTTTTTTAACAACAGCGCACCAAACTAAAAAATCTAAAAAATTCATGAACACTACCAATAAAAATATATCGCTACTGTAAAAATATAAAAGTTGTCGCTCTAGAACTTCTATGTGAAATCTGCATTATATCAATTTTTTTGATTTTTTACAAGTAGGATTTTCACTTTAAAAATCTGAAACCAATTGCAAAGGTATATATTTAGGTTCTTCACACGTGTCAGATTTTTCTCAGAATTTCTAGACATCGTTAACTAAGGAAAATAGGCCAAAAACTGATTTTTTGATTTTACCCCATAACTACCCTCCCGATCGAGATACAGGATTGAAACTTTGCACAGTATGTTTTTTCTTGGTGCCCTGTCGAATGACATATATATAAAACATATATAATACACATAAAACATAAATATATAACATATATACAATTTCATATAAAATGAAAGTGCATTTTTCTATGTGATTTTTGGACAGGACAACGTCTGTAGGGTCAGCTAGTTGAAGATAGAAAACACTTTTGATTTAACTCCTGTCCCCTGAAATCCATGCAGACAATTTTGATTTTGCATGGAGGTGTGCAGCCTGTCCAATCAGTTTCGCCATTTCCACGACTGCTCTTTCATTGGCTTCCTGCTTGCCCATTTGTTGCGCAACATTCTTTTCAAGTTCAAGCATTTCGTGTCCAATTGAAGCAGACCTGAAACGCGAATCAATTTGCGGAAATCTCCGCGGGTGAAGCCATCTGTTCATCGACGCACGCTTTCATCGCGAGCGCACAATGCGATCGCGAACAGCGTGGGACAGGCTCTAAATAATACGTAACAAGTCTCGGAGTAAGAATCGACGAGGCTGCTTAAAGGACACAGTGGGTAAATTCTGGCCAAGAGAACAGCGTGACGCTTGGCAAACTTTGCGTCTTGACAAACTCCCTGAACCCTGAAGACGCAGGATGGATCAATAGGGCAGCGGGGATAACGACGTTTGACCGTGCCCGAGAACTGTCTAGGACAATGTCCAGTGTTGTTAAATATTTTCATCGACGTGGACATCTTTGTGGGGCTGGCCAACCTGTGGTGAATACTTCGAAGCAAACACGGGTGGTCCAAAGAACCTCGTTAGGTACAGGGTCGCAACCATGCGGTCGATTATCCGATGAAGGAGAGACATGATTGGCCATTCCTGTTTCCACTTCTGACCATTTGTGGGCCCTGGACTTGGTGGTGGAAGCATTGGATGCTAAACAATTTTTATTAGAACTGTAGGTCCTGTTGCGAAGTAACCTTATCGAAAGAGTTGAAAGTGACATTAAATAAATATAAAAGAAAAAAATATTTCCAGAGCATATTTTTCTCGGTGCACCTGAACGATCATCGTCCTCCAAATTAAAATTTCAGTTTGCAACAGCTAATTGCCTAAGTTGGAATGCAAAGCAGTGACGCAAATGATGCTATTCACACGTCATATTACTTGAGATTGTTGCACAGGACAGGAAACTCTTAGAGAGCTCATCACGATTCTTCTTACAACTAAAAGAACGTTCCTTCCAATTGTAGCAAAATCGGGAAGTAATTTGAACTCAGTCAGAAGTTATTGTTGTAGAAAAAAAGGGAAGAAACTTCTTTGCACACCTAATATCTCCACAGAATTAAATTGTTCTGCTACTTCATGAATCTCTCAGGAACGTTCATCAACGACCATGCAAAGTCAAACAGTATTTTCTAGAAACAAGTGACAACTGATGGAAGCAAATGGAGGAGCTGTCAATTTACGAGACACTGACTTCGTCATTAACAGAATTGACTCAGCACACGTGTGCGTTCTATTCCGCAGGATGTTAGATTCTCTTTGAAAAGTCAGGGTCCTCTTGTAACAGCGTCGTCGAAGCTACCGATACACCTGGAACAATGACCATTGGAAAATATTTTCATCCCCCTGGACATCTCTGTGAAACTGGCCAGTTCGTGGCCTGCCATTCCACAAATAGTAAGAGAGGAAGGTGGTGTCCCTTCAAACTAGCCGGTCATTTCACGCACGGGACGGCCATTCATTCTTTGGTCCGATTGAAAGTGACCAATCCCTGTAACGTTGTGCCTACACGACGACCTTCTTTTCTTTCGCGCGTGTTCTTATAGCGCGAGCAGATGACTCGAGGCCCTGGGTCTTCATCGCATTGTCCTCATCCCCGTTTCGAACCTTCCTTCACGCATTAGCCGTGTCAGCCAGTTTGTAGGCCACTCTGCGGGGGCGATTACTTGTATCGAGGGTTGCTGTCGACCTGGATTCAAAAGATCATGCCAATAGCTTCTCGCGGGAACACCCAATCGCGCTTTGTTCGGTTTTGGTCATTGCGACCGGTCTTGCAACGGAACACTTCAACATTCTGCATTGATAAAACATTTTAGTTCCTAAGATTTTAAACGAAAATGTTATTTCTATCGTACACAGATGACACTTCTATAGGAAGTAGGATACTTATTCAATGATATGTCCTATTTATGCATTTATATGTCATATTTATGCATTTATAGCAAAATTGAGTAAACGAAATTAACCCTTTGCACTCGGAGCTCTATTTTAATTCGAAAATCAAACGTTTCGTCTGGCCTAGAATATGTCCATTCTCTATGATTTTTTAAATTTGCTAGATACGAAATTGATATAACACCTCGTACAATACAGAAATGTTAAGTAATTGTTCAGATACCGACATATCTAATAAATGTAAACAATATTTTAAATAATAGTACAAGAATTTTCAGTGACGCCTCAGAGGCGCCACTCGAGTGCTAAGGGTTAAAAATTGAATATGTCAACATATGATTTTTCCTCTATGAAAATCATTAAATAATGCGAATAATGCACGCACACGTGACTCCTCGAACGTGTAGAATCGATATTAATATTTAAAGTTCAGTCATTTCGAATTTCACAAGTATTGTGACATATTGTTACATGAAATCTTAATTCGCCAGAAACGGCCTGTTAATTTCACTTATTTCACCCGTAATGGGAACTCACCGAAATATACGGAAAGGCAGTAAATCTTGTTATTCGGTAGTTAAACGAAATTCATTTATACGGTCGTCCGTAACAGGATACCTCCAGCTGCCTCGAAAAACTGTTACGCTTCCTTTAAGACCAATTAGTCGAGACTCGTCGCTATTCCTTCTACGGCAGCCGTTAGTCCAGTGGCTCGTTAGAAACTGGACACTTCTAGTATCCAGATAACAGCTTTACCAGCGACAGAATCGATGACTCTATCCCGTGGCTCAGCCGTTAGGAACCGTGGCTCTGTCGCATTCGTATTCTGGTCGGATCGCACAGTTTATAGCTCGATCGCGCTTTAGGATCTTTCTCTTACGAAACGGTCGTGTCGGCAGTCCACGGGACAACTTAGGCGTTATTTCCGTACACATGTTTTCCTAATCTCACGAGAAAGTCTAGACGTCGATGTTAATTTTTTATCGCCGTGAGATCACGAGCTGCTAATTCGAAATAGAGGATGCTCATTTTTCATGCTATCCCATTATACTCTTGGTCTATTAAGAGATTGCAATTATTTATAGGGAATCAAAATTTTCTATTACAACGGACAGCCTATTTCTCGATAGAAGAAACCTGAGATGCATCAACAATCGCAATGGATGTTCATTGTATTCATATAACCCACGTATTACACCTGCACATTCTATAATAAATTCTAAATATTATCTACTTTTGCATCTACCGGATATAATCCAATTATCAATTTTCTATATAGTCTCATGTTCCACCGATTAGTCGACTGATCCGTCGAGGTTCAACTATATCGTGAATTAAACGAGTCACTATGATCCAAATTGTGTCATGATGGGTGTCATTTGAATCACAGGAATGTCGCGAATAGATTGCGGATCTTTATACAAAATAAAAGTTGCCTGCATCGATTGCAAGAAAGAGAAACTGACTAGAATGTTATTTCCTCGCTTAAGGGCGCAGTCTAGTATTCTAGTAAACGACACTCGCAAACCACGTATAATAGGAATTAATTTAGCAGTGCAAGGTTCGATCAGTTTCTACAACAAATCTAGCAAATGTTTGTAAGCATATCCAAACGTGTCGATTCGGATTTGAATCTTATTGCTCGAAGCCACGTTTTGCTATTCAAATGTTTAATAGTTCTCTGGGAAAAAGGTGGTGTTTCGTCCTAGACCCGCTAGAGGACTCATCAGTAAGGCTATCTACCCGCTAAATAATTTTTATTTATACAGATTAAAGTCTAACCAGAAGATCGACGATGAAGCTTGATTATTTTCGATTCTCCCTCACAAATTAACGTACGTAATAGCAATAGTTTTACATAAATTTTGAAGCAATACAAACTACTTTGCTCTTCATCGATGGGTACTGAATCTTTGGAATTATTAATAAATTGTACAGCAAGGAGTTGATATTGACCAGAAAGAAGTTGGTCGAAGAATGAATGAAATAAAATAAATAATCAATTACGTCAATCGTAAATGTTAAATATTTAATTTGTTGCTGTTTTCGTCGCACAGTTTCGATCAATTAATAACTATTGAATTAGCAATTTTGCAATTTAA
>CM052326.1:16384169-16462460 GCA_028455615.1 Lasioglossum zephyrum | reverse complement strand
TCAATTCAATGAAATCCATTGAAGTACATGCACCTATACTGTTATTCATTATAAATTACACATTTTTATTAATTCACTTATGTTTTTAAAAAATAGTATTTATTTCCTTTTAAATATGATTTCATTTACAGATTTGTTACAGAAGTTTTGAATAATTGACATCCATTTCGAACAGCTAACTTTTGGAGTAAGCATATATTTATTACGTAATTCATACAGTTTGTTAAAGCTATAAATATTTCGAGGTTGCCGCGTAAATCATGTAATTGTATACTTCGTAAAAATTACAGTTCGTGTGGCTGGAGGTCCTGCGACTGCGAAGGACGCGTTGGTCCTTCTTGTGATCGCCATCTAACGTTGCAGGACTAAACTGTGCACTTTAGGGAAGTTAGAAGGACTAATGATAGATGGTGCAACGCACATTGCCAAAATATATAAAAAAATTTCAAATTGAAAAATATCCAGAAACCAATGAATATTCGTCAATATTACTAAACATATAACCAACATTTTATAATTTGTAAATACAACTATTCCAGATACTTATTTCTTACGCATTGTGCTTTTTTAATGGAATGATTGCAACAATAGTAAGTTCTTACGATAAGTACTTAAATTAATGTATAAAATGCAAGTTTAATAAATTTTTTATCGCAATCACTACTGGATAGATGCATAATAAAAATGTGGATTCTTAATCCATTCGAGCTACTGAAATAAAGCTTCGAAGTTCCCAATTATGTATTTAATCATCTTGATTCCTCCAAGGTAATAATTATTATTCAAACAAAGGAGTGCATTCAAAAGATACTTAGTAAAATATATACAATAATGATGTTCGTATTCAATTTGAGCCTTTATCTTATACCAAGATACATTTCGCAGTTTTGTGCTTTGTTATTATTTCTACAAATGACAGAAATGTATCACCAGAAAATGGAATTTGCAATTCGTTCCTTATAACGGAGTACTGAATGCGATTAGTGAATTAATTATTTTTGTAAAATCAATTAAACTTGTTAATCAATTGCCTAATACTTTCCAAGTACTTCTATTAATAATGGTAACAATAAAATAAGTGGTGGTAAAGGTGAGGAATAAACAGTAAACGTAAATAATTTGATTCACACACATATTATTTGTTCAATATGATTACAATGAGTAGCCTAAACGTAAAGCTGGAATTACACCATGCGATCAATGTACGAAACGAGAGAAAAATAAGAACGGCAAAACGCAAAACGATTACAATATAAAAGTGCAAATACAATAAAAGAAAACTACGAACGAGAGTGTAGTAAATGAGAAAAAAGAAAACGACGAAAAGTAAAACCAAAACGAATACAAATACGAATTTTGAAATTCAAACCACGACAAAGAAATTTCGACACACCAACGTCAATTTTAAGGACCGATAAGCAGAACGCGCATCGATACGAACTCGATCGATTCTGCTTGGACAATTATATCGTATATCACAAGACATCGCTCGAGCTGGTTCTACTACTCTAATCTATCTTACAAATTATCGCACACACCTATGTACGCGTTCTCTACGAAATTATCACAGTTTCCATAAACCTGTCTCTTCAGACAGTTTACATTTACGAAGATCGAATGTTACGTACTAATATTGCAAATTTCGGAAGACGTTGATCGGAAACCTTACCGCTACGAAGATCAAATGTTCTTACATACTAATATTGCAATTTTCGGAAGACATACATAACGAGATCATGATTCACTCTATCACAGTTTTACAATAATCTACCAACTAGTATCACAGAGTCAATTTCTTAAATATCTACTATCACAGTTACACGGGAATAAGTTCCCCAAGATTGATCACAGATTCGACACTTTCTCAACAATAATGATACGGAACCTCTCTACAGAGTATCACAGTTGTTCATATTAAATAATATGCACTGGGCGGCCTATGTTCTCGAACGAACTTCGAGGTGTGTTTAACTCTAAAAACTAATCTAGCTTAACCAAGATTAATATCACAGATTAAGTCAGTCCATTGACATTATCTAACTTACATCCAACGGTATTGCAACGTGCTCCTTAAAGCTCTACTATCGAGTAAGTAGTTCATCACGATGTCTAAGCCTACCACAATTAAAGCTCCGAACCAGGAGTCAATTGATGAATCAATGTACAAAGCTAAGTCCTACGAGAAAGTGATTGATCAAAGCTTAAATCTATCCAACTCTACAATTATAATCGGTTATTAAAGCTATAAGAGATTCCACGTCGTATAATTGGAAGACCTTACTAAATCGGTTAACGAGCTCCAAGTATCGGCGCACCAGTTCAGCTCCCGGGAGGATCCATCGAGGTGGACAGCAAAAACCGAGAGAACTCGATCCGTTGTCAGTGTGTAATTTTCGTTGCCAATTCCCTGAACTCGTTCTCCAGGTTCTCGTTCCTCAGATTCCGGAGCTCTTCCTCGTCGAGCTGCATCCGTCGTGCTGTCAGTCTGCCTCCCGTCTCGTTGACACGGTTCTGCCGTTCGATCTTGTCATCGGCGCGACGGATTCTACCGCACAGTCGGCGAACACTGGACAGAGCATTCTTGACAGCGCGTCGCGTCAAGAGCGCACTGTCAATACGTCGATCAGTCATCGGACTGACGGTGGCTCTGGAGATCAGGCTCTTCATGGTGGCGCCGAAGCGAACGGAGAAACCGGTCGTGTTATCTCTTGACGTTTTCGAACCAGACTGGCAGTAGTCTTTGGCGTTGACTGTACGTCAACAAGCTTCTCTGAAGTCTATGTGTGTATTCGTATGCAGCTGTGTCTGTCTCTGTCCTGTGCACGTGTACGTACGTACGGTGCTGACTTTGCAAGCGTGCCAGGAGAGAGTGAGCGAGAGAGAGAAGGAGCAAGACGGAAACGGAGTACGACCGAACCACGTGCACTGCTGCAACGCGAACTCCACGGATCTGGTTTCCTGTTTCCCTGGAGAAGCGCACGTTTTGAGTAGGTGTGATTGAATGTGAGTTAGGATCACGAGTCTTCCTCTTATATAGCCGCGTGGGACCAGCGCATGCGCAAAAGACATGTCGAGCAGAGGGTGGAGACACACGTGCACTCGCGCACAGGTACGTGCGTCGAACCGCCTGCGCAGAGGGCAGGTAGTTTCCACCCCTTCGATGTTCCTGCTCAACACCCCGGGAAAAGGGCAAGCCGTCAGCGAATCATTTGCATCCCGCATACCGACGTCCTGAATTTTCGTTACAACCCTTTGTTACCGCTCCGTCATCCGTGTTGGCCTTCCGGCTAGCAAGGGGGCGGAACGAATTATGAATGTTACCACGGTGCTATTTTATTTATCGAATTCTGGCGAAATTGTATCGCATGTGATACAGCATTATTTATCGGAAATGGAGACAAAAGTCTCAGCAATTGAAGCATGAACATTGCAGTGACTCTTATTAGTATTGGATGAATTATGAAATATTTTGTAACATTAGATTGGGATTTTTTTGAGGGGTTAGAGAATAATTGGTTTACTACGTAGAGGATATGGAAAATAGTTGTTGTGTACGACTTTTTGTATAAGTCTATATTGAAAAGTTAAACAATACATTTTGTACGTCTGTATCAATTGTACATATTTGGAAATTTTGCAGGCTTCGAAAGATGCAAGAATCCGTAGATTTAAATTTGCAATTTCGGCGCAAGGTTCGATCATTAAAATGCTAGAGACAATTTTGTGTTTGACCAGTCCTTGAGAATTTCATTTTAATGATCGAACCTTGCGCCGAAATCACAAATTTAATCTTTACTATAATTTCGATCGAGAAAAATTTTCATGAAACCGTGGGTTTGTTGCGAGTATTGGCTGAAAATCGTGCGAAACTGCAATGTTCACCGTTTTTAAGCATTTATAGCTCATTGTAACGTTTACCTATGTTGTTTGTTACTGTGGTGCAATATACATTACTGTATATTATTGTGGTTTACAGTATATCAAAGTAGTATCAGTAATCGCACCTCCATTTTGAAGTTGCCAATTACAGCATACATGTAAATTTCTGTGTTGATTCACGTGAATCTTTTCAATGAAACATACAACATCATGATCGCAACCAGTGCTGGGATATTGCACGGTTTTGAACAGTTCGGCTAAAATGGCGTACCTATTCTTGTACACTAAAATTGTATAAACAAACGTAAGTAAAGAGTGATAGTATTCAGGCAGTAGATTCGTTTACAGGATTGTAAGGGTGCGGGATTCGGGTTCTCAGTTCTCGATAATACAAACAAGGATTTTCTTGATAGTCAAGAACGCTAGATAAAAATCTAATACTGCGGTGTCCAAGGTGGTTCGGAATCCACCTTAATAAACTGTAGGTCCCGTCGCGAAGTAACCTTAGCAAAGAGTTGAGAGTGTCATAAAATAAAAAAAAAATAAAAAACGCTGAATAAGAGATCGATCTAGGACGCTATCTCCCTCAGAAGTACTATATTTCATTTACGAGGCGCAATTTGCATTATTCGGCAGCATGTAGCTATGAAAACAGGACTTTTGAGGGATACTATCTATCGTTATTGATTACTCAAAAAACCGAGAAATGAGAACGCGATTCCCGCACCCTTGCATTCCTGAAAAAGGAGTCGCCCCCTTAAAAAGAATATATAAATTAGAAGAAGAGACAGAACCGTCAAGAACCGAATATAAACAGGATTGACAGTGGCGTCCATCTCGGATTACGCGCGACTCGCAGGCAACGGCGGGATGGCAGAGGCAATCGAAAGGAATAAAAGAAGATGCAGGGGAAACAGAAAAAAAAATAAGAGTCGCCGGGAGGTTGTCAGAGAAGGTGGAGAGGCGTACGAGAAAGAGAGAGAGAGAGGGAAGAATGAACTATTAGCGAGGTGACGAACGAGAGCAAAAGAGAAAAGAAAGGTTGACCGTGGCGTACGCGCAGCACGAGCTGCGCACGGTGCTGCAAAAAGAGAAGAACCGCGAGATGAGAAGAAAACAAGCTTTGTTAGCAGAGGAAAGTAAAGCGAAGGACAAAGCGATAGGGGGAAAAAAGGAAGAAAGAGAAAAAAATATAGCGGAACACAAGCAGGAAGTTAGAACGAGTCGGTTGAACGGCAAGAGGGACAAACGATGGTAGCAACGAAGAAAGAAAGTAGGTGTTTTATAGTGGCATACGCGCTGCACGAGCTGTCCGGTGTGGGATAGACCAGGAGGATAATACTGGAGGAAGCGAGATGGCGAAGGTGACGGACAGGGTGAGAGAGGAAGAGGATAGGGGTTACGGTGGCTGCGAGAGAAGAGTCGCCGTGAAAGAGAAAGAGGGAACAGCCACAGGGGGTGGAAAGAGAGGGAGAGAAAATAGATACTCCGCGGCGCACGCGCAGCACGAGTTGCGAACGGCGCAGTAGAAAAAATGCAGATACGAGAAAAGGAGCAACTGGAGCCAGAAGAGGACGGCGAGGACGATGAAAGCCAAGAAGCCGGTGTGCGAGGGAATAGCGCGAACGATCATGGAGAAAGAGACACGGGCCAGGAGCAAGCGAGAGAAAAAAGATCGCTTGTTCCGGCGTACGCGCAGCACGAGCTGCGCACGGTAACGCTTGGCGCATGCGCGGCACATGCCCGGACACGCCGACGAAGAGAAACGAGTGCGAGCGAAGCACGTGGTAAGATCGTGCTGGAGCAAGAAAGAACCAACCCCCGACTTCGAGCGGCAACAAAGGATGGATAGCCTCGTATCACGGAGGTGAGTGAAACAGCACGATTATCTCACACGAGGGAAAGGGATATCTTCTTGATAGTTGTTACTGGACAAGCTGTAGAACGCGTCCAGCCGAGGACCGCGTCGCAGGAAGAGAGAAACGTGTCGATTTGATGAAAGGGTGGGGGTAGAAGGATAACTTGTTGCACGCGAGACGGTAATGCCGCGAACTTAACCTAAAACAAAAAAAAATCAGAAACGGGATGACGATCTTTTTCTTGCTTTTCACTTCCTATCTATATTTTATAACAGAATCGGGTTTATCGAACCTTATGAAATCAATGTTTTTTTTTTGAGGAGGTAGTTCGAATCATCGACTTTAGAAAATCGCTTTTTTTCGCACGTAGAGGTTATGTCCTTAAAGGTTCGTCCACGTGTATTGGGCAGGTAGATACATAGAGTGACTCACTTTTTCAAATTTCATTTTTATTTTTCATGCAACTAACCCTGCGACGACGATGTCTGGGTTTATTTTAATCTGGGCTACTGAAATCGTCATTTAAGGCAGTAGACTCGTTTCCAGGATTCCAAGGGTGCGCAGGATTCGCGTTCTTATTTCTCAATAATACAAACAACGGGTTTTTCAAAAGTGCTATTTTTTTGTTTACGAAGGGTAATTTGCATTATTCAGCAGCATGTAGCTGCGATAATAGCTGCATGTGCAAGTTGTACGCTTCCGAATAATGCAAATAATAATCGAACCAAGCTTACCGCCTTAATTGCTCTGTTCCCGCAATGAAATCAAATGAACAGCTCCTTCAACAATATGTTGAAAAAAAAGATAAATAAAGCAGTGAACACTTAGTTCATCAATTATACAAGTTCTCATAATCGGTCCATCGACCGAGTTATACCTCGTACCACAATACGCACTTATGCTTCAATAATTAAAATGAAGCATAAGTAGCTCGCATCGTTGAATCGTTTCCATTGAAGCATTCGCAATAAACGTTTCACAGGATGCAATACGAAAGGATGTTAGATGTTCGATCGTCCTTCGACAATGAATTAACGTTCGATCGCATTTCCGACGATCGAGAGGAAATATATAGTTGCATTCGCTGCTCGCTGAAAATTGCGAAACTCAATAAACCGAGGAGTAGAGGGTTCTACTGAATCGAGCTTCGGGTTACAACCGGTAACCAGAAGTTATTACCCAGTTCCGATCAGATCCCGTATCGTTGGAATAAGTTATAACGATCGACGGATCGCACGGATAATCCGATGTCGTATAAGTGCCCGGGTACAATCTATCGATCATTAACGCCCCGTCGAACTCGAACATCCAGAAAGGATTCCATTTCCGACAGATATTTTAATCGAATCTCTCAACGAACTCCCCGTTCCGAGCACGTCGCATACGATCTACCGATATATTCCAACGCGTTTCGTCGTTTTTTAACGAGCTAGAAAAAATATAGGCGTCTTCATTTTCTATGCTGCTCGACTGAATTACTAGCGACGACGCGACGGTTCATTGATAATGTATGAGAACTGGTTCGATCGATAACCTCGCGTGTTGATCATGGTGTTATTGCACTTTGCAATATTATAAAAATTATTATACATTCATTAACCGCAACCCTCTCCACAGCTGTGAATGTGACCACAATAAAATAAATCATAAATAATAAAATTGTTATACAGGGGGCCACCTAAATATCTACTTTATTTTTAACGACACAACTAACATTTGTGGCGTAATTTAAATGGTATCGAGGGTGGAGGGATACCACGGAAGAAAAATTTCTTTGCCCCGGTTATATTTTTAGAAAGCTTCTTTTTTCTCACTCAATCTTATAATTGTTGAAAAAGTATATTTGGACTGGTTCGATCGATAACCTCGCGTGTTGATCACGGTGTTATTGCACTTTGCAATATTATCAAAATTATTATACATTCATTAACCGTAACCCTCTCCACAGCTGTGAATGTGACCACATTAAAATAAATCATAAATAATAAAATTGTTATACAGGGGGCCACCTAAATATCTACTTTATTTTTAACGACGCAACTAACATTTGTGGCGTAATTTAAATGGTATCGAGGGTGGAGGGATACCACGGAAGAAAAATTTGTTTGCCCCAGTTATATTTTTAGGAAGCTTCTTTTTTCTCACTCAATCTTATAATTGTTGAAAAAAGTACATTTGAATATGCTTGATACAAAAAACGTGATAAAATATTAATTGAGGAAAAAAATTAAAGTGCTATATACCTGCCTGAATTGTGGCACAAGGCACAATATACATATCAATCACATAAGCTTTGCCAAACACACATCTCATGAACGCCCATCTGTGTTCTGTATTTTTGTCCGGGATTTTTTTACAAATTGACACATGCTATTGAAATGTTAATGTTGCCTAAACAATTTCTGGTCACGTACACCCTAACCAGCGATTACTTTAAAAACGCACGATTTCCATAAAATAGGTTTGTATTAAGCAAACACGAAGCTGCGAGAAATTTAAGTCGTGGACATTGCAGGGAGACTGGGGGAAAAAAAAGGACTTTACTAATGGTAGCCGCATTCAAGATGAATGGGATGCAAAGGGTGGTATTAAAGGGGTGCTGTGGTCTGCTTGAGTCGCAATATTTAGATTCCTGACCAACCGCACGCATCTGTCGGCCGTTTAGTGTCCGACGTTTCTATCTCTCTCTTCTCGAGACCGACATGCATATTCGTAGAAACGCGGGTAAACAAGTTTATGCGCGCGCCACTGCGCAGGAGGTGCGAATAGAAACGTTCCGACCAAAAGGACATTGACATTGAGAATTTACATTCGATACGAAATACTTTTTACTCTTACGATGATAATTTTAGTCTTACAACGTTTGAGCATGCCGCTAGGACAATTGACAACTGCTTGCTGAATTGCTTTTTTTACTTTAACGTGGTTGCATTAACAGCTAGGTCATTAACGGTCACAAAATTTACAATCAAGTGTTTTATACAAAGCTGAATTTATAATAGTTTATATAAATCGATGGATTGAAAAAAGAGGAGGACGTTTCTAATGTTGTCTTCTGTACCCCTAGTAGCGCAAAAATATTGGATAAATATTATTTTCAAATATTGGAAAAATATTTTTAAATTAAATTAAATGAAATTCTACATGACTGAAAGTCTGCGGAAATTTAATAATTTATTTTTGTATAAATTCAAAATGATCACTATGAGTAATCATAGTATTTGCCTCAATTAAAATATTCGATACGAAGAAAAACTTCTACATTTTACTTATTCTGTTACTTTGAAAGTTAAAGTATTTTTGTTGTTAAATAAAAACCATTTTCAATTCGTGATTCTGATTGGCAACGTTATTTCCACTCGTCGCAGCATAGTTGTCTAGGGTCAAGCACTATATGACTGCAATATGTAGTACGTCTTTGTAAAATTATTACACGACCTAGGTCAGTGAAAATGGCAGTGTTGGACGGCGCGAAGACCTTGAGAAAGTTCCTTCCCTTATCCGTTGGTTCCAGCTAGGAACGAAGCTAAGCTTAATCAGGTTCTTGATACGGACATCTAAGAACAGCACCTCGCGTCAACCTGTTCTTATTTCCAAGCCCCGCCCAGTGTGGTGCAACAAGTTACGCATGCTCTCAACAACGAAACAGCTCCAGGGAATCTTAGAGATTACAATCCGAAATTAATCTCGGAGCTGCTCGAGTCTCATTACTCGCGGCGGTGCTTAAGGAATCGGCGCTTCGAATTTGCTTTCCGTTTAATCAATTAATTGTCGAACATGGATATCCCGGCTTGTATTCGACAACTATGAAACCAGTCGAGCAATCGCGAACAGGTTGCGCGAAACGTAACATGTCCGCGGGTGAACATTTTTACGGGAGGAAAGGGGAGGAGGGGTACGTATCCTACAACTCGCATACCGGTGGGCGCCTTGCACCGGGTGGTAGTATTTGCATAGCTAGCGAAATAGTGGTTGCAACGGTATCTATGTCACACCACTCGAGAGATCAAAGAGAGAGAGAGATAGGATACACGTGCAAAGCGCGTGCACACGCACGCACCGGCACACAGGGTACACGCGGGTGCGTTTTTCGAGGGTATGTTCATCGGCTCGTTCGCTCGCTTGCCTGCCATCGGCCCCAACAGCGTGTGTATATCTCTTGATGGCAGCTGGAGGTTTCGCGCGTGAGAACTCGGTGGCTCCGAGGTTCCCTGGTTTCTCGTCGCCACCTGTCCTTGTGCTGCTCTCTCGAGGCGACTGCCAACCCTCTTTCCTCGTCCTCCTTTTCTTTCTGCTTCTTCTCTCGCCCTCCCCCTTTCCCTCGTCAAGCAACGCCTGCAACCCTTCGCGAAGTAATCACGCCTTGCCAGGCCGCAGGGGCGAACGATCCCGAATCCCAGAAACCACCGCGGTCTTTAACTCCTGGCTAATCACGCCTACGTACTCTAATCACTTTTCACCCAAAATCTTATTTAAAGGTCTACGATAACCGGCCTGTTCCACTTAAAATGTTCCACGTAAAATTGCACTGAACTATTATTTCTATTAGAAAAAAATGAAAAAAAAATTTATAACGGGACCACCCCGGGGACATACTCTACAAGATGCAACAGGTTTCGTACCGATTGGTCCATCCATCTCGGCATAATCGGTGAACACAAAAAAGGCACATACAGGTCGAATTGAGTAACCTCCTTCTTTTTCGAAGTCGGTTAAAAAGAAGAATATTTCTACATTTTTAACTTTTAATTCTTTAGGATTCTTTAGATATTTTCATATAATGTGAGTAGCCAATGATTTAAAACTAGTTACTATTAAATTACGATTTATCGTTAGATGGAACATTTGTAACTGGTCCTGCTAATTGAGATCTGAACATCCAGGTTGACTCTTCCTTGTGCCAATTATTCGTTTGTGACATTTTCCTGGTTAAAATGAGCCCAAACACGGTACAATTCGGAGCACGTTTGTCTGTTTAATTCGCGATGTACAAGAACCTCGATTATCCGAACCGATCTCTGAATTCTGCATTATACGATACATGTGCAGTCCCGTACATATTAATGTACATCGTGATTGTAAGAGGTAAAAGCGTTCTAAATTGTGTAGAATATTTTAATCCTTTATATAATAATTATAGACTATAATTCCATTCTATATTAATTATTTTCTTTGTATAAAACACACAACGCTAAATGCTTAGTAATTGATTAGATACTATCATATTTATATAGTAATGTAAAGAAAATTCTCAATAATGGTACAGCAATTAAAAAATTGCGCCTCATAGTCGCAAAGGGTTAAATATTGCCATAAGAGTGAACACGCAAAATTATTTATACGATACGCGTTGAAGGTAATTGCACCACCAACAATTCGCAACGTTGCTCCCCTTTAACCAGATGTCCTCGGTGATCGGATCGGCGAGCATTTTTTCCGGGGTTCACCCCTGGCGTCCGAGGCAAGGGAGCGCGGCGACCATAAGCGTGCACGGAGCGTGGAGGTCGTGTGCGAGAAGCATGTGCGTCTTTTGAGGCTGCATCCCTCGTGGGCCTCAGTGACCGCACACCCTCCCTTTTCTCTCTCTGGTTCTAGTTCCCCATGGGTCCCGTGGACCGCTCGAGTACAGCACGCACGCACAGATACATACATACACACACACACACACCGACACGAACACCTCCGACCGGGTAAAGAGAAAAAAATTGGGCCTCATAACGGTCGTGTACAGGGCTAAGATGCTACCGCAGAAAAAAAAGAAGTCCGGTGTGCCGGGCTCAATGTCGCCGAAACTGGCAATAAAGTTGCCCGAAGAAACGGAAACTGTGCCGCGGCCCCCGTACTGTTGGCCAGAGATACACGGTACCGTAATTTCGGGCCCCGAAGACCATAAATTACCTGCGGATGTTGTAATTTCCGTGGATCTCCCCGAAGACTCTTGTGTATATTCTGACCAATGACAAGTCATTGAGGTCAACGATAGGGAGCCGAGCAAAGTAGATGTAAAACGCTGTACCGTACAGGCGAGAGAGTATCCTCGGGGCGTTTCGCCCGGCAGGAAAGAGAAAGAAAAATAAAAAGAGAGCGAGAGAGAGATGCGTATACGGCGGCGCTTATCACCGCCGCTCATCCACTGTAATTAAGGTGGTGAAAAGTATCGAGCTGTGTATCGATGTAATAAAGGAGTTGCGAACGTGCGACACAGTTGTGTGCATATTTGCTTCCGGGCCATAAACAGGTATATAAAGGGATTTTTCTTCGCGTGGAATATTCATGCGGTTTTCGCCGCCTTCTTCTGGTTACCGGCGCGCTTCGTTGCGCCGTGCCATGTATTTTTAAAAAGTGCTGCAACTGCGCTATACCGGCGCAAGAAACGCGGCACTTT
Organism: Lasioglossum zephyrum; assembly: GCA_028455615.1. Taxonomy (NCBI): domain Eukaryota; kingdom Metazoa; phylum Arthropoda; class Insecta; order Hymenoptera; family Halictidae; genus Lasioglossum; species Lasioglossum zephyrum. The sequence goes on along the minus strand of CM052326.1, from coordinate 16,450,337 downwards.
TTTCGGCGGTGCATTAAACATATAAATGGACTGCCGCGCCGTTAATGATCGATCATAAGTAGCTCTTTCGTCTCTTTTCTTGCCGCGGAGGTAATTGCCGTGGCCAGACGTTACTGCGAAATTTGAAAAACTTACTTTGGAAATGTCGCTGCCGAGCTTAGCATTCATTTCTTTTCTAAATAATTTCTTTTTATTAATAATTACTTCGCTTTTTGAATTCTTATGTGAGAATTATTTCGCGACGGGACCTACAGTTTAGAATAAAGGTGGGATCCGAACCACCTTGGGCACCACAGTATTTAGATGGCATATGGAATATTTCCAGAGGTGTTTCTGAATATATATAATTAATGGTAAAATAATATATATTAGATTCCATAAATATGATCACCGTTTTGATTTGATCTACGTAAAATTGCAAGAGTCCATGTGTACATAATTATGTACATAAGTTATTATTACCAGTATGTAATGTAGTAAATGTACATAAGTTATTATTATTAGTGCATATTGTAGTGTACGTACGTAAATAGAATGCGGATCTTTACACAGAATAATAGTTTCTACACATAAATTGCAATCTGCAGAAATTGAGTAAAATTTTCTTTATTGATTATTTTTATATCTTACAAACATCGACATTGTTAAACTCTTGTAATCTATTTATTATTCTGAATAACACCGTTTCGGTGTTTTCATGAGTGCATCGCACCTGTAGTCTATACAGAACTGTGTTGGTTGTAATATAATTCTGTACTTAATTAACTAATTAATTATTCTAATCTAATTTCGTTTAATTAGTATAACTTTAAAATTGGTGAAAGAGGTGACATTTTCACTTAACTTCTGGTTTCTACGGTCGACTTAGCAGCCGTTTATTTAGCATAAGGAATCCACCGATAAAATGACCGTGAACTGGAAGAGATTATGCGATATCAAAGAGTACGCGTCGCGTACCGATCGGATTAGCTTCTCGCGTTGATAGAGCCCCGGAGTCATTGCTCCCGGTTGAACACGTCGCTCTACGTGTCTCGAAGAAATCATCCGGTAGATCGGGATACAGTTGAGGGTTCTCTGCGAGTATTCAGCAAGCGTCGCGACTCATGCGAAGCGACATTATTCCCGTGGATGCTTTGGCAGGAACACGCCATTAGTCAGGTGGGGAGACATCTAACGAGTGACAGCTCGATCCACAAGCCGATATCCGCGTGTCGGTTCGATCGAAGGGATCGTTGGATCGTTGCCAGGGACCGGTAGAACGGGCTCCGGATGCAGCATCGACGATGCTGCAAGAAAGCCACGCGTTTTCGTTCTCTCTGTTCTTTCGCTCCTTCGATGAAGATCGGTTTAATCGTCTTAATCTCCTTCCTCTCCCGTTTGCTAAGGAAAACTGCAATATTTATGCTGTTCCAAGTGTACACGATCATCGGTGCATCGTCACCTGTTTACAATCCGCTTGTGTTGACGGAAAGACGCGGATTCATGGTCGGAAACTTCACTGCATCGTTTACAGTTAAACTTTTTTTTTTAATTTATAAGCATTCGAAACCCTCTTGGGTTTATTTTGCTTTACATGAATAATGTAGGTAAATACAATAACGTGGATTACAGGAATAATACAATAAGAGTTCTATGAAATACAAGTGAATATAACAGCTATATCCGTTGACGCTAAATATGTAGGTTACAGCTTTGGAAAAAGGAGTGGATGCTAGTACAAGCTTTGATATTTGGTTTTGCGATAATTGTGTCTATATTAAGGGGCAGTTGGAGGCCCACACCGAGTAGAGAATTTATTAGTTTCCGTCTTTGTGAATTGTACAGTTCGCATTGCCATATTATGTGATCCAGGGTTTCACAACCATGATTGCATTTACATTGGTTATCATTGATAATGCCTACCCGTTCTAGTGAAGCAGCTAAGTTATAATGATCAGAACGCATTCTGTTAACTGTCACTACTAAACTTCTCTCGAGTTTTAAGTGGGCGTACCAGGGTACTGAGCTTTCATTAAAGAAACTTTGAAAGTATTTTTTCCCTTTGAAGAGGCCTTGATTCTTTATGACTCTAAGAGTACGATCTTTAGCTTGTTTTTTAAACCCCTCGAACATATCAGTGTAGGGGATCGCAGAAATATGTACTATATTCGTTGATGTCGCCAATTTAGCTGCCCTGTCCGCATTTTCGTTGCCTTGGATTCCAAAATGTGATGGGATCCAATACAGTTTTATGGAGCTGTTATAATCATTATTGTATTTTCTTTTAATTTCAAGAATGTACGGGTTAGTTTTAATGCCTACTTTGGGGCTTTCCAAAGCCAGGAGCGCGCTGAGAGAACAGTTAAACTTGCTCGAATTATTTGCTGTAATGCCCTCTCGAGTCTCCATTTTGGCTAAGGAGGTCCCCCATATAAGTTTAACATTATTATGGAGATATCCGTTTAGGGAATAGTTAGCAACTCCATGATTCCTGTTTTTTTTTAATTACAAAAAATGTCCTTCTTGGACAGCACAAAATTTACTGGAACATAGAAGGCAATCACTTATTATGTCAATTCCCTGAATCCCTTTTTTCGCATCGCTATATTAATCTAGATCGTTCTCAAACCCCTGCACGTACGTTTGGCATAATTTAGGATCAAGGTCTATTGCCGCACATAGAGTACCTTAAGGCGTTCAGAACTCGCTTGCTTCTTCTGCAAGCGATTTTTCAAGCTGCAGGGGATTTTACTCTAAGGAATTTGTATAGCTGATGTGGATTGTGCGAAGCCATCCGGCAGAACTAGTGTGGATGATTCGCATGCAGCAGAAACTAATATTGTTTGCATAATTATACGTCTAGTAATTCTCCTGATCCTAAAATACAACGCAGAATGCAGAACCAAAGAAAGTCGCAATCCGAATGTCAACTTCAGCCAGGTGTTGATTTGCATCAAAATTGACATCGACACTTTCCATGATGTTTTGTTTGTGCCTGCACGCAGCGCGCAAATTGCTGAGGCATCTGTCGCGCCTTGTCGCAAATTGCCGGAGCGTACAAGGTATATGTACCTGTAATTAAATCACGAGGCTGCATACGTGCCGTATTATCTTGTTATTAATCAGCTGTATCGATACGTCCGCGATCTCTAGACTGCGGATGTTTGTGATCGTTGGAATTATCGTAGATCGAGAATCTGGCCGGCGAGATCTCCGAAACCTGATTTTCTTGGTCAGTTGAATCTGACTCGAGATTTGCATTTTCAATAATGTCGTTAATTAATTATAATTGAATTTTCTACGCTCGGAGGGTTCCAGGGATCGTTAACTAATTCTTCAAACTATTGTCGAAGGATTGTTAAAAATATTAATCTGGATTAAATCGTGCCGGTTTTGACTTCTACAAAATAGAAGAACAATATTTTTTTAAAATTTTTATTTTACGTCGTTCTTAACTCTTTGCTAAGTTTACTTCGCGACGGGATATACTGTTTGTTTCTTTACATTGCAATATTAGACAATTGTTTGCGCATCTTCCCACAACCTTAGTAGCACAAAATATTATATACACATTCATATAATATTAAAAAGAGATTCAATCTCTTCTTAATATTTAAATATACATACAATATTTATTTTATATTAAGTAACAAGTATTTCTTTTTAAATATGCAGGAAATATCTATTTCCTATTACGAGAAAAATATTTTTTTCTAAATACAAAATGAATCTTTATTTAATATTACAAATATAATATTTTTTCCTAATGTACAGATAATAGTTATTTCATATTATAAAAAAAATATTTTTTTCTTACTATAAAATAAATGTTTATGTAATATCAGAAATTATATAAAATTATATAATTTAATATAAAAATTTCTTAATTTTAATAAGGTCCTTTGGAAGATAAAATGGAATATTCCCCCAAGCAGTGCACAGAAAATAATAGATATTCATAGTTTCTAATTTTTGTTATAACTTTTTCCTACGTTTGAAAATTTTATTGAATGTTATTTAAATATTGAATTTACATTTTTCAAATATTGGATTCACATTTAATTTATATTTTTTAAATATCTAGTTTATAATCTCTGAATATTTAGCTTATATTTTTTAAACATTCAATTTATATTTCTCGTACATGTAACAATATTTAGATCCAATATTTTTCTCATATGAAAAAATGTGGCTTAAATATTTATCCAATATTTTTGTGCTACTAGGGAAATTTCATTGGGTCTGACATTCCTACTAGGCGTCCGCTAAATTTACTTTCCTCAGCAAATGCTGCGCCTCAGACAGCACTTCCGGTGCAGCCATTATCAGCCGAAGGCTGCAAACTTTTCATCGAATGACCGCAAGCGTGTTGGAAAAGCTCAGCCAGTTCGCTGCTCTAGGCGACCCGTGATTATAGTAACGAGCCGTAATTCGTCCACCATAAAAAGTGCTCTATCTCCCCTCGCGGGGAAGGATCAGCCGAGGTATCGGGCGCAAACGCCCTTGCCCGATTAAACGCGTATTCCTGAAACGTAGGCGTTAACTTGTTGCTCGCTATAAATAGCCGCAAGAGCACGGAACGTACTATTAAGTTGTTCCAACGATATCTACCTCCTATTGATGCGCCTTCCTATTTTCTACTCCGCTCGCGAAGAATCACGACCACGCGAATCCCGTAACATCCCGAGAATTCACCGAAGACACCTGGCTCAGCGGGCTCTTGACGATCACGACCCAGATATCTTCCAATTTAATTGAATTACAAATATTTCATGTCCGCCTGTCAATTTATTCCTTCCTTTTTCTGGAGACCCAAATTCCGTCGTTTCGGCACCGTGGGACTTAATCTTTCCTTGTGGACCACGCTTTTGACGATTTTACTGCAATTCTTCACGTAAATAAATAACTACGTGGACAACTTTTGTAAATCAATTCCAGTTTGGATGGAACGCTAGTCAGCTGCAAAACAGAATTTGTCTGTGACAAAAATATGTAGATACAATTTGAAATAGTGAAAAGATTTAAAGTATTGAAAAATATTGATGTATCAGTGCCAGTTTGTTAAAATTATTACGCAAAACATGAAATTTCTGTTTGTGCTTTTCTTTTGACAATTTAGTCATTTCTTTAGTAATTTCCCTTTCGCTTGTTTCTTAATTGCAATTGTTATCTCACTATTTTTATCCATTACTCGAATATTATTAATTTGTTGTGACATGTAATTTTTACGCGTGGAGCTCACATTCAAGGAACTTTTATTTAGTCATTTCTTTAGTAATTTCCCTTTCGCTTGTTTCTTAATTGCAATTGTTATCTCACTACTTTTGTCCATTACTCGAATATTATTAATTTGTTGTGACGTGTAATTTTTACGCGTGGAGCCCACATTCAAGGAGCTTGTAAATATTGCACATTTCTGTACAAAATGGCGGCCGGAGCCATTGAATTTATCGGAATGAAGAGCAATTATGAAAGTTCGTAAATCGTGTTGCTGTGAAGTACGCCGTCGATTAATGACCAGCGATAATAATTAATGGACCAGCTACTTCTCTCGGTATCGACCTTAAAAATACTTTGCAAGAATATCGCAATATTGAAACGCAACGGTACCCGGTGGGCAATCTTAATTGATTATCACTGTGGATCGATAACTTCTTGCGTGCGTGTTCACCGCGTAAATTTATAGAAACCGCGGAGAGTTAAACGGTAGACATGTGTTGTACAATGTGTAATTATCTTAATTAATACATCTTCGTTCACCGAATCGCAGGACGCGGTGCGCACGAATTTCTTTAAATTCAAACGATTGCCGCGTTTCGAAATTACAGGGAACGGAAAATGGAATCGACATGCACGCGAATTTATTACATTGTGGTTGATCATTTTTATCTGCGCCAATATACCTTCGATTCGGATCCAAGTGTGCGCGACTTCAAACTTCATTACATTTGCTCCGGTAATTTGTTCTTCATGAAGGTGGCTCTGATTTTTATTGCATCTTTTGCATCGCACCAACAGTCTTCGAAGAGCGTGACCAAAGTAGTGGTTAATAAACAACTTCCGCATTCCCATAACTTGCATTACTTTAGTACTTGAAGAATTGTTTATTCAGAAATCATTGAAATCGAAGTTACCTCCTTTTGTGTGGACATCTATCGTGATTCGAAAACTCTTGGGTCCATTTTGAGAGCGTGACCAAAGTAGTGGTTAATAAACAACTTCCGCATTCCCATAACTTGCATTACTTTAGTACTTGAAGAATTGTTTATTCAGAAATCATTGAAATCGAATTTACCTCCTTTTGTGTGGACATCTACCGTGATTCGAAAACTCTTGGGTCCATTTTGACCTAGCGTTACGGACGTTCCGTCTAAATTCTAGTATTCTAGTGTTGACATTAATTTGTTCCTAGACGCCTCATGTGTTTAACACTAAATCTACCGAGCCTTAAAAGTAACTGCTGCATGTTCCCTTATACAAAATGACAAGTTTGATTTTGTACGATTCCTATTGTAATACGTGCCGTACTAGAGCTATCTATATACTCGTGTCTTCTGAAATAATTTTTATCTATATATATATATAAAAACGAAGTCTCCTGACTGACTCACTCACCTATCAACGCCCAGGCTAAACCCTTGGCCCTAGAAAGCTGAAATTTTGCACAGATGTTTCCTTTATGATCTATATAAGAGGGATAAGAAAAGATATTTTGAAATTCAACTCCTAAGGGGGTGAAAAGGGGTTGCTACGTTTGTATGAGGAATATTTTATTTGTGGTCAGATTTGCTTGAAACGTGGTCTTAATGCTCTTTCATACAATTAATCGAACACCTATTTCGGCATTTTTAAAAATTCATACCCTAAGGGGGTGAAAAGAGGTTGCAATGTTTGTATGAGGAATATATTGTTCGTGGGCAGATTTACATCATACTTGGTCTTAATGCTCATTGATACAATCTGAATGGGGTGAATGAGAGCTTAAAAGGTTTTATGGAGAAACAATATCAAATTTCGAGGGCATGAAACAGTTTCCTGTGCAAGCGAAGCCGCGGGGAAAAGCTAGTTATTTCAATAATTGTAAGCTAAAAAATGTGGAAACGGTGATTTCGACCGGTGATGGTAGGTTTAGTGTTAAGCAATTTATTTTCAGGCGGCTGACACAGTATCGAAATAGGGGTTCGAGATGAGGCACACTTACCCCATTACCGGAATAATAAAATCATCTACTTTGAATTCTGGCCGAGTCAGGTAGCCTAATCACGAGTTGTGATTCACAACACAGCTGTCGTTCATCCCGAATGACCGCGAAACGAGTCCCTCGGTTATTAAATTAGTTAGTAACAATTAGGGGAGCCACGGGCACCGGGGGTTGGTCGATTAGAGGCAGAGGGGAGTATCGAGGGGGGTTTTGAATCACGGTTCGACCGTGCCGGTCGATCGGTAACTACTTTAACGAGAGCAATTACGGACCGCGTGAAATCGCGTTGCCGCGGAGTGATCCATCGATCAGCGGACGATGATGACCAATAATAACCCGTCACTCCTGTTGCTCGTTTCCCCCCTCGGGCAATTCTTATCTATCGCTGGTCCCCTCCAGCGCGGTCTGCGTATAGCGTACCCGGGACTCGAGCCTGGCTCTCGGGCTGCGTGTAAGCGCGTGCGTGCGTGTGCGTCGCGATCTCCTTTTTGCTCGTGGTGCGGATATCGTCGTGTTTCACTGAACGTTCGTTGGCGCGGTGGCTCTTCGTTCACGCACGCCCACCGCGGCCGCCGCCGTGACCACGTGTTCCACACGCTTCGTCCACACGCTCGCTACGCGTGCGTACCGCGCGCGGTTCGACTGCGTGTGTGCGCGCGCGTCACAAGCTCTACCGAGAGAGACTCGACTCGCGTCGCTCCGCACGGAGTCTCGCTCGAGTCACACCTGCTCCTTTTTCCCACGAGATCGCTTTGCCCCCCAGCCACCGCTCCTTCCTCGGACGTCCTCGGCCACCCTTGGCTCCTTTCGCTCTCCGGCAACCAGCGACTCGGGGCCATGGTCGCCGGAATTGACTCGTCCGAGAGCCCCACTAGCGAGCAAGTGAGCTAGCGAGTGAACAAGCAAGCCGGTAGAGAGATTTCCTCCACTTTTTTCAGACTTTCTTGCTCTCTTATCCCGCGGTTCACCGAGCTACAGAATAGCAAGAGTTCCTTCAGTTTATCGGCCTCTTTTGATCCCCCTATCCGAGCCTCCCCCGAGCTAAGCAACTAGAAAATAATTGAGCTACAGACTAAGCGAACCGGTAATTTTCTTCAGCATCTTCTCTCTTTCTTGTTTGATCCCAATCATCCCTTGTTAATGTTTCATTTGGTTCTTTCCTCAGCTATCACTGATTATCTTCCTCTCCGCTTGGCGAATAGAGCGACCGGAGCAAATATTCGAAAGATGCGCGCACCTTGGTCTTGTATAGATATTGTGGATCTTAACCCAGATTTTACTACCTTTTAAAAGACATTTGAATCCCCGAATGATGTGTTCACGTGACCCATATATTTGGTTGGAAAGAATGTAATCTCGGTATTTCAAGGTATTTCAAAAAACCCATGCCGTCTTTTTGATAGCTTCATATAATTCTGCGTTCGTGAAACTTCAAAATTTTCCCAAAATTCAGTTTTTATTTCCTGCCAACCCAATGCATAGCAAGGCTTACGGTTGCGCTTTGAAAGAACTTCAAGGATTTTTTTAACTGTTGGTGTTTGTCTGGATCTTGTTTCTGGGTGTTTGATTCTGACTCAATTGCTGCGACCTGACGCACACAATAAAAAAGAAAATAGTGTACAAATCCTAAACGCAGTCTTTTTTTAAAAATTTTTTTCAGCTATGTGGAAAGTTTCAAGTCTCTAGCTCATCGGGAAGTTAGTTTGAAATCAATTGCAAGATTTGTACCGAACAAACAGACTGACAAACGAACAGACAAGAAAGCGAGCTAATAAATACGTGGTAAAATGAATTGTCTATTATAGTGCCACTTTTATATTGTCATTTATGGTTCCTCAGAAATGATGGTTCCTCGATGACAGTTCACTGATACCAGATCGCCAATTTCACGCATCGTCGTTGCAACAGGACATATCTTTTCAATCGCACTTGTCCGCTGTATGCAAATCTCGCGAATGTATTAATGTTCAGGATTCCGTCAGCTGTCTTGGAAATGATATTCCTGCAAGTATCCGGTACGCAGAATTCATGTAAATGGACGTTGATGCTCACCGTATGTATACTCAGGCCTCGTACTTAAGCGCAACACTTCTTTATATCACGCGACTGTGTACTCTGAACTTATCTGCAAAGTAAATTCCATCGCGGGTCGGGATTTAAGGAGCCTACCTCACTGAGAGGATACTTTTCATCGTGATAAGGACTCCGGTTCGAAGGAACACCAATGGAAACAGTGCACGTCGACATGAAACGTTCTGCCCACTGGAATGATTATATTTAATCAGTATAATTCGGCTGGGTAATTCGACCATTTCTTAGATGAAAATCGCAGTTTATTCCTTATCGCTTTGAACAACATTCATCGTTTTTTCTCATACTATTCGACAAAAGATACTCGTATACAATAATTTTATTCTTCAGGCCGAAATTGTCTTTATAATGAATTATAAATATAAATATAAATTATATATAATATAAAATAAATATAAATAACTAATTACAAAATTAAAAAATTACAAAATATTAGATGAAAATCGTAGTTTATTCCTTATCGTTTTGAACAACATTCATCGTTTTTTTTTTCATACTATTCGACAAAAGATACTCGTATTCAATAATTTTATTCTTCAAGGCGAAATTGTCTTTATAACAAATTATAAATATAAATATAAATTATTATACACAATATAAAATAAATAAAAAATAAATATAAATAACTAAAATTACAAAAATACCAGCGAAAATCTTAATTGCAACCCACAAATGTAGGAAAAGATATTTGTAGGAAATCTACAAGCGCCTTTGTTAGAATATTATATTTTTCAAATGTCCATTAAAAGAATTTTCAGTGTTTTATTCAAATTCATCGTAGATCGCGGATTTTTCAAAGTATGTTGTATCATTTTTAGCTAACCAAAGAAATTGGAAAAAGAGATTAATGTTTATCTAGCTTCTATTTCTTGCAATTAACGAAGACAATTTCTATCGATCACAAAAATCTTGAGTCCTAGTAACTTTGAAAATTCTCGAACAGCAAGTTTCAGAAAAATATTCCGTAAAACTCGCGCGGCGAGGTTCGGTCATCGAGATACTTAATTCCAATTTAAAGACACGGATCAGAGGCTGATTTAGAGTAAGACATATTCGGGAAACTTGTTCGCGTTCAATTAAAATTCGCAGAGAGCGAAACTCTCGGTGGAATATTGAACGGGTCACAGCGTCGTTATTAAACGGTGCATTGCGCAGTTGACTTGGTCGCTGTGTACCCGAACGAAGGGAGCGATTTCCGATGCCATACGTTTCTTAAGGATAGCAGCGTGGATCGAGTTTACGAGGTAGCCTCGCGCATGTTTTGCATACTTATCGTAATAATTTTAATAAGGCACCGAGCGCTGACAATTCTCCCGTGTATATGACCTTTATTCGTTTGCGTCGCGGCCGCGGAATCACGGTAACGAATTTACAAACTTGTTTATGTAAATGTACATACGTTTATTCCAACTGGCTACTGTGTGCTTCAAATCATTTTCTTCTATTTTACAGGAATTCGAATTAAACGCGGGGAGATAGACAAGTGATAAAAATGAATAAATTGCATCTCGTTTATTTTTCTCAGAGTAGCTCCGACCAGGCAATTTAAATTTTCATGGAAGTGTGATAAAAAATACGAGAGATTTAATTCTTGTCAGTACATCGGGAATATGTATGCAAAACTGTCGATGTCATTCCTGGGAAACAGAAATGAAATTCAAACAAAGTTCAGGCAAAATACATCGTATATTCTTCTGAACCTATTAATATATTAACACTCTGCCTCGCAGTAAAACGTGTCTAGACAATCTCTCACCATTGTTCTTCTTTGTTTATTAATTTAAATTAACAAGTCTAATACGTGTATAATTGTGTGAAAAATTTAGAAAGCCTTTTAAAAATTAATGGACACAATATAACCATTTTCTGCATTTATTAAACGACGCTTAAACAAAATTTTGCGGAACTTTATTTTGAAAAACAATTTCACGCGTTCATACTGGGATGGAAATAAGATAGCAATTCTTTGTTCAGACCGGGGAATGATTTTTTGCTGTAGCATATATTCTCGGCGATGAAAAGTTTAATGGTCGTCCATAAGACGCGAATAGTTGAAATAATTTACTGGCCCCGATAAATCGGCGTTTCATTAAATCAATCCACTCGGCACAGTTCAGAATGAAGCCCGACTGTGTGCGCATACCGGCCGCGGAGATACGCGTGTGTCTTGTTTTTAACCGGCGCAAGAAGTGCATAACGTCAGTGGTCACGGAACGGCGACCTTGCAGGTTCAGCCTGAAAATGCATGTCTTTGGCTGCGAAATTTACGCCAACAATTAAACTCTACCTTGAACGGAGAACACGTCCTGCACCTGATGCCCTTTTTTAAAAGGCCTCGCGTACCCTCGGTGTCCTTGACCTCCCCCTCTTCGTCCTTCCCTACCCCCACGGCATTCTTTTCGGGGAGGAAATCCAAGGAATTCGCGCCCGCATTGCATTATAACAGCGTCTCGGACAAAGTGGGCACCGAATACACGCGCACCTGTGCGTAAATCAGCGGTTTAAAACGCACCGATCATCACTCGTCGTCGTCGCGGCGCCGACGCGTTCTGTCGCGTCAAACTACCGCGCCTCCACCCGCTCCATTTTTACTCTTCAGTTTCCTTCACCTGTACTCCCCTCATTACCGGTAATGTCTCGATAATGCACGAGAGAAATGTGCACGGTATACATATACACTACTGTGCAAAAGAAAAAAACACCCAGTATAATTATAAGTAGACTGCGGACCATTATGCAAAATAAAAAATGTTCGCATTGATTGCGGGACGCTGGAGCCAAATAAAAATTGTATTCTTCTTTTGATTACTCTATTAAACTGAAACTAATACATGCAAGTCTTTAAATGTTTTTGACACATGTCCACTGCTTTAAATTATACATGTCCACACATTTTTCAGAAGTGCATCAAATCCACAGTCTAATTATAAGATGTAATGACAAACAATAAGTTTATGTAGAAATTGCAATAATACGTGTTCTTATTTGTCTTTTTATGCTCTTCTATTAAATATGGCCGGGTGCTTCTTTCTTTTGCACAAAAGTGTATATATTTTTCAATAAGTTTCCCTCACTACCGTCAGGCATACTTACGTCTCAAGAGTCAGTTCGAGCACCTAGAAGTTTATTTGCTGAGAGATAATTGAAAAGAATTTTTTTTTAAAGTTAGGACAAAATGGAAAAAATGATTTGAACATCTGCAATTTTGATCATTTCCAAAGGTTTGCAGCCGTTTGCAACGTTGACCAATTTTTATGAAATTTTTGAGATCTACACAACATATTAAACAGGTAAATGTGATCCGAATTGCATATTCGGTGTCGTTTCATTCAGAAAAATATCATCAGTGTATTGATAAAAGTTTCATAAGAAAATAATTAAAAACAACCGACTGCGTTCTTTCCTTATTTTCACTTTTGTCCTGCCTTCGCGAGTTTTCTTTGGATCTTTTCTTGGACCTCCCTTTTGTCCTCCCATCCAACGCCCATTGTTTCTTTCGGTCGGTGGTGACTCATAATGAAACTCGCTGGAAGTCAATCTACTTTTTACCGCAAATCGCAGCCTTAATGCGGCTTCCAGTTCCAGAAGACTGGTAGCAAGATATTATGTACGCTCTCCTCTGTGACAAGAAACTATTTGTTTATTTAACTCTTTCGATTAGACGATCGCTTGTAATGTTTCTGATGCCCTGTGGAAAAGTTCTCAAAGAAATTGGAAACATTAACTCTCGAGTCATTAAGCACTAGAGACTGCAATAATACTAAAAATTGCTGTAACATTATTTAAAATATTGTTTACATCATTAGATATGTCGGTATCTAACCAATTACTAAACATTTAAGTATTATATGAGGTATTATGTATCAATTTCATATCTACCAAATTTAAAAATATATATATAGAAAAAAGCTTTTTTAAACCGCTCTTATATCAAAATGCACTAAAAAGAATCATTTTATTAGTGACTATAAATAAAAGTGTGTAGCGCTATACTATATTAACGCAATCTTCATGGGCGCTCCAAAGAATTGAAATATTATAGATCGGAAGAAACGATTGATTTTCTAGTTAAAATAGCTTCGAGTGCAAAGGGTGAAAATTGTTGTTCGTTCATTTTCCACGCAATGACACAGTTTTGTTAAATATTATTGCCCGCTTCGTTCTTGTGCGGATACGTTCTTGTGCAACCCGTTCGAGTGCTGCATTCAACAGCCTTCGGGATTCAGACAGATTATTTCCCACCTCCGAGAAACCGCACAATTCGACACTGTCAACGAAAAAACTGACGTGCTTGTAATTCGCTATAGGGTGTTTACCACAGCCGAAGGTTGTTGACCGACGTGCCCTCGATTCTTCGTCAAAGGATTTATCAAGAAGGTGAACAAAGTCTTGATCGTAAAACAAAATTTTTATATCAAACTCGTAACTTGAATTAGCTCAGTTCTTTCCGAGGCGAAATTAATATAGTATTTTAATGATACATATGAATGACATTCGAATCTTTTCGTGAGACCTACTTCCAGTAATGATAATAAAAAGTATCACGTCTGTACGATTTTGCAATTTTTGGCGTTCTTCTACAGTTTTCTAATTCCTCCAGAGCTCGAGAAATGAAAAAAAAGAACTCGAGGAAGTCATTCGAGAGAACCAACTGTGGTTACTTTGGAAAAAAAGAAAGGGTCTGTTGGGCCTGCAGTGTGATTGCCAAAATAAAGTTAACCAAGCAGAGGGGAACAAGGTTTCGGTTTTGTAAGCAAGCAAAAATGATTTGCAGAATAAAATATTTGCTTTGGCTCTGCTGAACAGGTTATATCTGAGAGGTTGTTTCAGTGCGTAAGACAAATATTTTCATGTACTGCTGTTTACGGAAAAAACTTTCCAATTCAACTTCTCATTTAACAAAATTTTCTGAAAACTATTCGCTACGGTGTCAGTTCAGTAAAAATATTTAATATTAACAAATAAAATACAATGCGGATGACATTCATACAAAAATTGAGTGCAAAATAATTTCTACCACTTATTAGATTGCCTACCTTTATGCAAAATATAAAATGCCAGAGATACAAGAGGCAAGTAAACAATTTTTTCTTTTCTTAATTAATTCATTAAACTGAAACTTATAAACTGATGTCCTTACATCGTTTTAATATGACCTCTGCTTTAAATTGTGCGTACCCCCCTTTTTACCATAAATGCATAAGATCCGTGGAATAATTACACTGTACAACAACTTTCAACTTTTTTTCATGTTTCTAAATAACTATTGGGTGGATCTAATAAACTAATAAAGAAACTATAATAAACTGATGTCCTTAAATCGTTTTAATATGACCTCTGCTTTAAATTGTGCGTGCCCCCAGTTGTATCATAAATACATAAGATCCGTGGTCTAATTACACTGTACAACAAATATCAACTTTTCTAATGTTTCTAAATAACTAAAGTTCTAAATAACTAAGTATCTCACAAAATGGCTATTTGTTGTAAATGATCGAACCTTTGCGCCGCGAATAAAAATTTGTAATATCCTGAAGATAAATTACGATCGATAACCAATTAATTAATTTCTAAATAACTATTGTATAGATCTTATAGAGTTTCGGATCAGATTCGAAATCAGCGCAAAAACCTCTATAAGATCCACCCAATAGGTATATGGAAATATTTTTGGTGTTGGACAGTGTTATTATATAACATTTAGACGATATTGTTCCATTACGGATGGGAATATATTTCATCCACGTGCAACGCAGCTTTTAATCAAGTTTTACATAACCTTAGTGCATTCGAATACAATTACGGAACGCAATCAAATTTCACAATTATTCCTCAACTGTACAGTTGTACAAAGACGATGTAAATGTAGCAATCAGTTGAGCACAAGAGAGAAGCACTTACAGCAGTTAATCGAGGTCTTCCTGTATTGTCGAAGGCAATGGTTTCCATTCTTCTGCACCCTGTGTAACAGCATCATTCGAGATGATAACATACATTTCTTATTCGAGAAGACAGATAAAACGGGAATACCGTTATGGGTCCGTTTGGACCCGGTACTTTCCGAAAGAATTCTCCATTCAAGACCCGATACCTGAGATACACGCACCTGAACACCCATAACGGATTACGTTGGGAATCCGAGCAGACGACAGGAACTGTAACACCGTAGCTCGCAATATTTTGACTAAGAAAATGTCGCGTTTGCCCGCACGATGAATGCATTCTTAATGACACGCATAAACTACCACGTGTACTTGTGTCGGACACATATACATGTTACATGAAGGACCGGTCCTGTGTCGCAATGTGGTTCAGACATTTGGGAAAGTTGGCGGAAATTCTGAACACACATTCTTCTTGTAATTTATGAAAACACATTTCGTTTTACCAAGAACTGAGATATTCTGATTTTGATGTTACGGGTCACTCTATTAACTTTGAGGAACACGATTTTAAAGACAATAAAAACACAAGTTGCAAAGAGTTCTTTTTAATATCGATATAACTTCAACTTTTCGAGGTGGGTTAAAATATATTCCACTGTGCATAGAAAGCTTAGCAAAAGGTGGGACAGTTTTTAACCCACCACCGCAGTCCCGATGAATTGCAATTTTTTAAAATATTTTTTTCATGTAGTATCAATTGTTTTAACCCCTCAAAAATTCAAGTGGTATATTTTAATATTAGCACTAGGTTTACGGAGCTCTAGAAATAACTATTTTACACTATTTTCTAAAGATAACAAGTATGTAATTAATTAATTAATTAATTGGTTATTGATCGTAATTTATAACAAGTATGTGTCTGTCCATTCTTCCAATAATATATACCCAAAGAAATAAATTTAGTAAATAATTCCAAAAGCATTTTTCCAATCTTAATAATGGCAAATTAAAAATATTGGAAACCGTCATTCTGACGGGTCCCGTAAACCTAACGTTAAAATTGTCTTTTCAAACGTGTGCGAGTATTTCTGTGATTCAAATTGTACAAATGTATGCTAGAACATTTCTCGCAAATGACGCATACAATTTTTATTTTGCACGAGGATGCACGGTCTGCTGATCACACATGAGTGCTCTAAGGACTCTGGTGATTCGTAAGATGCTAGTCGAATATTAGTCGAGTTACTACCTCCGTCAACCGAAACGTCCCCTCGACCATGACAAGATATTGTCAAAGTATTGGATTACTTCGACGAAAGAACCCGTCAGAATTCCTAACCAGAACGACATCCCCGAGTCGAGGTTTCCGTTTTCTTGTTCCAGTTTACATGCCGCGTCTTTTTCTTTTCTTTCCCCTTCGTTCGCGTGTTCCCGCTGTCCTCTCGTTCCTTTTACGTTATTGATTAAACGAACGCACCGAATAATGAACGTACCGTAACAGAGGTCGTGAAATTCTTAATCGACAATTACACCACTGTCGGGGATACGTGCAAATGAATATTAAAACTTGCCCAGACCAAGTTACAGACATTTTTTCAGTTCGGCTGCATTTCTTAACCCTTATGTAGCCAACCAAAATGTATAGATGATTTAAAACATTTTGTATTACGTTGTCCCAAAAAAAGTGTCTCTCAGAATGTGTTCCTTTAATGTTGCTAAATAAATACAATCAATACGAGAATGTTTACCTCAATGTTTTAGTACTTCCTCAAATGAATTTGCATTGTGTGCATGAATCGAAAACCAACTTTTGAGACAATCTAATATTTATTTAGAAATATTAACACTAACCTACCGAGCCTTAAAAGTATAACTGGTACATGTTCCCTTATAAAAATGACAAAATTAATTTTATTTATACTTTGCGCTACCCCTATTGTAATGCGTGCTCTACTAAAGATATCTATAAAAACATTCCTTACGAAATCATTTTTATTATTTTAATAATTGTAAATAAAATAGAAAATCTTTTGGGACAACCCAATGCTTAACGTATTTGCATAAATTCTCATTTCAAGACTATAAATTCATACATCAGCAAGCAAAGAATGGACATTCAGAGAAATTTCGTAATATTTTTAGAAGAACATTAACAAATTGTTGGTTCAGCTTAAAATTGTATCATCCATGTTCCATGAAAACAGACCCTAAAAATGAAACAACGGCACTGAAACAACATGTGCTTATACATATATTCCTGTCTCTAATTATTTCATAAAACAGGTTGGTAATTCATTATCGTTATTTTGAATTTTGTATTTAAATCCGTTTTTCAGTACTTTCATATTGAAAACTCTTCTAAAAATTTCCTCTTTCTTGAAAAGGATCCATATTGGGATCGAAACGTTGAAAGTTTAACCAAACTAGCACGATTGCTTTAATTTAATTCTGATCGAACCTTCGCGCCGATATCATCTAGACTTCTTGTTATAGACCCTAAAAATGATGAACAACAATTTCGAACCGGTGCCAAGATTAGAAATTACATACAAAATGAATATCCAGCCACGTTCTCTTTCCGAATCTTGGCAGCCCTTGATAAAAACTAGAAGAGCCTCCCGATGACGATCGAAACGGCTTCCCCCGGCGAGATCGGGGATCCGCAAAACCGCGGACGCTGTTGAAGATCAATATTTTCCTATGGAGGGACCCCGAAGAGAGCCACACAGCGTGTCCCCGGGGCGCGGGCTCTGCCAAGCAATTAATTCGTCAAATTGATATTCCTCTCGAGGAATTCTCCTCCGAGGATGACGGGTCTGAGGGGGCAGGGGGCGGTCAAGTGTCCCCCTTGAAAAACATCGACGAGGTTCGTTGTCGTTCGAGATTCGTGGTTGCGCAGGGTGTACATCTCTCGCGACCGCCTGAAAATATCTAAAAATAAATAAGCGTGCCCGTTCCCCTCGGAGGAGAGCCCGTGGTGCACACGTGTGTTGTTGGCGTTGCCGTTGGTAAGAGACGGTGAAACGGGGTGAGAGCGAGAGTGAGACAGAGAGACGGATAGATAGAACATTTGGGGGCAGAGGGAGGGAGAAAGAAAGAGTATGTTGAGGTGAAGGGGGAGAGAAAAGAGGACTCGGGAATAGAGAAACGAAGAGTTTGTGGTGGGAGGGGTATGGAGAAGGGGGGAGGAGGAAGGACGAACAGAGGAAAGATGAGGCGAACGTGAGTCTCGGCGTGGGAATAAGCGGCAGGTGCGCGACGGCGCTACCGGGGAGTCACTTGTGGGGGCAAAGTCCCCCGGTTGGGCCCCCTCCGTGCCCACGGAAAGCCGCGGCACCGGGACACGCCGGGCCCCACCTTGAGGCCCCGCCACCCTCCTCTCCTCTCTACTCTTCGTCGCCGCCGACGTCGCAACCCCCCGCGCCACTGCGTAAAATAATCAAAAAGTATTGCACGTGTAAAATTGATCGTAAGCTCCGGGAGCGCGGTCCAAGACGACTCTCCGAATCATTCCCTCCCGAAATCGAATTTCTTCTTGTTGTACCCTGGTTACTTTTTATCATTTCGTGAGGGGAGCAGAGGGTGCACGGGGTGCGCACACGTGCAGAGGCCGCCGAGCCGTCGCCGGTGGGAACCGAGATCTTCAACGGTGATTGTCTCGACAAGTGAGACTGCTTATCGGCCGTGACACTCGCTTGATGATACCAGCCTGGCACCTAGATGCTTTCAGCTAACTTTCTTTGTTTTTTTTATCGAGCTCGATTAGAAATCTCTTCAGATCATATTGTTCAATTAACATTTTCTTCGTTCGATGAGATCCAAATTCACATCTGATTGAAGCACTGGGACTAAACGGAAACTGTTAAATTTTATTTCTTTTCTTTTATTCATTCTTGCTTTCACGATAAACCTAGCGAGCTCTAAAAATGTGTGCTTGAATACCTTGGCACCTAGATGCTTTCAGCTAACTTTCTTTGTTTTTATCGAGCTCGATTAAAAATCTCTTCAGATTCTATTGTTCAATTAACATTTTCTTCATTCGATGAGATCCAAATTCACATCTGATTGAAGCACTGTGATTAGACGGAAACTGTTAAATTTTATTTATTTTGTTTTATTCATTCTTGCTTTCAAAATAAACCTAGCGAGCTCTAAAAATGTGTGCTTGAATACCTTGGCACCTAGATGCTTTCAGCTAACTTTCTTTGTTTTTTATCGAGCTCGATTAGAAATTTCTTCAGATCGTATTGTTCAATTAACATTTTCTTCGTTCGATGAGATCCAAATTCACATCTGATTCAAGTACTGTGACTGGACGCAAACTGTTAAATTTTATTTCTTTTATTTTATTAATTCTTGTTTTCATAATAAACCTAGCGAGCTCTAAAAATGTGTGCTAAATAATATGTGCTCGAATACAAAAATGTGCACAATCATTTCCAGTGAAAGTATCATTGCAAGTTTAATAATTGTAAACTGAAAAACAATTGTAAAAAATATTGTAGCAACTACAATATTGTTACATGTAGCCTGTATTACACAAGTGTTGTATTGTTTCTATATTCTTACGGAACATTTTAATATTCAATCGATGCGTATATTTGAAAAACTGATAGAAATGAAAGGAAGCTCCGTTTTTAGGTCAGATTCACGTTCTCGATGATAATCGATGCTACGTAAAAATATTAATTGGAAACACGACGGTGCATCGTTGCACACTGCACTCGGAATCCGTTCTTTATGGTTTCACCATGTTTCCCGTTACCGGAGATTTAATTTGCGCGATACGTAAATAGCAAATAAACACAAGCTTCTCTGAATAACATGCACTTTCATTCATACCCGTTCGGACTTGTTGCGCAGCTGCACAGAGACGCGGTAAAATGTTAATGTAAACGACACAAAGGTTTCGCGAGAGGCTTGTAACAAAATGGAGCGTAATTGGTTTCTCGGAATTGTAAATCAGAGAACCGGTATTCATTTTCCATGTAAATGGATCCGAACAGTTCTTTATGGATCTCGGAAATGCACGCGAGAACGGGGACATATTAAGGATGATCGAAAAAGAATTTAAAGCGAGAACGGGGACATATTAAGGATGCTCGAAAAAGAATATAAAGCGAGAACGGAGACATATTAAGAATAATCGAAGAAGAATATGAACATATGAGATGGTACACGAGCATTAAGCTTTTCAATGATATTTAAACGTCGAAGAAAGTGTATGTAAACAAAATTTATTTATTTTTAATATTAAAGGCGTCACTCTTCGACACGTCGTTAGTGAAATTGTAAAAATATTGTTACAAAAAAACTGCGTTACTTATCATTTATTCTTAATCGAAGATCTCGTGGAAGGCCAGCACGTTCTAATTGAAACATTACTGTCATTCGCAAACAAATCTTTGCAAAATATGTGATTCGAGCAGAAAGTGTATGTAAACAAAATTTACTCACTTTTAATATTAGAGGTGTCACTCTTCGACACGTCGTTAGTGAAGTTGTAAAAATATTGTTGCAAAAAAAAAAACAACGTTATTTATCATTTATTCTTAATTGAAGACCTCGTGGAAGACCAGCATGTTCTAATTGAAACATCACTGGCATTCGCAAACAAATCTTTACAAAATATGTGATTCGAGTCTCAGCCATCAAGATAATTGTTACTCTATAGTTTATTCATACGTGAATAAACTCTAATTAAGAAAGGGAACTGCCGGCAGGGATAATAGAGCGTTCGGATATTAGGTTACTTGGATGCGGCGTACTCTGTACAGTAAATTTCTCTTTTCATTACACGTAATGCCTGGTTTTATGTTCCCGGTCGCCAAAGTAATGTTACAATACCACGCAACCAGAGATTAACAAAACTATCGAGGTTCCATCACGATCGGACACGCATCGGCTTTATTACTGTTATATCGTGGGGAGAATCAAGGACAGGGGCTTGTGTTCAAGAATTTCGATTCGGGGGCATGGTTCCCTCTACAGCAATGTTAGGGCAAGTGTATCTAGCCCCACAAATTTTGTATCGCTCTCGAATAAAGGAGACATCTTTATATCGAACTAGTCTCAAGAGAGACAGTGTTTAACGTACGTCAGGTTAAACCAGTTACAATGTTAATATGTTTTGTTGATCTGGATCTACTTCGATCCATTAGTTAAATTAAATGAACACCTGTTACAATCATACGTTATAATCCTTGTGGTAGCTAATGACCTTGATGTTGATACAACCTGTATAAATAAATAATTTTTAAAAAAAGTCAAGGAAAACAAGTACCTCTAAAAATATAGTATAAAAGGACGAAGCAGCGAATCGTCCTAAACATTAGCGTTTATATGGAAGACTCATCGACTAGTCTCAAAAGAGACAGTGTTTAACGTACGTCAGGTTAAACCAGTTACAATGTGAACATGTCTTGTTCATCTGGATCTATTTCAATTCATTGTTTAAATTAAATGAACACCTGTTACAATCATATCTTATAATCCTTGTGGTAGCTAATGACCTTTATGTTTTGATACGACCTGTATAAATAAATAATTTTTTAAAAAGTCAACGAAAAGAAGTACCTCTAAAAAAAATATAGTATAATCTTACTAAATATCTCATCTTATTTAAGTATCTAAATATCTTTATCAATTCACATGTTTTTATCAAATAGTTTAGCATCTGAAAAATGTTAGAGAATATTCAAGAATTTCATTAAAGTTTCAGTATAACCTGTATACTGAACTGTATACCTGTATAAATAAATAATTTTAAAAAAAGTCAACGGAAAGAAGTACCTCTAAAAATATAGTATAATCTTACTAAATATCTTATCTTATTTAAGTATCCAAATATCGTTATCAATTCACATGTTTTTATCAAATAGTTTAGAATCTGAAAAATGTTGGAGAATATTCAAGAATTTGATTGCAGTTTCATTCTTTTAAACGATTTTATACAGTTTCAATCTGAAAAAAATGTGGGATGTGGATCTGTGTGCAAAATAAAAATTGTTCGTATCATTTCAACAAACGGAAGCCAACCAGAAGTTTCTCTTCATAATTTTAGTAAGCTGAAACTGCTTATTGTTGTTGTGAATGTCTAAAATCTGTTGATCAGACACACCTACCGTCGAAATCAGTGCCGGGGGTCAGAAGAATCCCGCATGTAACCCCTATTGTCGTCCGTCAACCCCACGCGAGGGTTGCGCGCCGGGACAAGTGGCATTGTGTGTTTTGTAGGGGAGGTCACGGCGCACAGGTGTACAGGCCCGCGTAAAGTGTATAATGTAAAACGATGAATAAAAGGGGGCCCCGGGGGCGCAAAAGAGAGAGGAGGGGTCGGAATGGCGTTCCCCTCTCTCCGGCAGGAAAATTAGAGCCTTTTTAGAGCTGGGGTGAAAGAAAGGGGGACACCACCCTTCTCGGGAGGCGAGACGCCGCATTTTTCTTCCCACCCAGAAATCGCTGATACGTACCGAAAAGAAACGAAAGTCCTCCGGGAGACGATTTCGTTTTATTTCGGCAGAAAGGCGTCTCGAGTTTTTGGCCGAGTTCGTGCATTCTCCATCCGTGAGACTCATCTCCGGTTGACTCATTTTCTGCTCGAAAGGAGCCCCGCTTCTTGTCGATTCGAACCGGAATTTTCTTATCTCCCGACGCTAATTGACCGTAATTTATACCTGTTTCTGTTGTAACGCTTTAAACGGTTGTTAATAAGCCTCCCGGTTTATCACATTTCGTATAATCGGCGTAATTCGATTTCAGTTTGCATTCATCATACCGCCGGGGCTGAGGACGACGAGTTCAGTCAATGTGTGCTTCCGATTGTTAAACTATTCTACAATTCGGTGGAATGTTGCGCAACGTGGTCTAACATTATTCGTGTTTATAGTAAATGTTTTCGATATTCATCTACTTGGTGTAATTTATGACAATGATTTTAATCCCTTGAGTATACAAAAGAATGTATAATTTACCAGATTGCAGATCTCTCTAGGCAAATGTCAATTTTCATGGGTTATTGTACAAAAATTAGAATGCTGAACGAGTACAATTTCTAAATGAAATAATTCCTTACAGCAAGAATGAAGTAGAAACACCCTCAATGTTCGTTACTATACATATTTCCCATTAATCAAAAGACATAAATAATATAAATGTATAATTTACCAGATTACAGATCTCTCTGGGCAAATGTCAATTTTCATGGGTTATTGTACAAAAACTAGAATGCTGAACGAGTACAATTTCTAAATGAAATAATTCCTTACAGCAAGAATGAAGTAGAGACACCCTCAATGTTCGTTACTATACATATTTCCCATTAATCAAAAAACATAAATAATATAAATGTATAACATTGCGCAAATCATGTAGAATCAATTCAATATTTCATCGTGTCTATAAAGAGTAGCAGCTAAAATCACGACATGATGTCTAGAATCTAGAATATCCTCGAACCTTCGAATCAGGGACATACTTCTCGATCATGGCTCCGGAGACTATGAAACCAGGCAGCCATTAAATCATCCAGCCTCCCCGAATCCCATTCAAGCTGTCCGAAAGGAAGCAACAATGTTTACATACGTCTCCGGGTGGAAAATAACACGTTCGTGTAGATCGAAACGGCGCGACGTTTAAACTAAAGATGGCTGAAAGGAAGGATGCGGTTCGCATCTGCCTGACGTAGCGAGTCGGCCGTGAGCAGTTAAGCAAAACGAGCAAGTCGATCTTTGCTGATCGACTGCCTGGCAAAACTCGACAACGAAAGGGTTTTAGCGAGCGATCGCCAGACAGAATGGTGGTTTTATTTCGACGGGACCAGTAAACTATTGTAATTCTTCGTACGAGACGGCGCGCAATTGGGGCCGCTCGGACTTGGGCCCACTCGGCGGCCTCGTCGCTATTGGTTGGAACCACTTGGAAGAGGTCGGGGCTCGAGAACACAGGTTCGCCCACTCGTTTGTCGTTCGCACGCGATTGGCCAGTCGCTCGGGCTCCTCTAGGGCCCCCTGCGTGCTTTCCCCTCCCTCCACCACCCCTTTCTCCCACCACCGCCACACGAATAACCCCTTCTATTGCTTCTCGTACTTTCCTTTCGATTTGGTTGACTTTGAAACTCCGCGGCCGGGGCTTTGGCCTCGCTTTTGCTTGTTCCACAACCTTTCTCTTTCCGTGCGTTCATCATCATTATCCTGCTCGTCATTATTTTCGTGTCTACGCTCGGCTTGCACCGCCTCGGTGTCACGTGACCGTCGTTATTTTCACCGTAATTATCCCCGCAGCCCCACCAAAAAACCGTTCCCCTCGGACTTTCGAGGCATTGATATTTCATCTCGACGGATCATATCTCCGGGGCCCTTTATTCGACGAGTCTTTGTCGAGCACGTCGCTCCTCGAGTCAATGCGAGACCTTCGACGTAATTGCGATCCGTGAATAGTTTACGTATTCACCTTGTTAATTCGGGAACGGGCCCGAAACGAGAACATCAAATGTCAGTGGAGCGTTAACCTTTTAAACGTGTTTACAAGACGGCGTCAGCCTGATCGCTGCGACTGGCCCACGAAATGTTAACGAGTCGTCCGAGTATTTTATTCACTTGTAAAAAGAATTTAAAGTGTCTTCGTTTCAGCCGATAAACATCGGGCAAAAATGAGAAACTTCTGTTTGCCTCATGTTTTGTACAATTTGTTAAAAGGAATTTTTATTTTGCGTAGATATTTCTACATTTGTTCATTTTTTTGTATTTGAATCATTGGTATTAATTCACCCTAGACCCATGAAATTCGTTGAAACAGAACGACTATGTAATACTTTTATCACAACCTGTTGCATCAGAATTTAATTGACTGAAATAAAAGATTAATTTGAGGAGGTCTCGTTTCGAACGATAATTATAAATGATTCGTCATTTAAAACAGTTTAATTCCGTGTGTACCTGGAAATATTTCATGTGCCATCTAATACTGTGGTGTCCAAGATGGTTCCTTAACCTTAACTCTTTAGTGCCTAAAGGTACTTAAAAGTCTTGTTGTTATTTGTTTTAAATTATGTATTTTATTTAGTTTAAATTTTCAGAATAAACTATTTTATTTGTCTTGAATTACTGACGGTACTTATAAGTACCTTTCTTTTTAAAAACACCCTAAAATGACAAATATATATATAAAATAGATTTTCGTGTTTCTTTTGACAATAATATATACTAAATGAATTAAGTAATGATTAAAATTTGATTTTTTTTAGTCAAATACAAATTTGTGCACTAAAGCGTTAATAAACTGTAGGTCCCATCGCGAAATAACCTTGGCAAAGAGTTCAAAGCAACGTTAAATAAATATTTTACAAAAATTCCGTGTGTATACGGCCGAATCCGTGTTCGTGAAATTTTTCAATGGACTTGTGACATCAACGACGAAGCTAATCGAGGCGCGGCCCTTTTCAAAGCGACCAAGTCCAGCGAATCGCGAATGAACATCATTTCCGCAATTCCGGAGAAACCAGGATCTTTAAAACACGCTCGCCGCGTCTACGGAAACATTTTTCTCGTGTGTCTTGCAGCGGATGGATCGCATGCTACGCTCGTCCTTTTATACCATTTTACTTAAGCACATAATCGTAACGTCTAATTACGAAAAAGGAGAGCACCGCCGGACCTTAACACTTCGCCGGCTTCTGCGATTAGCCTTTTTATGAACTTTATCGTAGGCCGATCAAATTATGGTTCTTCACTGCGTACGTCATTTGTATCAGATGGAATTTCGAAAAAAATGCGACCGCTGCAGATTTATTGCGAACAAGGCGGTCTGTGAGCTTGGAAAAACTTTGCGGGTAATTCGATGCAACGGGAGCTCATGTTTATTGAATCTGACATGATTTCTTAGTTTAACTAAACTGGATTATTTTGAACTTTCTAGCATGAATCAAACAATATCTAACCATGCTAGATTTATTTCAGAGCAATATGAATTATTTTTATTACCTATGTACAATTAAAGCATCAGACGAAATGGTTTGCACGAACAGACTTAATTTTTAAACTTCTACATTCGAAATTTATCTCAATTCGATATTAGATCGCAAACATCTTTACAAATACGATCTTCTTAAAGATATAATGCTGTTATCCCTAAGGTAATTTTCAAGTTTTATATTTACATATATATAATTATTAACCTTAGTGAAATTGTGAAACACTATTGAATTCCTTAAAGAAATCAACCACCTCTACAAAATCTAAAAGCATCATAGAAGTTCGTCGCTAATGACCCTGATGTACATGTGACGTTAAACCTTAATAATATGTTGGTGGATTATCGATCGTAAATGTATAATATACCAAGGAGATTGGTTAAACCTTAAACCTTAATTAAAAAAAAAAAATTGTGAATGTTTGTGGGGTCTTTATCGCCCATTAAATAAATTCAATCATTTTTCCTAAAATTTAAAACCTTGGGGTCACATAATGCAGTAAATAGTTCAATGCAGTTAGAGTTCATACCACGAACAGTGGTGAAACAAAATTTTTAATATTACCAAAGCATAAATAGCATTTCATTTATGGATTTTTTAATAATTTATCTGTTGCTCGTACCGTACTAGAATTTTTCACACGCGCCCTTTCCGCAGGGGCTGATTTCTCGGAATAAGATTGGAGCGCAGAAGTCTCTTATAGCAAAGTGAGAGAAAACAAAATTTGAACCACGGAAATAGCGGTAGCACAGAGGGCCAAGGATCCTCTGTGTACTTAAAATCTGCGAGTCGGCAGGACCTGGTTGTTCCCTTTCGTCCGGTGCATACTTACTTCTCCGGAGGCAGTATTCTCCATTCTTCTTTTTTTCCGTTTTATTCCCGGCAAATTCAGCTCGCGGCGACCGTTGCGCGAGTCGTTGCGCCCATAAATTTTTAAAACGAAAACATCGTATACCCCACGAGTAACACGCGCCTCAGGAATTATTGCGCAGCTTGAAACGTGCTGCTGCTAATTTTCCCCCATACCCCCCACCCCCTTCTCGTCGATTTTTTCGTTTTGCTCGTTTTGTTCGGTCGTATTCTTTATTCTCGTTTCGTCCCGTTGTCCTCGCTCCTGGCGGAATACGCGAGAGCGTATTCCGGTTGTTTCTGTCGGGCGGCACGGCCGAAACCTTCGTTAAATTTTTTATGGGGCGCGCCCGTTGCATTTACGCGTGCCCCGTGGCCCCCATGCCACAGGAGAAAGCGACTTCTTCCCAAGGATGCGTCTCGCCATGGTACCGAAACTCCCCTAATCGATCGGGCGCGTCATGCGGCCAAGTGAAATCCCATCGATCGCAACGTTCAAGATTTTATCGCATCTTTCCGAGACTTGCTATCAGAAAGATCTTCGAAAAAAATTCTGTTTAAACTCTATTTTTCATTTAAGAAGCTATGGAATATTTATGATGTCGTATTGTTATTTTTATAAAACAAAAGTGAGGGAATGGGGAAGGATGCAATAATTAAGTTAGTAATAATTAGCATACGAACAAAGTAGGGCAGGGTAGGAATGAGTGAGACACAGAAAATAGTGAAAAAAAAACAGGGAAACATTCGGTAATAGAACAATTATCCTGTTACAGTGCTAGATTATATTATTAAATTGCTCAAAATTGAACTGTTCATCGATCGAAGTATTGAAGACTTCAAATGTCAGTTCGGATAATCGAGGTTCCAAATGGTGCCATGTTCAGGCTCATTTGAATCAGAAAATTGTCCGAAATGTATCAATAAAATTGTATTCGGGACATCTTTTACTGTAGTCTTATATTTTGTGAAACTGCGGAATAAGACAATTAGCACTGTCTTCACAGCTCAGAAAAGTTTAGATAAGTTAAAAAGATACAAAATTCTGTGTGTAAAAAATGTAAAATAATATGGTTCCTTTTTTAAGCAAAAAACACAAGGTTGATTCGTCTAAAAATATAGACTTTTATTATTAATTACATAATAAATAATTATGTTGTGTTGTACTAACCTAAAAATATAGAGAATCAATAATTAAATGTTTGTGCTTCCCTATATTATCTCAACACAAGGTTTGTATAGCACTTGTGCTCGTAGATTTTTATAATTAAAGTTTTTTTTTTATTTGTTCGTTTACTCACGAATGATCAAAATCAATTATCAATTAATTGTGCGTTTAACTGTCACTCTGTATGTCTATCTGTTTACTTTTCTAAATTATCTAGTCCCGTCCTCTCTCTCGAGCATATATATTTTATTTATTAATTTCCCATCATTTCCAATGTACTAACAATGCCTAGTTTTCGATACTCCATTTCCGTCTGTGAAAAGAAACGCTTGGATATTAGTAAGGAAATGTATCGATATGACCTCATAGATTACGAACTGCACGGACGTGCATTCGATAGTATTTAGCAAGTGCAGATCGTAAACTGCGAGACTACACAACATGATCACACCGAAAATTTATAGCAGCACACGAATGGACACCACGGTTATTCGGAGCACGTTCTTAAAGACCGGCTGATAGCATCGGAGTCATTAATCCGCGGTCTCGATAACAGAAAGATTTAGGACTAAATATAATTGACCCGTTCGACCAATATATTCTGTTAGCGGCTACACAGTCAGCTTTAACACGGCCCCATAAACGGTTCGACGTATTGATTGCCGAGGAATTGTTGTTGTTCGGCATTTTTATCCCGAGGAGCTTCGCTCCGCTTTGCGTGTTGCGCTTAATGCGTCCATTAAAGTGTTTTATACGTCACGTCTGGAATCGCGTGTAATTCAAAGGGATGCAATTTCTTTAAACGCACAGAAGCCCGCCACGAGATGTTAAGAAATCTGGGGTACAGGGCGCCCCTGCAATTTTTTGCCCGGCCGGCGAAGCACCAAATTTATTACGTAAAAATCAAGCGGAAAAGAAAAAATTTTACTCGACACGCCGCTTCACGGTCGGCTCGTGTTTTTTCGGGGATTATTATTTATCACGAGACTGCTCGCTGATGGATCAGGTCCTTTATTTCCGAGGCTGAATTCATGTTAGAATACCTTTTCCTTTTTTCAATCATTTTACAACGTAAGAATTCATGATCTTTCTTTATTCAGATTAAGATTAGTGTCTTTTGCGATTTTCTGCATCTATCACAATGAATACAGCAGTGCAAATTATATTCACAATGATATTTCTTTTCGACAGGAGTATGCTGTATTGCTACACGTGCTGCCAGTGAGGGTGAGTAAAGAAGTATTATTGCTATTATTATTAAATAATAAAAATTTGTCGAGTTGATTTTAAGGAGCGCAAATTAAAAGAATGTATTCCTTGTTTGAATAATTTTAATAAATGGAACGTGATATAACAGGTGTCTTGAGATAACAACAAATGCATGAAATTTGTATTATAATAATGAAGATCATGTGTTTTTTGTTAAATCGAAGCCAGTTCAGAATTGTTGACCATATAAATGCGACTATAACAAGCTAAAGATCGTACTCTTGGAGTCATAAAAAATCAAGGCCTCTTCAAGGGGAAAAAATACTTTCAAAGTTTCTTTAATGAAAGCTCAGTACCCTGGTACGCCCACTTAAAACTCGAGAGAAGTTTAGTAGTCACAGTTAACAGAATGCGTTCTGATCATTATAACTTAGCTGCTTCACTAGGGCGGGTAGACATTATCAATGATAACCAATGTAAATGCAATCAGGGTTGTGAAACCCTGGACCAAATAATATGGCAATACGAACTGTACAATTCAGAAAGACGGAAACTAATAAATTCCCTACTCGGTGTGGGCCCCCAACTGCCCCTTAATATAGACACAATTATCGCAAAACCAAATATCAAAGCTTGTACTAGCATCCACTCCTTTTTCCAAAGCTGTAACCTACATATTTAGCGTCAACGGATATTGCTGTTATATTCACTTGTATTTCATAGAACTCTTATTGTATTATTCCTGTAATCCACGTTATTGTATTTACCTACATTATTCATGTAAAGCAAAATAAACCCAAGAGGGTTTCGAATGCTTATAAATGCGACTATAAAGAATTGCTTCTGCACATTACTGCACATTCACGTAAGCCATTTCCGCGTTGACCGGTTCGTGCACACAAGCCAGATTGCAGCAGAAATGTGCAGTGAGACTGGACCCGAAAATTTGGAGGTTTCTCGGAATAATATTTTCCAGTTTGCATACAAACTATCGAGAAAGGCTTCTGTGTTGCGAGATTGATGGGATTACAGCTTTTAGCCGTCGTAAACGTCGAAATTTTGATGGAAGACTGGCATTTTATGCTTTGTATATGGCGCCATCTTGGGAAGACCCGGAGCGTTTTGCATGCGACGCTACGGTATATCGGACATACAATATTCGCGTCCTAAAAAAAGCGTTCCTCTACAGCACAGCCCGCACATAAAGATTCTTCATTAAAGAACCTTCAATCTCGTCAATGGCGGAGATGTTCGCAGATGTTCGTTATCACGGAGCTTAAACGTTCGCCACAAATTGACGGTACTTTGCTTGAATATCAAGCAGCAACGGGCCTCTCTGTTCCACGGGGTTCCGCGACCTATCCATTGAAAATATGCAAATGGCGAATTAATGCGCGTTAACATGATTTATGTAACCGTCAATTAGCTGTCCGCTGACAATGCCCCCGCACGAACCCTCCACAGCACGCGCATTCTAATTTTTCTTCCGCTCCAATCTTCTGTTTTTTTTTTTAGTGTACATACAGTTTTATTCGATCGCAAACAGGTTGCATACGCTCCTATTTATGCAGGAATGATGGGGAAAAAAGAATCGGCCGACACACGCTCTCGCAGCATTTCGAGAAACTGGTTTCATCTTTTGATTCGCACGCGTTGCTAATGGCACACGTTCTCTGCAAACCGAGAAATTAAACTCGTTGTTGGTGCGCAACGCTTGACAGATTATCGGAGATCAGTTTCTATTCAATACTTTCCTGGCACGTCTTTGGTGTAACAAGATCGATGGTGAATAAGATTATTTTGTATTTAATGACTTGTATGTAAATGGTGTTACAAAATGATGTTGCATGTAATGCGATGTTTCAAATCAACTGTACAGCAGTATGCAATTAACCACTATTCACATATTGGTAGATAAATGCATAAAGGTAGAATTAGCCAGCGTAGCTCTTGGAAATAGTAAACGTTAGATAAAATAATGAGGACAAAGTTATAATATTTTTTTAGGAACATACATTTGTGCAAATACGTGAAAGGTTCAACTGTAAATTAATCGAAAACATCGTTATGGAAAGGTACTCTCGAAAATACAGCTGTTGTTGGTGTGCAACGTTTGACACATAATCGGAGATCAGTTTCTATTCGATACTTTCCTGGCACGTCTTTGGTGTAACGAGATTGATGGTGAAAAAGATTATTTTGTATTTAATGACTTGTATGTAAATGGTGTTACAAAATGATGTTGCATGTAATGCGATGTTTCAAATCAACTGTACAACAGTATGCAATTAACCACTATTTACATATTGGTAGATAAATGCATAAAGGTAGAATTAACCAGCGTAGCTCATGGAAATAGTAAACGTTAGATAAAATAATGAAGACAAAGTTATAATATTTTTTGCGAGCAATGGTGTCTAATTTCTTTTGTCTGTATTATTTTTTAGGAATATACATTTGAGCAAATACGCAAAAAGGTTCAACTGTAAATTAATTGAAAAAATCGTTATGGAAAGGTACTCTCGAAAATCCAGCTGTTAAATTGATTAAAAATTAATCAAGCGTTAGAGACGTCTGGTTTTGATTTCATGATAATTTTCGTGTCGATTTCGAAATTAATTGTCGAAATGGAGGCCACAAGCTTTCCTTGGAAGTCGTCGT
Source organism: Lasioglossum zephyrum (assembly GCA_028455615.1). NCBI lineage: Eukaryota > Metazoa > Arthropoda > Insecta > Hymenoptera > Halictidae > Lasioglossum > Lasioglossum zephyrum. The sequence continues at coordinate 16,418,325 of CM052326.1, read as the reverse complement.
AAATCGAGTATCGTTTCACGCCGGCCGACTAATTTTCATTATTGTGTACACGTAATTATCCGTTGACCCGTTTTCGCAGCCAATTATTTTCACCTGTAAACGCAGGATACGAGATGAATTGTACGTTCACCGGTGGACGGCTGCAAAATAAGCGTATTACCGCGTCACACGCCATTATCGGGCGCGTCAGCAAACGATGAAAAGGATTACAAGCCGCCGGCGACAATTTAACGTGTGTCACCTGCGGGAGTAAACTTCCGACCGAGCCAATTTCCGGTGCGCGTTATAACACGCGCGCTGATTCTTTTGTCGCTCGAGCACGATACAAGGAATTCCGTCGAAAAACTTTCCGTTGCATCGTGAACTGTAGAAATACTCTTATATTATATTAAACGTATTAAGAATGAAATTCAATTTCTATTTCGTTTCAGTTAGTTGCTATTTATTATTAAAAAATTTATTCTGCATGAAGATCCGCTGTCTAATATAGAAATGAATAAGTTTTATTTGATACTTCTGCTAATATTCTCGCTCCCTACTTTGATTTTTCTAATAATTTTGGAAAACAAACTAAACAGCTAACCAAAAACCAGATCCTTAAAGAAGCAGAGTTCAAGGGCGTAAAATTTTTCAGTTTCTTTTATCACTCCGGGTCCAAACCTTGGTTTGCTCATCTGAGACTTCCCAGAGAATTCATTTGCTGGGTTAATAGACTTCGTTCTGGACACTATCAACTGAGGGCCTCCCAGTTTAAGATTAAACTTGCTGATGACACAACTTGTCCATGTGATTGTCTGGTGCAGGATCCTAATCATGTGTTGTGGCAATGTCCAATCTATGATAATAATAGAGATACTTTGATTTGCAAACTTTGCAACCAGAGTCACTTTCCACCTTATACGATAGATTCCTTTTTGTACGGACCCTCTCTCTCTGTCCCCTATTTTTTATACATACATTTCTTAAATCCCACAGTTTATTTCTTTAATGTTAATATTGTATTCGAAAATGTTCAACATATTCCTTAGTTATAGTTCATAAGTTATCCTTGTAATGTTAGCATGCACACCCCATGTGGGGTTTCACAGCTTAATAAAAAACAAGTTGTGCTTGTTTAAAGTTTCTATTCAATATTAAATATAACTTAATATCAATATTGAATAAAATTCAATATCAATATTGAATATAATTCGATATCTAGTTTTGGTCTGGTGTAACATTCAGAAGTCTCGAAGCGAAAATACAATCGCAAACGTGTGTTTCGTATCGTAAATCGATCGACTCAAAAGTCCTTGAGTTTAGGCGAAAGACATACCAAATCGCAACATACGAACGCAAACTTGTGCGTACATTGGCACAGCAGAGCGCTACGACGAATGGAGTACGGATTTATATTATATTATTTATATTAGCACCTTTACTTAGGACTAAGGTGTGTACAGAGAAAGAGGGAACCGAATCAATACTCGCGTTGGTACCTATTCCCCAACGTGACTATACTCCCCTGCTCCGGCGTCGCGTCATTTACCGACGGCAAGCTCCGAAAGCTCGAAAGTTCCTTGAGACATTCGATGAAGATGACTGATCTGACGTTATGCGACCCTGATAGAATAGAGAAGGTGGAAAGCTCCACTAACTTTTGAAATGGTCGTCTCTACACGTTGCGACACATGTACAGGGTGAGTTAATCCCTTGACACGATATTCCACCCGATTTCACTCACTTAACAAAACTATGTCTCAGACGAAAGTTCTTTCGTGCAAACATAAGCGTTCGAAAGTATAATTTTCCCTTAAAAATTTAAATCCTGATATCGATCCTGATATTGATAAGTTTTTAAATTTATAAGAGATAAAATTTCCACTAAAATTCGTTAAAAAAATTATTTCTATTTACTTTTTTAGCAAAAAAATGTGTTTTTCTTTAACCTGCGGAACTTATATTTTTATAATTATATATTATTTTGCAGGATACATTCCATACATGTGCTTTTTTAGTCTTAAAACTAAACTAAAATAACTAAACTAAAAATAACTAAACTAAATAACACGTTTATATATTTTTTGATTACCGTCACTTGTATGTGACTTGTTATTCGAATCATTATGCCAGGCCTGTCGACGCACCTCATTCCCCTTAAACGCGCGATAACGTAGTTCAGGGGGGAAAGAGGATCACTGATTGTAGGATCACTTACTGTAATCGATACGCTTTGATAGACTGGGAGGACCGCGAACTTACTAATAACTTGTTGTATGACTGCAAATAATATAAGAAATATTAAAAATTAATTTTAAACATATTTCTTTACACATTAGTTATTCTTTCACAATGCAGTCATTCTGACTGCTTCGGGCAATATAGGTATACATATACTAAGTTTCAGTCTTTCTAGTTTTAAATACACGTATATGTAGGAAGCGAAGCGGCTCATGGCTGCACGTGAACAAACGCGACAAGCGAACGTAGAGAACAAATGCAAAACGCAACACGAGATCAACGTTCGAAAGAACGAACGAAACGACAGTCTTTCGTTGACGATCGAACTGTGTGGTTCGCATCCATTATACGCGCATCTTCAACCTCTTGATGTTCGTCATTAAATTCATTTTATACAATTGAAAAACCGAATTAGGTCGTTACCCAGTCCCAACCCTACATGTCTTAACGTACCCGCATTTTTTAACTCCTTGCCCTCGAATTATTTGACGGTTTTAGTAAATTAAAATTAAAATTTAAAATAAATAAAATAAATTAAAACTTTTTTTGTATATCATAATTTTCCAAAAAAGGAATCATATCTACTGTATACCTAGATATTCTCCATAATAAACTTCATAAATAAGACCTACTTCAGCGCTGTACGAGAAATATTGAGTTTTATCGATCGACTTTAAATTAGTTATTCTTTCACAATGCAGTCATTTTGACTGCTTTGGGGCAATATGGGTATATACTAAGTTTCAGTCTTTCTAGTGTTAAACAAAATTAAAAAACAGCAGTAGTTGTGGCAACTTGACATTCGAATGGCCCAGGCAGTCAGAGCCACCACGTATCCCGCTGAACACGCAGTCGCAGCTGTTGGGGGCGTTCCTAGCTACCACCGTTGCGCAGCTCGGGTTGTCAATCTAAAATTAACCCTGAAGAGCGTCGCGACGCCGGATACCTCTTTCCACATGATGTATCCCTGGTGCAATTCCTCGTCATAACGACGCTCGTCGCAACGAAAATTAACCCTAAAGAGCGTCGCGACGCCGGATACCTCTTTCTATATGATGCATCCCTGGTGCAATTCCTCGTCATAACGACGCTCGTCGCAACGCCTCGTAGGAGACGTCGAGGATCCTTCCGACGCCTGTTGTTCTCCTGGCTGTGAAGGACGTCGCGGCGCAGCCTCTGACAATGTTCGTCTGCTTCTTCCCTCGGGTCCACTCGTGTCGGAAAGCTTTTCTGTGGTCCCGTGGAAAGCTCGGTGAAAAGCACGTTCGCGATCGACCTCCATCATCCTCGTGGTCCCCTGTTTCGGTGGTACGTCAGACGACGTCTTCCATTTGACGGGCAGCCGCGTCAGACGTCGCCAAGACTGACGTCGACGCACCTCCCGTTCATGTTGCTCGGATAACACGTCGCGAGCCTAGGGCGCCGCTGAGATTTCTCAGGGGCGCTTTCCTCGCCGCTACGGAGACTCTCCTCCTTTGTCAACGTCCACGAAGGACCTTCGCCACCCTGGACTCAAGAGATCCAAGTCCCTCGATGATCCGATCATTTTTTTTTCTTCTTTTTGGTCTTCGGGCTTCGACCAATCGGCAACCTCCCGTTCGCCAGACTCGGACGTATTGATTCCCAACTTTTTTCCGATTATTTTGTTGAATTCTGATTTCCACCGAGCTTGCGCGAGTTTGTCTCGTGCCGACGGGTCCCGTCACCGACGAGATCGATAGCAAATACCCGCGCGTGTTCGCAGTTCGATTTCAGCTTATTTTAATTGGTAGTTTAGCACGAGGCTGTGGTTCGTAATTAATTATTTCATTCTCTGCAGAATTTCATACTTTCAACGAGTCTTTTCTAAATTATGGCAAATATGTACTGGTGTAACAGTTCATTTTTGGTCTGTTTTAATTAATGATTCATGTTGCTCAATTATGGAATTGTAATTCATTGTTTTAACTCACGTGGAATTACGGCCCTGACGGGTGTCCCTGTTATGCTTGTTCAACCCTCTAAGAGGATTGAGAAATATGTCTTGAGAATTCAAATAATAAATAATAAATTTATAAGAATTTTTTATCGTGTCAAACATATGACAAGTTTAAATATTAAATAATATCGATCGTAAATTGCTTTAAGCATAAATTAATGATATCGGAGTTTCGATCAATTGTTACTCAAACACTATTTGCAAATTAGCACAATATTATTTCTCAGCGTTTCGATCTGCATTTAGATCATTTTCAAGAGAACCAAATTAAGGATTAATATGACAAGTTTACTTATTAAAGCATGCGAATACAACGCGTAGATTAATGAGATCGTCACGATAAGTGTTAACTATTTTATTTGTAATGCAGGTGGTGACGTCGATAATATCGCAAATATTTTATTAACGCATTGAAAATATTTTTATGCCTTAATTATTATACCGTATTCTTGTTTTATTACGTGTAAACTTTGTTTCGCTTTCTCGCTCATAATGTACACTCTGACGTGGTGAGCTAGAACAGTGGAGTAACTAAAGAACGTATCATACTCCTGTCGCTCCGGTTCGCAACGACAGGTTGTCATGTATAGCACGTGTTGATAGACAACTGTTAAGAGCTTTGTATAGTGCAATGTTGTGCAAACATAATTTTTATTTTACATGAAGTCCGCAATGTAGTACCAGATTCTTGTATACTAGAATTTACACGAAGTAGAATCGGTAGGTCATGCTCAGACACACCAGTAGATTCGTACTGAACAGCTCAAGTAGTTGAACTATTCAGACATCATTTCGTTTGTTTCAAAATAGAAACTGTCCGTGTAAAAAATTCTCAAATGAAACCAGCCTGTGTACAAAATCGAAATATTTTTTTAATTGTCCTTGAATAACTATTAAATAATGGTAAATAATTCACCATTGTCTTGAATTCATTTTTTCCAAACTTCCGAAATGAAGACAGTCTGCATTCAAATCGAACCATCTTTTGCCTCCAGTTAGACGCTTAATAGAATTTTCAATAATTGTGCTGTACCAAAAAAAGCATAGAAATTTTCTTTCATATTGCAATCTTAAGTGGAACTATTAGATGACGTTATTGAGGGTGACTTGTTAGTTTACAAGAAAACTGTTGTCGCTATTAAAGGTTCCTCATTAAAGAATGTTTAGCCATGTACACCATAGATTATTGCATAATTTTTAAAAATCTATGGTACCGGTTGATAATGTGTTAATTATTTTTCCCGAAATTCCCAAATGGTAGAAGCCCGTGTACAATTCTAAATATTTTTGCCTTCAGCCAATACTTAGGACCATTCACAGCTCCAATTAATAATTTTAAAAAATTTACTTTTCATGATATCTCATGTAGACACATTAGTTAATATAATGTCGTTTATTTCAAAATAGAAACTGTCCGTGTAAAAAATTCTCACATGAAAACAGCCTGTGTACACAATCGAAATATTTTTTTAATTGTCCTCGAATAACTATTAAATAATGGTAAATAATTCACCATTGTCTTGAATTCATTTTTTAATAATAATAATTAATTTTTTCAAATCATTATTAAAGATATCTTTCCGATATCCTCAATGAAACAGGTATTGAGTTAGTTTAAACACCACAAATTGAGTACTCAAATGACAATTTGATTATTCCCGGTCAAAAATGACTCCGGCACAGCACTTGGAGGATAATTTTATTTTTTCCAAAAATTCCAAAATTGAGTTAGCTCCTGTATATATCTCAATGTCATCTGTTCCATCGGAGTGGCAGATTCTAAAAGCTCGGTGGTTCCAGTGACCTCCCCGAAAAGCTGCTCTTCTAATATAGCGTCGCGACGCCCGAGGACTGGCGCCACAAGATGCCGTCGGCCATGTTGGAGTCGGCGGACGTCGACGTCGTTGCTTCGTCGACGACTTCCTGGGGATTTCTGTTGGCCGGGTGGCGAAACTCGTTGCTGCCGAGCCGCGACAAGCAGTGAGCGACAGGTGGGCAGCTCTCGTCGAGATCATCGACGCGTTGACCCTTTGGAACGACGTTGGTGTCACGCGTCGATCATCCACTGACCGACGCCAGCCTATGTTGACGTCAGAATGACATCCAGCGGGACCCAGCGAGGCGATCCTCTCGGCACACCTGTGCGACCGTGGTGACGCAGGTTTCAGAGACTCGCTGGCGCCGCACCAGGCGCCTATCATGCTGTGTCGGGCGTCCCGACGCTGTTCCCTCTGCAGGACCGTGCATACCCTGCCTAGAGCCCTGGGTCTTCCTGACGGATCTTTAGAATATAGCTTTCGTCACAAATTCAAACTTAATATTGCAAATTCAAACGCCTTTATGAGGATTGAAAATTTTTCATCATGGCTAAATTCGTCATAGATTTGAGAAATGAAGCTTTTTCTTTAAAATGAATTCTCAAAAGATTTTGTTCCTTCTGGAAGACCGTGCATACTCTGCCTAGAGCCCTGGATCTTCCTGACGGATCTCTAGAATATGGCTTTCGTCACAGATAATGCAAATTCAAACGCCTTTTCGAGGATTGAAAATTTTTTATCATGCCCAAATTCGTCATAGATTTGAGGACTGAAGCTTCTTCTTTAAAATGAATTCTCAAAAGTTTTTGTTCCCTCTGCAGGGCCGTGCATACCCTGTCTAGAGCCCTGGGTCTTCCTGACGGATCTTTAGAATATGACTTTCGTCACAAATATTGTAAATTCAAATGTCTTACGAGGATTGAAAATTTTTCATCATGTCTAAATTCGTCATAGATTTGAGGAATGAAGCTTCTTCTTTAGAATGAATTCTCTAAAGATTTTGTTCCCTTTGCAAGACTGTGTATACTCTGCCGTAAAGCGCTGGGTCTTCCTGACGGATCTTTAGAATATGGCTTTCGTCACAAATATTGCAAATTCAAATGTCTTACGAGGATTGAAAATTTTTCATCATGTCTAAATTCGTCATAGATTTGAGGAATGAAGCTTCTTCTTTAGAATGAATTCTCTAAAGATTTTGTTCCCTTTGCAAGTCTGTGTATACTCTGCCGTAAAGCGCTGGGTCTTCCTGACGGATCTTTAGAATATGGCTTTCGTCCCAAATATTGCAAATTCAATCGCCTCTTCTTCTTTAAAATGGATCCCCAACAGTTTCTGTAGGATTTATTTTAAATTTGAAGAACTACATGGCAAATCTGATAATCCTCGCACGTGATGAGCTTCGTCTTCATTTATTATTATTAGAGATTAATTTTGTTTAATATTTTAAGAATCGTGATAAATAATAATATTTTATTAATAATGCGTTGTTATAGTGTAAATTTTATTAAATGTCTGGTGACTTCAGGACGTGTAAGTAGAATGTACTTGGCAGACAGACCAGCTAGTAGTATTCAAAATGACATATAAACAAATTTTTCGAGTAAATTACCACAAGCCTACACTTAATCGCACGGACATATCGCAATTTATATGTTCAAAGTTCTATAGCTCGCACTGCATGATTCGTTTTAGAATGGGCCTCATATATCCATAATCCTTAAGTAGTACGAGTCAATGAATATTACCCAGACGCGTTCAAATTGCAACGGACTGAAATGAAATAGAAATGTAGTTTCTTTCCTACCATGTTTAATGGTTCGAAATTAATATAAATAATATTCTCAAATCCTTTTAATGGTTTTATTGTTTTAGATTACACCTGCTGATTTTTGTCATAAGTACATAAAATCTGCAGTGTATTAATTTATTGATTCCATGACCAATAACACTGCAAACCGAAATATGAAACTAAATACTAGAATTACTGTTGTATGAGAATCGGCGTGTGCTGTTTCACTTCGTCCAGTCGCGCCGTGTTTACTCCACTGCCCTCTTTATTCTTTGTCCCTCGTACAAGACAGGAGCTTATAAGACTCCAGAGAACAACGTGGTACTTCGTTTGCTTTCTATTGTACTACCAACGAATACCTTCGCCGCGACTCATGCAATCCTGCTGAAAAATTCTTATGAACGTAGGCCATCGTAAAAATGTTCCGTGTGTGGAAACTGTATGGAGCTTCCTCCCTAAAAACAAGAAGCTGTTTCCGACTTGGTGATACAGCTAGTTCAATGATCTTACAAAAAGAAGATAATGCAAAAAAGTAATGTAAAATTGTTTTCGTGAAAATCAGCTTTAAATATCCTCCAGCAGGTATTATATACATCTGTGACAAGAATAAGCAGGTCAACTATTAAAACAATTTAAGAACTTCGATATTTTCAACTTATTAACATTATTGAAAGAAGAAACAAATTTCTACTAGCTCTCTGTTTCTTGGAATCGACGTAAAATATTTTAATTTCTCATGATCCACAGTTGATTCAATCAGGTCCTCGCGCGGTAGTGTTTACGAGAAGTAGAATCAGTCAGCCCTGATCAGACATGGCCGACTCCTAACGCGTGTCTGATTGAACCTTCAAATTCCAGTTTCCCCTGGAAGGGTGGCACGAAAATGTGGCAAATAATTCAGAAAGCTTTCGCAAAAGTTGTTATAAATAGACAGCGAACCTTTATGCAAAATAAAAATTATATACCTGTATTGCAACAAACAGGAGTGAAATAGAAAATGATTTTCTCTCTAAATGACCGGTTCCAAATTGTTTCTTTTACACTTATTAAAAAAAATAACAATTATTTGATAAGAAATTATTGCATAGATGTCTTTAATAGAGCACGTATTGCAATAGGAGCCGTACGAAGTCTAAATCAAATTGATCTGGTCATTTTTATAAGGGAGCATGTTTTAGTTAGTTTTGAGTCTCGTTAACTTTAGTGTTAATCGGCTCTATGGTTCGATCATAGAAAACAAACTTAACTAAGCAGTTTTGCTAATTATTTTAAATAATCAACGTTTCGGTCACTGATTTGGACCATTTTCAAGATTAACTTAAAATTGCGTCTGTAAGAAAAAAATAAATAAAAAAACACGAAAACATACAATTTTCAAAAGTATTAATTATTAAATGTTTAAATGTTGATTATTTAAAATAATTAGCAAAACTGCTTAGTTAAGTTTGTTTTTTACGATCGAACCGTAGCGCCGAGATCATTTAACAATTGTTATTAGCAATGATACGATCGATATAAGAAGTTTATTTAGTGTTAATAGGTTGGAAATAATATAGAAGTATTTTTTGAATTCTTCGAAAGGTTTTACTATTTTAAATTACACCGACTCATTTTTGTGTAGTTATAAATCTCCATATTTTTTTTATGTATTTATTTAATGTTGCTTTAACATCAAAGGTCATTAGCAACACGTTACATTTTCTTACAATATTTTGTACATCTTAGTATCTTTGATATTATTCGAAAAATTGTCTAATTATATTAATTAAATAATAGCACGTGAAGCCAATAATACTTACTCACTGAATCACTGTGTTGCCGCGTAGCAGAGACGTGGGCGCAGAAATAGCAAACGACGCGCGTCCTGCTCTCCCGATCGGGCGTCGCGACGCCCGCGCTTTTTCGGTCGACTCGGTCGACCCGGCGCCGCGACGTCGACCAAATGTAACCTCCTGCTAGCCTGATAACGGGGGCTGTGTGCAAGCAACCGTCTAGACACTTCATCTTATCGGAAACTCCGCGGAACCGCGAGCTTTTCCTCCCTTTTTCCTTAGCTGCGGAAAGGAACAGCCTTCGATTACTGTGATCAATCGTGGAATATGACGATCAGTCCCGATATTTCCTCGGGAATAACCAGGGAACCACTCGAACGCCGTTATCCTCTCGAAACAGCCGATGCACATGTATCGCTCCCTCGTCTCCCGCCATATCCATATTTCTACTCGTCCTCTCTTTCTGCCGCGCTCTCTGTCCCTGTCTCCCTTCCCCGTCGCTTTTTTTCCCTGTTCCCGCGCTTTCGATGCTTTCGTTACGTTTTATTATTGGCACTCAGCCCGATACAACCGGCGCGTGCTCTCCTGGTAGAGCGTCGCGGCGCACCCTGACCGGCAATTCCGATTTTCACGTAATCGATTCCAACCCTCGACACTTCTACTGAACCTAGTTAAAAAATTAGAACCACGATGTTGAATGTTTATTGGTAAAATATTCGAACCTGAAACAGATAGTCGTCCCTAAAATTATACACTTAAATTGGCCTGTTTTGCTGATTCGATTCACGAATCACGATTTTAACGTTTCTTGAACTTCTATTAAAACATTAATACCTGAAACGAGTTGTGATTTCTAAAATTATTGATTGAAATTGAGAGGAAACACCGATTCTGAGCCCTCTGAACATTTACAACCCTTGATTAAAAAATTAGAACCACGATTTTTGATGTTTGTTGATGAAATATTCGAACCTGAAACAGATAGTTGTCCCTAAAATTATACATTGAAATTGGCCTGTTTTGCCGATTCGAACCCTCTGCGGTCCTGCAACCATTCGTTAAAAAATCAGGATCACGATTTTAACGTTTTTTGAGCTTCTATTAAAATATTAAGACCTGCAACGAGTCATGATTTCTAAATTATTGATTGAAATTGAGAGGCATTGCCAATTCTGAACCCTCTGCACTTCTACAACCCTTGATTAAAAATTGGAACCGCAATTTCTTAACGTTTTGTGCTTTTTATTAATTGAACATTACACACATTAGGTCACGAAAACAAAGGAAGTTTATAATTTGATAAAACAATTAATACTTAGAAAATTTCCGAAGAAATACAACTTTATTATTTTTATGAAACATGAATATTTATATCGGTGCAGAAGTCAAATAATGTTTAAATTTGCACTCTGTTAATTGTCCTGTCTGTTGCGCGTCAGACACGTGAGTGACACACCTGAAGAACCGCATTCTTTATGACCTCAATGAAACCAGGAAATGTATTCGACCCTTCTTTTTACCATTATGCTCGTTTGTAATTACCTTCAGAAAATAAACATTCTATGTCATCATCATCATTAACATTATCGTCAGATGCTAATTGTCAGTGTCCCATTTTATGTACACTCGACGTGACCCATACCTGAGTACATATTTCGACGGAAAAGCAGCGAGTATGTTAACATGAAAATTAATTGTTCGATGAATTTCGAGGGAACATGTCCAATTATAAATTATGCAAACATTTTTTAATTCGTCTTGATTGAAGAGTTTCACTGTTTAAAAAATAAATGACACAATAAATAATTAATAGCCAATGGATCTCCATGCAAAATAAAATTTTCATTTTCTTTCTAATATGTTCAATAAAAAATGCCATTCTTCAATTCTGCTAATGTTTTTCAGTTTTTAAAATACACCTACTATAATTTTTGTCATAAATATTATATAATATCCGCTGTCTAATAATTAATTGAACTAGCGAATTGTGTAGTCCAGTTTTCACTTCTAAACATTCTTAACCCCTTGCCGTTTCTATTCTTTTATGGTTACAGTGATTAGAACGAATTTATGCACAAAAGTATCGTAAAAGGGAAAAGAAAATGCGTATTTTTGTATGGCTACATTTATTTTAATGTTTAATTTTATTTCATCTAAAATGGAACGCGTGACATTTATATTTGTTAGACTTTGTTAAAAACATTCGTCACGAGTCTGGCTCGTCAAAGTACAGCAAAGAGTTAATGAAGAACTCTAAAGATCCGCTTAATTTTCCATAGAACTCTTTCCGCAAACCTATGTAACCATGGAAATTCGCAGTCTAATAATTACGAGTTGTTGCGCTGGAGTCAACAATAAAGAACGGAATGCAAATGAATAAAGAAATCGAATCGCGTACACACACAGTGCATCGCGAAAGCAACGCACATTACGACGGTGGTTGCTGGCACCGCAGAGATGTGCCGCAGTACGTAACGAATTTTACTGTAATTACGACGTAATTTGCGTTGAATACGTCGGGCCCTTTGATGACTATTTTCTTAGGCTACGTACAGCCTTCCTCCATTTCCACGCGCGTCCGACTTGCTCACGAAGAAATTACCTTGCCGGTAATTGTTCGACGTGAGAAAAGCTCCGAGCAGTGAAAAATATTACCCGATAGGCTTTTTCTATCTTTCGTAACTTTTTTACCTATTAACAACTACCGCCTTTTCTTTACAGAGGCTAAAATATATTTCTGGCATCCGTACATAATTTAACAACATTTTATAAATTATTTTGCACCAGCGTATAGATGTGACAAATGTGTACATAATTATGAAAGTGGTCAAAGTCAAAATTAAAAAAAGAAACAAGTTTATCAGTATCTTCACATTATTTTAAACTAAATTAAATCAATGTAATTTTTACTATATCGTCAAAAATGAGTCGATAGATAGTGCTTGTCATTTCAGCATTACATGGAAATCATTTAGTGTTAACCCTTCGCTGCATAGTGTATCATATCTGATACAGTTAACAAATCTGGTATATATAGAAAACTAAGAATGCATTTTCTTACTATTCTAAATTATGTTTATTTTTCTGAAAAGGTTGTTTTAATTTTTTTAAAACATTTTTCCCTTAAATGAAACACGAAAATTGATCTTCTTTCATTTTTTTTCATCCCAATTAAAAACAATCTTGCAGTGTATGCACATGCGGAGAAATTGTTGTAAAGGTTGTTCGTTTGTGAAGTAATTATACCAGAAAAACTGTAAGCAATATTTTAAATGCCGTCTTCTCGCGAATTGCCGAAAAATGGAAATTTTATGAATAGTCTGACGTCGACGTTCTCAATCTACTTTTCAGTGTCCACAAAAGGATGCGCGCGCGCTCGAAGAAAACTAATAAATTCAGAACAGGTTTCGATTCACAGCGGGCCTCCGGTTTCATTTCCTAATTAGCGATGCTCGCATTCGTGTTATGCTCTCCTTCGTTTCCCCATACAGTGTATCTGTTTCCGTCCTCCGCCCGATAATTTGCATACGCGATCCTAACTGACGATGCGAGTCGGATAGGATTTCCGATAAATACAAATTAAACGACAATGTTAAGGAACAATTAGCCCGGACCGCGGCGGCGCCCGCGATTGCTCCATTTCCTTTTGAGACCGACAGGCGAATTTATGTCAGCCGACGGTATCGACGGCAACGGGCATAATTGGACCGAGTTTGCGCAAAAGTATCGTTAACATAGTTACACTCGGACCGTCGCCGACTCGAACAGCGTAATTGCATTCAATTAGGTATGCAATCCGCCCGTTGGTGTCCGCCGAAGTCGAACCCTTTTGTTGCGCATCGCGATCCACACTTTCTCGAATTTGTCTCCGCTCGTAACTCACCATTCTTCTCACGATTTGTCTCCGTTCTCAGAACATTTTTCGAGAAACGCTACTCTAACAAAGTTGATGTTTTTGGCGCACCGGTTCGATCAATTTAATTGAAAGCAATTTTGAAATATATTAATTTCGACGGATCGGTCTTTGTTTACACCCTTTTTCAAAACAATAATAATTGCTTTAAGCATACACTAATGATATCGGCGCATAGGTTCTTTAGGTTCATTTAATTGATCGAACCTATGCGCCGATATCATTAATTTATGCTTAAAACAATTTACGATCGATATTATTTAATATTTATCTATGGAGAGCGAAACTTTCACAACATACACAAGTTTTTGAAACTTGGACAGAAACAGTGAAATATATGAAGGAATGGTCTAACACAAATTTGTCCATTAAAAAAATTCCCAATTGATCGAACCTATGCGCCGATATCATTAATTTATGCTTAAAGCAATTTACGATCGATATTATTTAATATTTTAATAATGATTGCGTCTGAAACACTACGCTGCTCGAAATGTTCGTAGAATTGCAATCAAACTCGGTGCCTCGAGTTTGTGAAGCGTTTTTCTTTTTATTACCACGCTTATATTAGCTTGCCGTGTTGTGTCAAATCTTGTAATCGAATTTTAAACCACTTTCCTGGATGACAATGCAATTTTTTAAAAAATTTAACTTTGCGTTTAGGAGGTTAAAAAATCTCAGCAGAGTATCTCAACGAGAATCGAACCTGGGTCTTACTAAATACGGTCGGTAGTAAAGACTAAAAAATAGAAAATGAAAAAATATATAAAAAAAACTTTTTAAAAATAACACTTATATTAAAATACACTAAAAAGGAGAAAATAATCTTTTTAGGTATTAGTGACTATAAATAAAAGCGTGGAGCGCGCACGAAGATTACGTTAATAATAGTTTAGCGATCCACGCTTTTATTTATAGTCACTAATATCTAAAAAAAATTATTTTCTCCTTTTTAATGCATTTTAATATAAGTGGTTTTTAAGAAGTTTTTTATATTTTTTTTTTCAAGACGTGCGGAAAAGCGAACAGCTAAGCTTAAAGTTGATAAATTGACGCGTGAAATGTATACACAAATGTCGGCACGAACTTATGGGAGATTGACTTAATACAATTGTTTAAATATCACAGATATTCCAGAGCAATGTTTTAAATCTTTCAGGACGTGTGACGAGTAAAATGAACATGCTAAAAACGCTGTCTAATGGCTTATCTCTGAGCTTTTTGAACATAGTGTACCGTCCCGCACCATCCTCCGCTTCTTTTGTTTCTATTTTTCGTTCGACCCAGACAGAATTTCTGATTGCAATTCAGGTTCTGGCGTCGGGAGAACTAATTACCCTACAATTTCTTGCCGGTATCGTTAAGGCATCTGGTTGAAACAGCCGGATCGATTTTAGAAACTAGAACGAACTATCATTACTTCTGAAGCGTTAATGGCGAACATTTCTGGAACAAGAAGCAAACGAATACGGTAGCGACCAAAAAAATTAGATAAATTCCTGGAATATTTTCGAGTTACCAACACTAATAGTACTGCTACTTTTTATATCGTATTTCCTTCAAATTATTTCTTTACGCACTTATATATTTAGTTTCACAATTTTGTTTTAGTTATTTATTGTAATTTTTGTGAATTATGAGTAAAACACATCACACGTTTTACAGATAGTTTTGTATGTATTTTATTACATTTTAATACAGTTTATTTAAGTATGGTACTCTATATTCTAGTATACATATTATTCGTCTACATTCTACTACATTATACCATATTCTTATTCGCACAATTATATCAAATTTTGGGTTGGAAAGAAAGTTCCTAGCGTTTTCACATTAAGAATCAAAGATAAAATTAAGGTACTTATTAATATAATTACTTAAAAGTAATAGAACAGAATGCAAAATACGTTATTGAATAAATCTTTGAGTTTTTGCTTTCCAGCCCAATATTTCTAAGAGATCAAAATTAATTTAACATGATGCAGCTTCTTGAACAGCTTCATGTTCTAAGATTAACATTATCATGTCCAAAAACCTGCGCAGTCTGGTTAGTCTCCAATCAAAAATCGCGTCTTTATTCCGGCCGAGGGAAACAAAGTTTATTGAATCGCCGCGAAGCAATGTCTAACCCGTAAAGCAGGGATTAATTAGAAAATAGCTCGGCCAGTGGCAAAGAAACGCCGAGCTCTTTTGAACGAGTTAGAATTGTTCGGCGAGGAATTGGCCGACGGTCTCGAGTGGTATGTCGCCTATTAAGGCTGACGTTATAAGCATTATGAAATTGATATCGCTTGTAATTTCGAGCCGTTACAGTCGGTCCGGAGGTACGTGGATACTAGATTATTATAAGTTTTGTGATTACAGACCACGAGACTTCGGAGTGTGCCGTTGTTGGCGATCGGCGCCATCGTGAATGCTTTTACGAGCGTTAATGAAGCACGTTGCATTCTCTCTTTTTTTTTCTTACCATTTCCACTTCATCTTTTTTTTTCGTCCCCCTTTCTTTCGTTCCCTCCGGGTCTCGACCGATAATTGCATAGAACTAGGTTACACGTCGCGGCGCTGGGCTTTGAAAAATAATTGAGAATTATTGGAGGTTGCGTCACGAAAAAAAAAGACCGCGGAGCTACGGGTTTTTCTTGCCGTCTCGCGCAGTTAATTGGAAGAAAGAATCGTGGAACGTGTTGCACAGCGCGATTAATACATTTCAAGGAGCACGGTGCCCTGGGTGTAATGCGTGATTAAAGTATTAGAAATTTGATTGAAAAATAAATAAAACTTGGCGAGTTGCAAAAAATTACAGAACAATCGTAAATAAAAAATTCAACTCCGCAACTAATTAATTTCTGCCAAAATTAACCTCGTGACTGTTTCTGTGAAAACTGCGAGACTTCTTGATGGGTTCTCACGCCGTTCTGGACATCAACAAGTGGCACATTGCGTGTAAGCCGATGACGCTAAAAAAGAGATAAAGTAGCAGAAAAGGGAGACGTGCGGTAGAGAAGGGTGGCGCGGAACGAAGAAAAAGCAGAGCGGATGAAAAAGCGGCGTACAAGTCGAAAAGGAAGGTAGAAAAAGTAAAAAAAAGTTGTATCAAGGGTGACGGGTATCGGTGGAATGAAATCTCCCTCCTTTTTTTCGTAGGCCTTCGTCCTTCCATAGGGCAGCAGTAGAAATGGAAAAAAGTGCAGGTCGCGCGCCGTGCACACGCACGCACACGCTTCGCCGGCATAGATTAAGCCGGGCACACGTGTTGCAGGATGCACGCGTCCCTGCATACCGACGCACACGAATCACGCGTGCCTACGCATTGCGTGAACTCTGGGAAAAAGTCGGTTCAGTGGAAGTCACTTCGCTGTTATTCCTCTGACGGCCGCGATGTGACGAAATGATTGCGGAATGTACATTGAATACAATAATTATGATAATAATAATGATGAAAATCGAGAGCGGGGAACGTACGAACAGTATGTAATTAACAAATTCCCTCATGAAATAAAACAGCGTAACATACCACTGAATAATTCTAAAAATTCGTGTCCGATTGAAGACTAAAAAAATGTATTTGACCCTTCGCTGCATAGTGTATCATATCTGGTATATAGTAAATTAACAATGTGTTTTCTTATTATGTTTATTTATATTTATTTTTCTGAAAATATTGTTTCAATTTTTTTCTGTTAAATAAAACGCAAAACTTCTTTCAATCTCTTCATCCCAATTAACCCTTCACTGCATGATTTTTTTAATTGGGATGAAACAATTAAAAGGTCAGTTTTTTTGTTTTATTTCAGGATAATTCATGAAAAAAAAATTACAACAACATTTTAAGAAAAATAAACATAAATGAACATAGTGGAGAAAACACATTCTTATTCTTAACACATTCATACACTATGCAGCGAAGGGTTAAATTAGAATTTTTAAATTTTCATCAATTTTTTGTTTCATTTAATACTACTGCTTGTTCCGCGACGTCAATCGGTTTGGCAAACGTGCGACTGTTTCTAAAACTAGATTCTCCGAGAAAATCATTCTTCCGCAGGCTCGCGCCAGAATACCTGAAACAATGGAATACTTTCCACGTATCTGCCGACTGTTATTATCAGAGTGGCTGAACGTCGCGTCGCCTTCCTGTCGGTATCGTTGCGCACCCCATTCCACAATCTCGCGATACCATTACTTAACTCGACGTCCGCTGCTCGTGCATCACGTTTTTCCCTCTTTTCCCCATCCTCTCCTATCACTTCCTGTCCCTCCTCATCCCCGACTTTTAGGGCCTTTCTCGTCGTCCCTTTTTATCGCTGCTTTTTACCCATCCGACTCAGAAATTCCGCTCACGCTCCATCTTATTCCCTCTCTCTCGCTCCGCATCGATTTTTCCCACTTCTTTCCATTCATTTCCCGATTCTTCTGGTTGCTCCCATTCGCCACTTGTTGTTCCCTTTCGCCTCCTATCTCTCTTTCTGGGCCCCCTCCGTGCCCTTCTGGCCACCGAGTCGTCGCTGTGTTTTCCCCGGCCGTTTCATCCCCTCCCCGGGCCGGTTCGAACGAGGGCCCACAACTCTCTGACTCTCGGACGCACCTGCCACCGGTTCCCACACTCGTTGCCCTCGCGCCGGACGTGACGTCATCGCGTGCTCTCCACCTCTCCTGCCGCGTGCCTCCAGCCTCCCTCTGTCCCCGTCCATGGGCCTTCTCTGACCGTCGTTCGACCGATTTGCCGCGTGTACGCCGACCGATCCGATCGTGTCGGCGATCACCGCACGCCGCGTGGCGCGGCGAGGCGAGGCGTAGGTAGCAGCCCGATACGTGCCACGCCACTCCGCGCACTCCACAGCCAAGGGAGCGAGAGGAGCCGAGCGGTTCAGTCGGAGAGCGATAGAAACCGAGCGGGCTGAGCCGAGTAAGCCGAGCCGGGAGACCGGGAGAGACGGAGAGAACCGAACGAGCGAGCGAGAGAAGTCGTGAGAGCCGGGGAGAGTGACCGAAAGAAAAGAAGCGAGTAAGTGAGTTAGCGAGAGAAGCCGAGCGATGGAGCCGAGTCGAACGAGCGAAGTCGCGCACACGCACACCCGGTTAATCACCAATGACACCGTGCATCGCGTGCACGCCGACGACTCGAGCTTTTAATACCGTTTCCGTGCCGCTCGGCTTATCACGGTGACCCACACTCGACGCTGATCGTGCAAATCATTTAGCGGTTTCGCTCGTTTCGCTAGATTGAGACTAACGATCATCCGATGCGGAGATAAGGCTAACAATAAGCCCTCGCCGCTCATTAGCTATTAACCCCCTCGCGTTTTTGCCGAATCAAACCGCGTTTGGTTTGTGCCTACTGCGATTAGAACTGTTTTGTCGAAATATTTGTCGCGATTCTGATTCAGTATTGTAATATATGATCCATTTTGTTATTATGATCTATTTAAAGTTTATCTTATTCGGTTTCTTTCGAATTGACATGGAATTATATAATTTTTTGTTAGCACGATTAAGCTGTTTGACTAATTGAATAAGGCAATAAATCTCCGAATATTGAGAATTAGGTAATTAATCCTTCAGAGATGATCGATACAGTGAGATCTATTTAATGTTTATCTTATTCGGTTTATTTCGAATTGACATAGAATTATACAATTTTTTGTTAGCCGTATTCAGCTGTTTGACTTATTGAATAAGGCAATAAATCTCTAAACATTGAGAATTTGGTAATTAATCCTTCAGAGATGATCGATACAGTGAGATCTATTTAATATTTATCTTTTTCTGTTTATTTCGAATTGACATAGAATTATATAATTTTTTGTTAGCAGTATTCAGCTGTTTGACTTATTGAATAAGGCAATAAATCTCTAAACCTGGAGAATTAGGTAATTAATCCTTCAGAGATGATCGATACAGTGTTCCCTGTAACGAATTCACAGACTCGAAAAGATTTATTCAAGATTCAACAAAAAATTTAACCGTTAATTATCAAGATTGTTCTAAAATAAATAAATGATCCCGAACTTTAAAAAATTGATAACACAATTCGTAAATTATGAAAACGTTTCGTAAACAAACTAGAATAATCCGAAGAATTCAAACTTTTTTAATTGTTGATTTCGAGTTTCCATCAAGGATTTCAGCGTTCTTGTGAATCGATGCATAGTGATGAATGTCACAATGAAATATCGCCGATGCAAATGACGACTGAATCATTAGGTACCCTCATCTGAAACATTCTTACTACCGTTGTCGTTATTCAATGGGACTGTCGCATGTAAATTGATTTCAACTGCGAGACATTGCAACAGACACCTCGCAAAAAATACAAAAGATATTTAGTTCGTCCTCGAGAACGCCGTAGCCTTGATCTCCCCTTGATCTCGATCGTTGATCGAATCGATTGTTTCCATCGGATCACCTCGCGAGTAATGAGTGTGTACGAATCCAATGCACCTGCTGCATCATTTGATCAAATGCTATTCCATTAAAATGAGATCAGTTAAGTAATTGAAAACCGATTATAAATATATTATCTTGATTTTATTTAAATTATTAGTGAATGATATAAACTTATATTTAGCTCCAGTGTCTTGTAACTGATGCACAAACTTTAAATTTTCCGGAATCTATTGATAACTATAATAACTATAATCCAATCACCGGTTCTGAATAATAAAATATTTCAAAAATCCGGAATAAAAAAAATAAAATATAAAAAATCAATATATAATTTTTTTTACATGAAAATTCAATATTAACCTCAAATAATATTAAATTTTTTGTGAAATAATCAATATATAATTTTTTTATATGAAAATTCAATATAAATTTCAAATATTACTAAATTTTTTATAAAATAATCAATATATAACTGATAACTATAATCCAAACACCGGTTCTGAATAATAAAATATTTTAATGTAGTATATAAAAAGTATATTTTCAACATTCTCGGCTAGTTTACTCGATAAAAAGTCAAGTACCTTGAAAAATGACTAACTGCCTAGTCTGATTGATGAACCGTTCACCAATTTGCTGATTTTGATATAAACATCTTCTTCAATAATGTAATCATTGCTTACTTTCGCCTTTTCCTCAGCCTCTTCACCCAGTCCTCCTATATTTTCAATCAGGTTAACCTTCCACACTGTTGCAACTGATTTTTTTGTCTTCCTCCGCAACTTAACTTGGACAACGACCGGGTTAAAAGAAACCGGAGCAACTGGTTGTATGCCGCGATCAATAGTAATTTTCTTCATCCTTCGTTATCCTCTCCCATTTTCGCTGTCGATCTTTTGTATAGTTCTCCATACGTAGAGCTCATCATAATACACAGCATATCCGGGAAATGAGAAATTCCACTCTGCCAAACGTGTAACCTGCTCATCACTGTTTAAGACGATCATGTTGCTCAAAGATGATTGCTGCCTTTTTTCCAACTAAATAGCTCGCATAGTAGCAACACATTCGATATGCAGAAGCCTGTGATTTGTTCCATGCTGCAATCTTATTCACTGCGCAGGATGTTTCAAGATGAGAGTGCACACTTTTAATAGATTGTTTAGAAGCTGCTTTTAATCCTCAAACACCATTCTGCTCGTCGCGTAATGCAGCGTGGTATCAATTTTAAATCGTGATCGAAATTTCTACTCGATGCAAATTTACACTAATATCTGTTTTGGCGAGGATGGAGTTCATATTGGTCTCATCATTAGACTTTATTAACACTAGCTTACGGGACCCGTCGAAATGACGGGTTCTAACATTCTTAATTTACAATTATGAAGATTGTGAAGATGCTCCTCCGAGGAATTATTTACCAAACTTATATCTTTGGGTATTATTATGAAAAATGACAAAAATTTGGACAGACATGTGCCTGTCATGTGTACAAAATAATGTGAAATAGTGGTAAACATTATTTTTAATTATTCAAGGTATTTAACAGAGAAATTATATTTTTATCTATCTGCAGTCTCTTACAATATACTTGGGCAATTCTTTATTTTGCATAAAAATCCGCAGTCTAGTTATCATACAATTGTAAAAATTAATTTTTAACATGTTAGATGGTAAAATCCATTAGGATGTAATGTACAACAACATTAGGGTGGAGAAAATTGTTTAACTATTGCTATAATGTACTGTGTGTGCCGTAACGTGCAATTAAGTGACGCCATATTGTGCAGAGAAAGAAGTGCAATTTAATATTCAGGGAAAATTTTATCATTAACCGAATGCACAGATTTTCTAATTTTCTAATAATATCACTGTTCAAGCTACTATAATCTTATAAAAAAATAAAATAAAATAATTAATATTATCTTATATTTAAATTATTATGGCAGTTAGTCATTTTTCAAGGTACTTAAATATTTAATTAATATAATTTTTCCTTAAACGAAACACAAAAATTGATCTTCTTTCATTTTTTCATCCCAATTAAAAACAATCTTGCAGTGTACGCATTGAAAATTACATTAATTAATTAATACATCGATTCACAAGATCGCTGAAATCCTTGGTGGAAACTCAAAATCATCAATTAAAAAAGTTTGAATTCTTCGGATAACGAAGAATATTGTATGATTATTTATAATCTTAATTGTAATAATTCGTGGTACATTATTTAAGTGTACCAATAATGTCACTTTTTAAGCTCCATATAATTCTGATTGCTGTCGTCGGAAATTGCTCTCGCATTTTTAATCATTTCGCAATGATCCCCTCGGTACACGTTGCTCTATGCCGGGCTAAACACATTTGCAGATTAATGCAGAACGAATGACGTTGCGTTTTCTATAGCTCGTGATCCCATCGTCAGTTCCTTTCATCTTAAGTGTCGCTTTATTTGCTTCTCATCGATCTGTTCGCGAGTTTTGTCGGCAGAAATTGATTTTATCCGTACGGTAACTACAAGCGTCTCGTTGATGCAATAGCTCCGTGAAATGAAGTCAATAAACGCATAGTAATTTTTTTCTATTTTACCGTACATGCAGGGTGATGTGTCTATTCGATTTTTAAACGATTAATTCACTTTTTCATTCAACATTCGTTTTGCTTCACACTTCCTTCCTCAAGAATGTTCGACATTTTTTATTTTATTTAAATTACCAGGGAAATATTTACAGTCGAGATTCGGTTAATGTCTTAAATAATAATTTATTGTCTGTGTATACAATTGAATTATAATTGAAAATATACAATTGGACGATTTAACTCTAAACCTTCCAAGCCTGAAAAGTAACTGGAACATGCTCCCTTATAAAAATGGCAAGATTAATTTGAATTAGACTTTGTGCGACTCCTATTGTAATGCGCGCTTGATTACAGACATCTAGAAATTCTTATCAAATAATTGTTATTATTTCAATAAGTGTGAAATAAAAGATCTGGAATTTCCGAATAATGCAAATTACGCCTTGTAAACGAAAAAATAGGACTTTTGAGAAACCCCATTTTTGCATTATCGATCAAATGAGAACGAAAATCCTGCAACCTTACAATTCTGGTAAAAGGAGTCTACTCCTAAAGAATATTCTCCACTTGTTCGTGGCACGATCAAATTTTCATTTAACGAGAAAACGGAGAAATAAAGTGTCTTTTAATCGTGAGGTAAATGGTGAATTATTAAAGTGGTCGCATGGCCGGTCAGAGCCCCACGAGGAAGTCCTTATCCAGCTGATAGAAATTTCTACTCACGTGCTTCGTGATTAGAATCACGAGGGTCGTCCGCATGACGTATGCCGTTGACAATCATTGTTGCGCGGCACATGACACGCAGTCATGCTGAAAATCACGGCCTCCAACAACCTTCTGCACTACTTTTCGACGTACGTCAATGGACGGTGCCCATTATACAGACTGTTACAAAAACAATGTAGCAGACACGGTCGCTATTCAATTTCCAATACAATTCATTATAACAATTAAAGGAAGTTGACTATTTACCAAATTATTTTAACCCTTCACTGCATAAGTTTTTTAATTGGGATGAAAAAGAATGAAAGAAGATGAATTTTTGTTTAAAAAAAATTAAAACAACATTTTCAGAAAAATAAACATAATTTAGAATAGTAAAAAAACTTTGTTTTTTTTGTTATGTTTATTTAAATTTATTTTTCTGAAAATATTGTTTTAATCTTTTTCAATATTTTTCCCTTAAATAAAACGCAAAATTTCTTTCAATCTCTTCATCCCAATTAACCCTTCACTGCATGATTTTTTAAAATTGGGATGAAACAATTAAAAGGTCAGTTTTTGTGTTTTATTTCAGGTTAATCATGAAAAAAAATTACAACAACATTTTAAGAAAAATAAACTTAAATGAACATAGTAAGAAAATACATTCTTAGTTTACTATTATATATACCAGATTTGTTAACTGTATCATATATGATACACTATGCATCGAAGGGTTAAAAACTGCAAATTAGACTTCTTTTTAGAATTCCCCTTTTTAAAAATCACCAGCATGAAGATCTCTCTGAATGTTTATGGTCTTAATTCTAATTAAAAAGCACATTATACGGGCATGATGATTTTGTAAGAAAATACACATTGTGAAACTGTCCATCTTCGGTAATCGACGATTTCCCTACTTAAAATGCATGAATTTCTGATTCGTTTGATACGTGTAGCTTTTAAATGCGGCACTTTATTGAACGTAATCTCTGCGGATGGGATAACTTTCGCGGTCCGTGACAACTGTACAATGTAAACGTTCGTTACACTGAGCAGAGTGTACCTAATTATTAAGAAACTGGTATCTTCCTCATTTATTAAGCGCATTAATTCCGAGATCGATGATGTTTTAACACCTCTCCGGCCAGCTGTTTCGAAACTCGCCGAAAGAATTCGGTGTACACTCGGAGAGCTTGCTGTAATTTGTACCTCGACTCTCTCTTCCATCGACGAATTTTACCAAAGTTCTCGATAGCGATACATTCGCATTAACTCTCTGGCTCGTGTTTCCTTTAGCATTTGAACCGTTTCGAGCGACGACGAGCTGGAGGAAGGAAATATAATAACGCGGACTACAAAGTACGGATTACGTTTAATTTGTTTACATGAACAGCTGGCCGAACGACGAAGAACGCACAGCTTTCACCTACGTAATTATCTTTTCGCGTTTGGTAGGGCTGTCCTGGTTTATCATTCCAAGGCGCGTATTAATCGTGCGATTATTATTAACTCCGTGTAATTGACAGTATCCGATTATATTGGCATGGATTACAATAATTAAGACAACAACGGTACCTGTTCGGGCTCGTCCCGATTCCAGTGACAGTAGTTATTAGACTGTGAGTACACTCACAGATTATTTAAATTTTCGACGTTTTTCTTAAACCTTAAAGCTTTCGCACCACAGCAGACAATATTTAATGTTGTCCCACTTTCTTCAATTTTTTTTGTAAATATATATTTTTCTAGTAATTATGTTTCGTTTTAATAGAAAGTTGAGCGATTTTTCAGATCTGGCTGAATGGAATTTTTAATATTTTTTAATATGTTGCAAATACTGAGTTCGTTGAAAAGCATTGTGTATTTAATTGGAGTACAATTTCTATTGTGTGTATTCATTTCTCGTCCTGTGTTTAATGCGTTAAGAAATTGCTTTTAATAGACTATTTTATCACACTGATACGTGGATCCAATTGAAAATTGTTTGGAGTGTTTGATCCTTCATGTCTCGTTAGTTCGTATCATCCAGAAGTTTTTCGATAACAATAAATGTAATCCAGGTGTGTACAAATAAATTAAAAACACATTGCAATGTGCATACATCCTTAAAGTAGGTCGAAAAATGAGAATGCAGACGACGAACAAGACGGTTAAAAGCTTCTGAGAATGATTAAGGCCACCGCTATACAGCAAAGCCACAAATATTTCAGGCAGACATTCTTAAGCCGGCGATAGTTGTCACATGATCCAATAAATTCGCGAAGTTATAGAAATCTCGACAGGTATTATTATTATTTATTATTTATTTCAGACTGGATCGACTTCACAGCTTCTTATTGACGGTTTTCGTAATCCTCTTATCCCTCTGTTAATATTTTGGTTTGGTGTGAAATTGAGAGTAACTAGTAAATTAAATGTAATAAAATATTAATCGTTTCCCAAGCTGAAATAAATATAACTTCATTTGGGCCAGAGTGATCAAATTGAGACTTGTCCTCTACCTTCCCCTTTCACGACGCTATTCCATTTCTGGCAGAAAAGGGGTAACTCTTTTCCCCTCAATTCCCCTGATCTGGCAAGATTCTGTTAGGGCCTCTATCTTAACCCCTTACCGTACAATATCGTGTCTGACTCGTATTAAAGATTCTGAACAGAGTTTAATAAATATATGTGCTACTAGTTTCCATTGAATCAAAATAAAATTCTACTTCATTGTGTTAATGTACAGCTATTGGAAAATATATAGGCGTACGAAAAATATAAAGTTTCTCCTTCTTTAGGAAATTAAAAATCACGGAAAAAGATTTAACCCTTCGCTTCATGGTGTTATATCATATCAATCAGATCTGAATCTTAACAAATCTGATATATAGTGAACTAAGAATGTGTTATCTTACCATGTTTATTTTTCTGAAAATGTTGTTTTAACTATCTTCAATATTTTTCCCTTACATAATACACAAAAACTGACCTTCTTTCAATTTTTTCATCTCAATTTAAAAAATCATACAAAAATAAATTGTTATAATAACAAAAGTAAATTGTTATAATAACAATTATATATATAATTGTATAATAATTATATATATTATATTTGTGAAATAAATTGTAGGGCAAGGGATTAATAAATACGGAGATAATTCTTTAAAATTAAAATTTTAAATTAACGTTAAAATTTAAAATTTCTACGAAATAGTTTCATTGAATATATATCTAAACAATTTTGATGAGAACGCACCCTTGCAGCGTACAGTCATCGAAGTATGAATGAACGGGTGGAAAAAGTTAAAAACAAATTGCGTAAGAAGTCCAGGACACAAGACCGGGACATAATGAAGGAGGCTTTCGCTAGAAAAAAAAAGGATAGCAGAAGCGCCGCGGCGGCGGCGGACGCCTGGATCTGTTCATAGTGTTTCTTGCGAGGCGCGGAAAACGCGGTTATGTACGGTGAACGGTCATTCCCACAGACACGTCCCTGGGATGTTTGGCTTTCGATTTATCGATCGGACAAAAAATCACCGACTAATCGCGCCGTTCTCGAAGAAACGACGACGCCGTCGTGGCTACGGCTATACACCTCCTAGCGCTCTTCTCACGCGCATTTTTTCCCCCCCGAGCTCGAAACGATCCTCTTGATCCTCGTGCACGATCCGTGGCGAGATGTTTTTGCGTCGAGAGGCCCCCGGCCGTCTTTCCAGACACTTGCGTATAAATATTAATGCGACCAGGATACTCGGTAACCTAACCGACGAGTTTTTTGGATCGCGATTGATATTTATACCGCGCGATCTATCTCGGCTCGTGGAAGGAAGAGGAAGTCGGAGAAAACGGTCGTTTCGAAGATCAATGTTGCCTCATGCCTGCAAGAGTAACATGGCGGTCGTTCGACGTCGCCGCCATTATTCTCGTGCCGTTTGCGGTGTTGCAGTAACGATGTGTTTGTTAAAAATAATGTTCACTGTTACATTCGCCACAAATAGGCTGCACACAGGAAACCCGCCACTCTTTGCAATTAAAACAATTTAGTTTTCCTTAGAACAGTACATCCGTATACATTGAAAACCAAAAATGGTTTTCAATTTTGTTCGATAAAATTAAATGAAAATAACAAGAC
The DNA here is from genome assembly GCA_028455615.1 of Lasioglossum zephyrum. Taxonomy (NCBI): domain Eukaryota; kingdom Metazoa; phylum Arthropoda; class Insecta; order Hymenoptera; family Halictidae; genus Lasioglossum; species Lasioglossum zephyrum. Next base: position 16,391,050 of record CM052326.1, on the reverse strand, counting down.
AAGATAAGTTGACGACGTTTGTCCCACTGTCTCACATGGACATCGAACAATTTTGCATTGACAAAATAAAAAAAAATCGTATCTGGATCCCTGTCAAGATCCTGTAGTCAAAACAGTGTATGAGTACACAACAGTTTCTCTAGATGCGAGTCTAGGACGAAACACCTCCTTTCTTTTTCCGCGTATTAAAACATTTTAATAGCTAACGTGGTTCTCGAACCTGAAGATTCAAATCCGAATCCAGCGTTTAGTATCTCACAAATATGGCTAATTGTTGTTGTAAATGATCGAACCTTTGCGCCGCGAATAAAAATCTGTAATATCCTGAAGATAAATTACGATCGATAACCAATTAATTAATTAATTAGTTTCTCTAGATCATACTCATTCAAGGTACTCATCCTGCCTTAGGATAACTGAAAACTGACTTGATCCTAACACTTCCACGAATGAGCGTACCAAGCCCTCGTCGCTAGCATAAAGCGATACATCATTCAGCAGCTTTGAATGAAACGAATCGCTTGTAATTCATGGAACATCGATAGTCGGCGCTTGTAGTGGCTAGTATACGTGTAACAATTTCGTAAAGGGAAGAGGAGGGTATAGAAGATGAAGTCGGAGACCGGTGAAGAGAAGTTGACCGCTAATTGAAAATAAGGAGGGACGGAGAGAGGGGCAAAGCGAAAGAACACGACCCGGCGATCGACCGAGAGGCGAAAGGAAAGTATGAGAGGTAATGGGAGACCAAAGGGAAAACAATGAGAGGCAATGGGAAACCAAAGGGAAAACTATGAGAGGCAATGGGAGACCAAAGGGAAAACTATGAGAGGCAAAGGGAGATCAAAGGAAAAACTATGAGAGGCAATGGGAGACCAAAGGGAAAACTATGAGTGGCAATGGGAGACCAAAGAGTATGCCGGGCAAGAGCAGCCTAAAGAAAAGGGGAGGCAATAGGAGACCAAAGAGAAGACTATGAGAGGCAATGGGAGACCAAAGGGAAGAGTATGAGAGACAATGGGAGACCATAGGGAAGACCATAAGAGGCCATGGGGACCAAAGGAAAGACTATGCGAGTTAATGGGAGACAAAAGGCTATGGCGAGGCAATGGGAGGCGAAAGGAAAGGCGAGGCAATGGGAAGCAAGGCGAGGCACGAGCTCTGCTGGAACGTGGACAATACGCGACGGGTCTATGGGAACGCGCGGTGTGAAGGCATGTGTTGTTTTCTCGAGGTCGTTGGAGGACGTGTCGCGGCTCGCATCGTCAATTTGCCTGACAAAAGGAAATCGCCGGGCTGCGGACAGGATGCGTGACCAACCGGATTCCCCCGCGATGCGTGCGCGCACGCATGGAATTCACCGTGAGCCAGCCATCGGGCTCTTTTGATCCAACACCAGTCTCGATTCTAATCCTTTGAGAGGTTCCTCGCGTGGAGACGTGTCCGCCGAAAATCCTCGGGGCCCCGGGTTCAACCAACGGATGACTCGGCAACCACCGTGATAGGATTACTTGTCAAGACTTTGCTGCCTCGTATGCTCGCCGGCAACTTTGATACCCGGCCACGATAACTTCTCTTCGACCATGTCTTTTTTTCTTTATTAGGTCGTTAAACAGCCGACCGCTCCGTACCCCCTCCAACCAAGAGGTACATTCGAAATTGATGGAATGCTTAAAACTAACTTACGATCAGCGCTGGAATCTGTCGCCTCTTTTATCGATGCTTTCTCCTCGACTCGTTTTGCTCCTCTTTCGATTTTGAAACGCGTTGCGCCGCGCCGGTGGCCCTGCCGCGGATCAACGGGATCTAGATCCGATTTTTCGGTCCCTTTGGAAATACAGTCGCGAGGATTTACCGTGGGTGGCCGTGTTGCTGGCGTCTCTCGCGCTAGTTGACCATTTTATATTACTCCTTTGATGTACAATATACACTCGTGATAGAGACTTCAAACATAACACTTTAAATGTAAATGTTAAGTTTTTTAAGTCGGAATAAAATTCTATTCTGCTGGTAGGAGTGTTTAATCCTCATACGGTCCTGAATAATAGCTGTATAAAAGAAATTTACCCATTCTTATTTTACACGTTAAATCAACACATTAGTAAAAGTATGAATAATTTTAGAGTTTGTGAAAATATTGAATTAGTGAATTTTCACCCTGACTAATAACCACCCTCACAATAATTGTAAATACTTAAATACGATTAAGGAAGGACTTTTTTGTGGTAAAAAAATCCAGCTTTTTCTAGTATCTTGTAGTTCAACTTTTTCGGAATGTCTCTGTAAAATGTTGAGTTAAAATTCATGCTATTGTAAAAGTTATCGTGAGAAATAAGAACAATGTTGCTGATTTTATAAAATATCCTAGTAATTAATGTAAGTAGAAAATGATCAAGTAAACTGTGTTACCAGGTCGTTAATTACAACTAAGTGCCCTGAAAATGTAGCTTTCAATCAACTAAAAATACGCCACGCACCGTATCAGATTGTAATCGAGACTACGCCATTTTGGAAAGTTATGTTTCCCTCGGTCTTTGAAGAAATAATATTTTCGAAATAAAATACGTGTACGGTTGCACCTGTCGTGCGTTTTCTGCGACGATGATTACGAGTAGAAAGCCAAAAGCCTGCAGATTGGTTTGAAATGGAATTGTTCGTAAAGTTTATGTTTATAAGGGGAAGAGCGTACTCAGGGATCATTTACGTGTAATAAACGCTCCGCGTAAATCTTACACTGTCTCGTATTCAATGTCCCATTTTACATTGTAATATCTCATCTATATTAAAGCTATCACGATACATGCATATTAAGTTTCAACTGATTTTATCGGACCATCACACCAAAAGCGTTATACGTACCTTAACCGCCATCACGCTCCGTTACGGTGCACTTCGAATAATTAATCGTCCATTTCTGAAGTAAAACTGCCCCTTGTAGTATAATTAACAGGAAGTACCTGTTTCGTTAAATTTTTATATATTTCTGGGTTACCACCCATATTATCCTGACCCAATTTGCGGGGGAAACGGTCGACTAGAAATTTGTTGTTCCTAGCAAACGCTTTATAAGAAATAACATCACTCGTATTTAATACTCAAAATTATTAATATTGTCGCGTCGGGTGGTTCAGCCAATTAATAATAATTGATAAAATCAATCAATTATGTCTTATAGCTTTTTCTTAATTCTATCGCTTGCAATGTAGTATAATATACGATAATTCAATAGTAATTAGTAATTATAACATTTGATTAGTAGAGCAAATACAAAAAGAATTTCAGAAAATATATAATATACACGATTGATTTTATCAATTATTATTAATGGCTGAACCACCGGACGTGACAATATAGTGATTTTGTTCTTTAGTGGATTGTTTATTAGCACACGACTGGGAAGAATATGTTGATTAGTAAATTGGGATTAAATTGGGGATTGACAACCACGATAAATATTTTAATTATAAGGTTGCAACAACGTTATTTGCATATAAATGTATATAAGTACGATAAATACAGTAATATAATTATATATGAGCAGCCGAATGTGTAATGATGTCGCATGCAATCGACGTAAAGCATTGCGAGAAGTTCTGAATATTGCCAATTCGGTAACTTGCAATTATGGTATTGAATATTTATTTACATTGTGAATTTTGTCGATAACCCACTTCGGGCAATGAGAGCAATTGATTCGAAGTCTGGATCGCTTAAGAAAGTTAATGATAGCATAGTAGTTACTTATTACTACGTAATAGCTTCCGAAAGTTACCAGTTATTTTGGGTTAAATTTTGCCTCGAACAAGAATCTCGTACACACGTGCAAGTAAAAGGTTTAACACCATGCTGTAGGCACCATAGCAATGTCAATGTCTGTGTTATCTTAAAATGCTTAAATTTAGTAAGGTCCTCTTAGGTGCGCTGATAAATAGTTTACTATTTATTCCAACAATTTCATTTTTATATCATCTAGTAAAAGAATAATTCTCAAGAAAATCCGATTTGTTAAAACCTTTTCAGGCTTCGCGAATTGATTTGTTTCTACAATTGTTTTGTTCATTATAATTTTGCAGAAATTGATGCGAAGGATTTTTAGGAAATTGAAAATCACAGAAAAATATTTATTCACTGAATTCGCGAATTGATTCTCTTCTACAATCGTTTTGTTTATTATAATTTTGCAGAAATTAATATCTGTGTTATTTTAAAATGCTTAAATTTAGTAAGGTCCTGTTAGGTGCACTGATAAATATTTTACTATTTATTCCAACAATTTCTTTTTCATATCGTCTATAAAAGAATAATTCTCAAGAAAATCCGATTTATTTAAACCTTTTCAGGCTTCGCGAATTGATTCGCTTCTAAAATTGATTTGTTTATTATAATTTTGCAGAAATATTGATGCGAAGAATTGAAAGCAAGAGAAAAGCAGCAGATGTTCTGGATGCAAGGATAGTTGAAGAAATTCGAAAACAAAGAGAAACAGAATAAAGGTAAGAAAAGATATTTCACTATACTATAATTGGGATAAAAATGTTCACTGAACAATTTCAATATTGTTCTAAGAAAACATTTAGCAAACCTGTTCGACGACCAACGATCTCAAGAGAAACTTCTTCCGATCAGGTGCGAGCTCGCGTGTACAGCGAAATGTTAATTACCCGGATACCGTTTAATGGGGTGATCGATTAAAGAACGGTTTGATTATCGAAACATCGATTAACGGAACAATCAAGTGTAGGAACAGTGTACTGCTAAAATTGCTTACCCTTTATTCAAACACTTCTGTTTTCGTTTAACACTGATACTTACACAATACATGCAATCCTTTTATATTTCAACGATATCACACTCTAACACCGATGAAACATTTCATCATTCAGTTGTAAAATATTTTTGCACAATGAAACACGTTTGTTCTAAAAAAGTGCCAGAAATTCTTGCGATTCTACCAAAATTGAAATATTAACAAAAATTTTACTAAGTTTGATAGACTTGCTGAGATGAAAATATTATAGAAGAATTTGTATGTACTTTATTATGATTCCCCTTAGGGGTACATTTCTTCCATCATCTCCTTCCCCATCTCATCCCCCCTCCTGCTACTCTTAACTTAACCTTAATACTAACTTAAACCTAACTTTACCCTTAAAACTATACTTATTTCTAAAAAGAGAGAGAGAGTATAACTATTTACTAGTAATACAAGAATCTCCTGTATTCAATTTTTGGTTATATTGCGGGGTAATGGGAAATATAAAATTTCCTTAACTTCTTTCGAATATATGCACTTCGCACCACTGAACTATTAACTACTCTAACTGTTTTATGATGTTTTTTCTCTTACATATAAAATTTTCGTGTTTTTTTTAGTTTATTTTTTTTTCTTACAGACGCAATTTTAAGTTAATCTTGAAAATAGTCCAAATCAGTGACCGAAACGTTGATTATTTAAAATGATTAGCAAAACTGCTTAGTTAATTTTGTTTTTTACGATCGAACCGTAGCGCCGATATCATTTAACAATTGTTATTAGCAATGATACGATCGATATAAGAAGTTTATTTGTTTTATGATGCTTTTGGACATTTTCAAGTTTCCAGCGTGTTGCTTCGTGGTCCGAGAAAACAGAAGGTAGACTTACAGGGTTTCTCTGATAGTTACATGAATATGTTCTTCCGGTATAATCGCAGCAGACATAGACATTGAATTTTCGCTGAGATCAGAGGCGGAATCGAAATCGAGGGATCGAGCGTGCCTCTTTATTACACGCTTCCTTCGTTTTCATCAATCGGATGTTGTAAATCATACCGAAATTACGGTGAAACCGCGACACGAAATCGACCGTGGCAGCACACCGGTGCTCGCCAAGTATTTGGCATTCTCGTAACGATCGATAAATATTCCGAGGGCCTTCCTTTCGGGCGACTTCACGGGAACGCTTCCACCTTCTTTATCGGTGCCCATTATTTTCGGTAGCAGAGAACGCCCGATTGAGATAACAGACATGGTCAGATTCTTCCGTCGACTAAATTAAGTCTTTGCGGCCCCAGAAAGAAGTGATACGGTAATGGGGATCTTTTTTTAATGATTACAAGGACCCCGAGGATCGTTAACCCCTTTACTGCAAGCGCCGTGTACCTACACATGCACACGACCTGGAAAATCACGAACACGAATTACAGTCTTTTCGAAAACGACTCTGATGCCTACATTTTGTTAACAACCGCCGACTGGAAAGATGTTCAATGTCGCGCTTACGAGTTGCTCATAACGGGCACGCTCAATTTGTTAATTTTTTTCCACGCGTTCGTGGAAATTGCTTCGCACACGAGGACACATTTTGCGCACTTAGAGTGGCCTGTACTCATTTTATCGCTGCCTTATTAATCCTTGAATAACCAGGTTCGTTTTTGCACAGCCTTCGTGCAAGTGGTGACGTAGTAGCTTTATTCAGAGTGGCATTTCCGGGTCGGAAAGGATCATACAGGGTGGGGCGCCACATTTTGTCATCTAGATTTACGTCATTATTATTACTTTTTTGTAAAGAATATAATTTTGTAAAGTATTAATCTGTTTGTGTAAAAAAATCATTAGTTTGGGAGATATTTTAATTATAATTTGTTAGAAAATCTCGACTCTCTGGTCAATAATCTGAATTCAATGTGATAATGTAGTAGGAGAGCACTACAAATTATAATTAAAAAATCTCCTAAACTAATCATTTTTTTACACAAATAGATTAATACTTTTTTGTAAAGAATATGAAGGAGCATCAGCTGATGCAATAAAAAATATATGATTCCATTTATAAAAACATTAATGACCTTCATATGTACTTTACACGTCCACCTACAAAAAAAATGTACCATCAGAATGTGCCC
>CM052326.1:16363828-16384069 GCA_028455615.1 Lasioglossum zephyrum | reverse complement strand
GATTTTTTTTACACAAATAGATTAATACTTTTTTTGTAAAGAATATGAAGGAGCATCAGCTGATGCAATAAAAAATATATGATTCCATTTATAAAAACATTAATGACCTTCATATGTACTTTACACGTCCACCTACAAAAAAAAATGTACCATCAGAATGTGCCCCTCTCAAAACTATTCAACTTCATTTAAAACATTGTTTGTTATGCATAATAATAATGACGTAAATCTAGATAGCAAAATGTGGCGCCCCACACTGTAGATGATGAAAGAAATTTACAAGGGTTAATAACTTTAACGATATCAGTACGACAATTACAAAGGAACTAATTTTTTTTTGGTCGTTCGATTTAAAAGGCCACGCTAATGATTTTTTAAGCGATTCAGAGTGTGTGCCATGAATTATGAGACTGACTGAAGAGAAGACCTTTTCTCGGGAATAATGAGAATGTGCAACTTTAATTCTTTATTGCAATTATAATCTTTACTGAATCATTTAAACCCTTGCAATATCGTATCAGACTCGTGATGAAGATTCTGAACAGTCTAATAAATATGTATGTTATTCATTTCCTTTAACCTTTCGCTGCATAGCGTATCATATCTGATACAGTTAACAAATCTGGTGTATAGTAAACTAAGAATGTGTTTTCGTACCATGTTCATTTATGTTTATTTTTCTGAAAATGTTTTTGTAATTCTTTTTTTCGTGAATTATCCTGAAATAAAACTCAAAAACTGACCTTCTTTCAATTGTTTCATCCCAATTAAAAAAAAATCATGCAGTAAAGGGTTAATTGGGATGAAGAGATTGTTTTCTTGATATGTTTATTTCTTTAAAAATGTTTCAATTTTTTTCAATATTTTTCCCTTTAAATAAAACACAAAAACTGACCTTCCTTCAATCTTTTTCATCGCAATTTAAAAAATCCGGCAGCGAAGGGTTAAATCAGGATGAAATTCTATTTTGGTTTTGTTAATGTACAGTTATTATAGAACATTTCTCCCGTTTAGGAAATCACGAACTACAAAAAAAAAAGTGCTAATCATTGAACCCGTAAAATAAATCGTAGGGCTAAAAAGTAGAATACATGAAATGGCAATTTGAGAACATCAATGTTCGAGGCAAATGTCAGTAAATTTTTCGATTTCGTGTTCCGTGCGGCAGTCAAAGTGTTAGGGCTGACAACTGGCCGATCAAGGCGGGCGTTAAGCAATTCGAGAACCGCTGTCGGATCCATAGAGAGTAGCGGCACAAGGACAGCACACGAGCAGCACACGAGCAGCACACTTCCTTCGGAGCACACGCACCTTTCGATCCCCGATTGTCGATGGGCCCCGCATCCATGCTGATCCTCTTTCTCTCTCTCTCGCTCGCTCTACGCCAGAAAAAGGTATATCTCCCTTTTCGGTGAAGGCGAAACGGGCCCCCGAGAGAACAGTGGCCCGATTCAGGGTGGGTATAGGACACACTTGCGGGGCTTTTTCGTGGCCCTTCGCCGCGGGGTGGACTGCAAGAGGAAAGGACAGACCCTTCGGGCCTCTTCCCAACACGGGAAGACTCCGTTCGTCGAGTTCCCACGGGGAAACGCACCACCTGTGCGACGGAATGAGGCCGTACAACCCCGTCTGTGTGCGTGTGTGTATGTTCACGAAGAAAGAACCGAGAGGAGGACGTGTCATGATTTTCGACCCTAATTTCGGAGATCGGGGATACACGCGCACCCGGCGCACAAACCGCCCTCTCCTGACCCCCGTGCATCACGGGGTGTTAAATGATTTGGTGGATCAGGACCACCGATAGATCCTCCTCGACCGGGATCTAATTTTACGGACAACCTGTCACACACCCAGACTACACGTGATTGAGACAATCAGTGGTGCAGCGTGGGGTTGCTCCCCTTTTTTCACGTGATGCTTTCTTGACTACGCCTCGAATTTTGGGGCTCGAGCAATTTTGGTATTTCGGCCGTTTTCATGGATTTGATTGACTTCAGGGGTGATTTGTTTAGGTGTCAGGCCTCGTTGGGGGAAGATGGGGATGAATGGTCGTCCATTGTGAGGCGAGAATATATTTTAAACCTTATCACTCGACTACGGTTCTTTATGCAAAATAAAAATTGTAAGATACTTGACTAACCTGACATTTTGGAATTAGAGCAATGTAAGTAATTTGATGGGTTTAATTGACATAAACGCAGGAGTGATTGTTTAGGTGTTAGGCCTCGTTGAGGGAAGATGGGGATGAATGGTCGTCCATTGTGAAGCGAGAATGTTTTAAACCTTATCACTCGACTACGGTTCTTTATCTATATAATAAAAATGAAATGCTGTTCGTTGGTCACGACATCGCGTGAGTGATGAATCAATGAATCAAGATTTTACAGTAAAAAAAATTGGAATATATGCCCGGAGACATGATAATTCGAGAAAAAATGAAAGTGCTTTTTTCTTTGGGATTTTTCTATAAACTCAAGACCATATAACACACGACTCGAACGACGAATATGCTTAATTCTGTTTTTTGTTTTGTTCGTTATGGTCTTGAAAAAAAGTCAAGACAATTACGAAGGAAAGTCGGAAAATTCAGAAAAACTGCAAAAATCATAGTATTTGAAACGGTACAAGTAGAGCAGCTTGACGTTAATAAATACAATGATCACTCAGAAATACGTTTTTTTCTCATTTTTACTTTGAAATTAATTATAACTTTAAATTACCAATAGCTTTCCACAAATTCACAAAATGATCACAAACAAATTTATTGAAATTTGGACAGGTGAACGTCTGTCGGGTTAGCTAGTGCAAAATAAAAATTGTAGGATACTTGACTAACCTGAAGTTTTGGAGTTGGAGCAATGTAAGTAATTTGATGGGTTTAATTGACATAAACGTAGGAGTGATTGTTTAGGTGTCAGGCCTCGTTGGGGGAAGATGGGGATGAATGGTCGTCCATTGTGAGGAGAGAATATTTTAAACCTTATCACTCGACTACGGTTCTTTATGCAAAATAAAAATTGTTAGATACTTGACTAACCTGACATTTTGGAGTTAGGGTAATGTAAGTAATTTGATGGGTTTAATTGACATTAACACAAGAGTGATTGTTTAGGTGTTGGGCTTCGTTGGGAGAAGATGGATGGAATGGTCGTGCGTTGTGGTTGGAGGAGAATGCTTCGACCCTTATTATTAAACTGCTATTAGACTTTATTTCGTAACAATTGTAATTAAATGGAAATGCTGCAACTGTAGTATTAAATTTTGTAAATATTCTTTTGCATACGATGTACCAACTTTGATTACAGATGCATAAAATCCGCGACTTATTGGGGTTCGTATTAATGGTTCTACCGCGAAAAGTAAAACGTTGGAGTCGTCATAATTTTACCGACGAAGAAAACAAATGCGTCCCATTAACCTGACGAGAGGCGAGAGTGGGGGCACCATGAAATTAATTTCACGTGTATGAATTCGTATTATTTTAATTTACGTTTGGTCGTCGCGCAACAAGCGGATACACTTTTAATGGGAAACTAAGGGTATAATTAAGAGCGAAGACGTTAATGGCGAAGAGGGGTGGAAGGAGGGCAAGAAAGTGGAAGCCGACGTCTTCTTTACAACAAAAAATATGGCACCGCGTGTTCGAGAGAAAAGAGAAATATATATCGTTTGGTGTAGAGACCGTGTATCGCCCGCGGCTGAAACGGCCCTCGTTGTTAATTAGTCCCCTCATCGTTTAAGCCCACGAATCGCTCTGAGAAAAAAAGAACGTCGAACACGAATATTCTGGAGCGACAGTGTTCTCTCTATGAGTGCCTCCTCGAAATGGCTCTTAAGAACACCGAAGGACAACTTGTTTTCCGTGTAATCCGGATGCCCTTCGTTGCACCCAGGCCTCGCAAGAAATATTATCGTGGACCTCTTATGCGACTAATTCCCAATGAATTAATCTCGCGTGATTTAAGAGCGCGGCCGCGTCGAATTCGCGCGTGATCGCCAACCATTTATATGTCCCCTTCGTTCATTTCAACGCTAGGAGAAGAATCATTAATATCGACCCCGTAATAAAACTAATTTGTCAATTTACATTTAGCTGCGCATGCAACATTTCAACGCGCACGGTGTCAGTTTACTCTCCGTTTTCCTGGCTGTTTATTTCTTAATTTTATTTTATCCCTTTATGAATTTGCGATGGTGCACGTTCGTGGATACTATTATTTGTTTCTTTTGCGAGTCAATTTTATTAGATGATACTGAAAAGTGTATCTCGCCGTTCGATTCATTTATCCGCAGAAATTCGTGAAATTTGTCGTGTGTCCATCTTCCGATATAGAAATTATCCATATAGATCCATATAGAAATTATAAGTTTGTAAGAACTATACCGCGCAATCGTGAAACGTCGACGTTGATCCACGAAGGGTTAATAGCGAATAATTAATCGGCGTGAGGAGTCGGTTTGCCGAAAAAAAGTGACCGTTACGAGAGGACAGAGAGCGAGGAGCGAGACAGAGAGTTAAAAATAAAGTTCAAACACGCATCCCGGTAGGGGACCGTTGTTCGAGTAACCTTTCAAGTCAACATCGACGTTAATTCGAGTCGGTGTACGCGAAGCAGGTGGCTCCGAGGTGGAACCAGGCCGAGGAACGATGAGACACGATTACCGTGAAATAACGGTATGTACAGTAATGGCGAAAAATGCGAACCGCGAAAATTGCACCCCTCCGCGACCTCGGGTCTCCATTGCTTTACCGTAACCGTACATTTTTCTTCTTTCTTTTACTCTCCGCTGCCAGGGAACACGCAGCAACAGCACCAAGCATCAGCCACCTTCGTGAATCGTAACCGTCACCCTACCCGCAGCCTCTGATCCTGACAGCAGGTGTAATACGTACTTGGCCCACGGCGTGGCTCGATAATTCCGCCAAAGCTAAACAGATCGCACGCGGTCATTTTTTTTTCTGATCAAACGATTGAACCTCGCGTGATCCTCATCCGCTCTCGCTATACTCTCTTCCCACGGCATATAAATTTCCGAAAACGCGTTTCTTTCGCGTAAAAAGAAATGTTGTTCCTGTAACTTCTTTTTTCCCCTCTCTCTTTTTTTTTTTTTTTTGACCGCAGCAATTTGCCGGCGGCCATCTCGTGTAGGATCACACTTCAGGCTCGCTCCGGTTTCGCGATTCGATGCCGACAATGAGTCTCCGCTAAGAGACCCGCGGAGACGCGTCGATAATCATTATTCGTGACGAATTCATAATTGCCGCGTGATTGCCTGTTCGACCCGTAATTGACGCCCGACCGTGTAGACATCTTTTACATAGTTCCCTTTTTATGTAATCGTTCCGGGGATCCGATCGACCGGTGCGCGCCGAGCTTTGATCGCGTAAGCGTCACCGCCACGTGTTCGCAATCGTCGAAAATAGAAAAATCAATTTCTACTTGCACCCGGGAACACCGCAAGAGTGTTCTCGAGTCTATGCTTCGAAGATAAGGAGCGTTGTCGATGGACTGCTGAACTTTGTGTAAAATAAAAATTGTTTGGCATCAGCTGCAACAAACAAGGATCATATACAAAATTTCCTCCATTCTTTAATAATATTCGTAAGCTGCAAGTAATGTCTTTAAATTTGTTATATCTGTGTACTGTGGTGTCCAAATTTCAATTTGTTTGTGATCATTTTAACCCTTCCCTAGTAGCACAAAAATATTGGATAAATATTTTTTTCAAATATTGTAAAAATATTTTTTAAGCCACATTTTTTCATATGAGAAAAATATTGGATCTAAATATTGTATACATGTACAAGAAATATAAATTGAATGTTTAAAGAATATAAGCTAAATATTCAGAGAATATAAACTAGATATTTTAAAAATATAAAGTAAATGTAAAATTTGAGGGAATATTCCATTTTATTTTTCAACTTTTCCAATTTTTCTTTCAATAAAAACCTTATTCGGACTACTACGAATTTTTTTTAATTAGCCAAATCGGTCCAGCTGTTCAGATCGAACAGCATTTAATTTTTATTTATATATAGATGCAAAAAATCCGCAGTCTAGTTATCGATCATACATGGATAGTGAAATTGTTAAATTTATTTTTCAACAAATCTATAGAAGAGAAAACGTAAATGTCCATAGTGAGCAAGGACATCTCGCAGACTTTTCAATGACACTTATTGATGAGCTCCATTATGTTAACTCAATTTGCAAGGATAACGGTTTCGCGGTGGACACGGGATAAATAATTGCGCATGGCACTTAAGCTTCATTTATCCTTAAGAGATGCAAATTTTATTCGCGATTTATACGACTATGTTCATAAACGTAACTTTAACGGCTACCGGCTTGGCTGCGAGATTATGCGTCGTAAATGTTCGAATTTAAGGGCCTGTTATTAGCGTTAATTCGATTGCTATTTTCCGTATTAACATAAGTATAGAGATACTCCTCGGAGTCGTCCAAACTTACGGAAAAGGTCAGTCTCGGGGGGTGGTAACTGTACATTTCGAAAATGAAGACGAACGGTATAATTGCGTGTATCCTTTTTCCGGGAAGGTGTTGCAAGCCCTACAGAGCCTTCAACAAAGGTATCAAAGGGTTTACACGTACATTTATACTCATTACCTAATCTTCAGCATAAAATAAATCGCGGAGGGTTACATCTAGCGAAACCAGAAGTCAGAGTCGTCGAATGAAGGGAGGGAGGGGTCCCATAGAAATCACCGACACAAATTTCCCCGACACGATTATTCGTTGTCGATTAAAGACGTTATCGGTCAAAATAGTTGTCGGGGAAAACCGTGTCGGGGAAATTTGTGTCGGTGATTTCCATGGAACCCGGGAGGAAACACGAATGAAAAATGAAGTATTGGGTTGGCAAGATAGTAATTTCGGGATAAAAATTTCTTTATGCAGTGAACTTTAATCGATCATATACAAGGTGTATCCATAAACCGAGACGCCCTAATTATGGCAACAACGAAAAATCAAATACAAAGAGCGGAGTTCTGTATCATTGAAGGTGGATCGCAGTTCGAACATCTAATGTAACTTGATTTATATTGTAAGAAATAATGCTTCATTATAATTACGTTTGCACAAAATTTTCAATTCCATTTTTTACGTAAAAAAGTCAAGTTGACTTTTTTAAAAAACATTTTTTCAGATTTAAGAATATGCGAACATGTAGCTCATCAAGTACTGAGAAACTTTTGTCTAAAACATTTTTTAATTGCACTACTGGAAATGCCTAAAAATGGTGACATAACTTAACGGATACACCCTGTATTTTCCATTTTTTTCGATGACCTTTTGCCTTCTTTCTGACAGCTTAATAAAGTTATTGGCTATTTTCATAGAGCCGCGACTGCTACCTATTTAATAACAATATTGGGTTTTTCATATCACCTTAACCCTTTCCGTACCATTTTCTTTACTATCACAGCGATCAAAACGTCTTCACCCCTAAAAACCTCGTTGAAGGGAAAAGAAAACTTGTATTTTTTGTATGGCCACATTCATTTTAAATCTTAAAAATTAATTACAAATCAATGCGTAACCTTCATATTAGACTTTGTTAAAATCTTCATGACGTGTCTGGCTCGTTAAAGTACGACGAGGTGTTAAAATACCGAAATTACTTTTCTGCCGACCCAGTAGAAGAACACCATGCGGAACAGCTTAGGGCCTGGTTAGGCGATACTAAACGTCCTTTCTATTGGAGATCAGTCGTCCAACAAAGAAACGCTCTGAAAATAATTACTTGGCCTGGGCGTTCCGAAATGTTCGAATAACGATCACAGTTTCGTTTCAACGTGCCGGTATAGGTGTTAAGCGCGCGCCACCATGAATCAAGTAGACCGTCCCGTGGTATCATTCGTTCCCGCAGTTTTTCTACCTCGACTCTTCTGGTGTTTTTTTCTCCAGCGAGTTCATTACCGCTTTGAATTAATGCTCGGCAAGAATACCGGGCGTTTATGATTTGTTCGCACGATGAATAATCAGGCATTAAGTCGAACGGATTCTCTCTCTCTCTCTTCCTACTTGTCAGAGGACAACGAAGGCGACGCCGTTTTAATCGACTTCGGGTTAGTCCAGCGGCCGTGAAAAACCCAAGAGAAACGAAAAAGGTGGCAACCTGCTGCAATTTCGTCACGCCGCTAACGGCTGTTTACTTCCGAGTGGACCCTCTTCACACCTTCCTGCTGCGTCACTTTTGCGTGTTCCAGTCGTGTCTGTTTTATTCGTATGAACGACCGGAGTTATTAATTATTATTATTAGTTACTCGCTAATGAAGACTGCACGTCACGCAATGTGTGACCAGAAGGAAGAGTATGAACACACGAGGAGAGTCACGCGTTTGTCGACCCACTGCATCAGAATTACTTTTCGGATTTTGTTCAAAGGATATGTTATAATCTGTAACGATAACACGTATCACGCAGAATTGTTCGAAATCTTAAAAATTAATGGTTTTACAGATTTGTAGAATAAAGCGTCAACATTTTTTTAAATTATAATAGCTGAACTAGCAAACAGAGGAAAATGAGTTTCCAGGAGCTTATAGTGAAAACATAAAAGTATCTACTCAAAAAATTTATTCGTTTCTAGTCTACGTTTATTCTTCGTGTTATAAATATTTCAAGATTGACATCGTTGATTATATCTGAGAAACTACTAAATAAGTAACATATGAAGAATTTTCAATTTTATTTTAATAATAAAAATATATTTATTACGATAGTAGGTAGGAATAATTTTTTAATGAATTTTAGTGGAAATTTTAAAAGTCATAGTAAAATACCAGATTGAGAATAAGTTAAAAAAAACACACACACACAATTTTCACTAATAAAGTAGATAGGAATTTTTAATGAATTTTAGTGGAAGATTCGTAACAAAGTCTAACAAATATGAATGTTACGCGTTTCATTTTAGATGAAACAAAATTTGATTAATGATTAAAGTAATGATAAATTATTATTTGTAAAAGTAACGAGCATTTATCCAGATTCCCAGTGACATTTATTACATGCTCAAGGAAATAGAAATATTTAAATCTTTAAATTGTACGTATTTTATAACGAATAATAACACGGATACCAAACAAGCAAAGAAACAATTAACCCCTGTACTGGGCGGAGGCATAAGGTTAATAACATTTATGCTTTTTCCTCGATGGCCCGTGATCAGTTCTTTCTTCCCGGCCGGCCAATGAAGGTAATTGAACTGTGCCACTTTAATTGAACTGTCTCATTTGATTAAAAATATAAAAAAATGGAGCAATGCGATATCTCTAATTAGCCGAACAGACTTCTCATTCGGCGAAACAGGTTGACTTCCGCGGGACGCGTCTGTCGTGTCTCGAATTAATTATCGGAAATATCGGAGCCGCCCAATTTGGACGTCGTCGAATTCACCTCGCCATGATGGCTATACGAACTACGAAAAACTTTCACCTCGCCAGATTGAGTGGTAAAGCCGATTAAAGTTTACGTAACAGAACCACGAGCGCACGAACCAATGCTGGGACCTAGTTGCACTGGGACCAATTAATCACCGCCGGGGAAGGCCTTTTTTTTAAATTGACGTAACACGCGTGCGTACAATCTGCCAGCAGCAATCTGTCGGCGTTACATAAAGCTTAGGGTCCATTACGTTCCAAATACAGAGGAGCCTTGATTACCCGAACTAATCAACTCGCGCGCTGCTCGGAGAAACACGGATAATCGAGCGCCAACATTTTTCCGCATAGAAATATTAAAATATCTTTTCTCGCACACCTTTTTCACACGATTTTGAAATAACACGATCCAAAAAAATATACATGGCATCCAAACAGAATTTGAACAATAAAGTAACGAGAAATAAACTTCTTATATCGATCGTATCATTGCTAATAACAATTACTAAATGATCTCGGCGCTACGGTTCGATCGTAAAAAACAAACTTGACTAAGCAGTTTTGCTAATTATTTTAAATAATCAACGTTTCGGTCACTGATTTGGACCATTTTCAAGATTAACTTAAAATTGCGTCTGTAAGAAAAAGATAAATAAAAATGAAATAGAAAAACACAACATACAATTTTCAAAAGTATTAACTATTAAATGTTTAAATGTAAGGGAAAAACATATTCACAATTTTTCACTCACTTGCTTATGTGTGATTAAGTATGATAATTTGAGAGTCGTGAGACTCGTGAAACACGTGTGCTCACCATGCCTGTTTTCACGACACTGATCCTCTAAGTAACGAGACATTGTCGACGTTTAAACAGTGACGATTTCGTTGCAACAAATAGCACAATAATCATCCTGGTCTCATTTTAAAGCTTCAGACTTCTACTTTTCTAACCACCGTTCATTTTTGCCTAAGACAATTTTCCACGATCTGACTGGTGGAAAACTGAACACACGTTTTCCCTCGATAATACCACCACTTCAATCGTCCGTACAAACATTAAAAAATGTTTTTCGTAAATGAATTTTCCATAGATTTGAAGACTGAAGTCTCCTCTTTATAATGGCACCAAAAAACTTGCTGTACGATTTTTATTAGTCGTTTTATTAAGGTTTAAATGTAAGGTGTACAAGTTTACGAACTTAGTCATCATTTTCGTTCCATAAAACAGTGAAAACAAATAGTACATTGTTTTTTAAGGCGTCATTGGAATTGGGAGGCTTCAATCTTCAAATCTGTGGAAGATTTATCGTCGAAAAGGATTTTTTAATATTTTTACAAAGGTTTCAGTGCGTAGCATTTTTTGAGGAAAATCTCTTCAGTTCCTCAGCTGCTCCGGCGTGTAAAAATATTTTAGAGGAAAACAAATAATGGTGTGCGAAAGTAGAATCTTCGAGCTTCAAAATGAGTCCGAATTTATTGCTGTACGATTGCTTTTTAGGAAAGTACAACAGGTTAAATTATGATAATACAGTGTGGACCATATTTTATGGTACACTTAGGTTGGTGAGTAGCCCGTGTAATCGAGGGGCGTTCCTATCGGATAGTTATCTGACAGGTAGTTATCCAGTGGCCACTACTTCCTGCACTTTCCAAATTAGTCCAGAAAGATCCGCCATTTTGTTAAAATCCCATTAAGCCATTTAAGAATTTTATTATGTCCAATGTTCTAAACAGGACTCTTTTAATTTCTAGAATACTGTTCAAAACAGTTCACTGAAGTTTTGTATAATTAATAATATAATAATATTTTCATAATAATTAGCAACCCTTTTATGCCTCCATATTTATCATAATTAATTTCTACACTCGGTATAAAATTGGGAAACTCAATTTATTAAATATCTGGACAATTAGTGAGGCTAGGAAAAACTTTTTGCAAGAAATAAAATTACCTAAAATCAGAAGTACAGCGTTGAAACACTTTTTGGAGTGATTATACGTTTTCCACAGACGAACCCGTTCAAAAATTATAAATTAAAGCGACGGCTCCGGGGGACATTCTTATGACGCTTAATTAAGGGTAGTGCAACACTTCGTGTTAATTGAGTCAACCCATAATCGCGAGTAAAATCAAAAAAGGGAACAGACCGAAGAGCAGCGTTTCTTTAATGATAGGGGATTGAAAATGGAAACGACATTAAATCTTGAATCAGCTTCGTGAAAATTAATTATTGCTGCGAGAAGCCTTCCTCGCCCACATTTAGCAAGAAATACGAGTATAAATGACACGTCCATACTTAATGATAATTTATCGTAATCCGCTTTCTGTCTGGCTCATTCACGTCTTACTCTTTTGCACGCTGTAAATTGCTTGTATCGTACTTTCCCGATCCAGTGCATTAAGCGTATAACATTAAAGAACATACCCCTATTCGAATTTACTACGTAAGAAATGCGAATTAATACTAATAAGAATTGTGCTACCCGCATGTTGCGGTTTCATCGATGCGATATTATCTTCGGACGTTTTGCGAAACAACAATATTCTTTAGCGAATTCTTTGTATGATCAAACGGACCGACTGCAGCTTTTGAAATTTTTTACGAATCCAGTCATTTCAAATAATGTAATTTGCATGTCTCAAGTTTAATTTGCTTGGATGTACGCTTATCGAGCGGCTTTCGCCCTTAAAAGAAACTAATTTTCTCCTTGCTTGGCTACAACCGTATAGGTAACTCGTGCAATTCAATTAGTTTACTCTTATCAAGCGTCTGATTGTGTCTATATGTTACACTCAAAGACGCGAACGACTTGATAATTACAGAAAACAATAAATAAAATATTCTGCAGTTTTAATAATTCTTACATGAATTTGTTTAAAATCGACAGTAATTTTATTCGCGATTCAAGCATGCATTCTTTAGATAGTACTCGAACTACTCCTTGACTTACGGACCACCCTGTAGAAGATTAATGGTTGGAATTACAGTAATCCTCGATACATGTGCAAACTTTGGGACTGAATCTAATGATTTATTTATCAAACTTTATCAACATATTTGTCACATTTTTCTGATTAAAACGACCCCAAATACAGCCCTATTCGCGACATATTTACGTGTTTAATCCACGATACAGTAGAACCTCGATTATGCTAACTAACGATACAATGAATTCATGGTTTCAGTGTGTAGAAAAATTTGCAAAAATTTAAGGATGCTCGTTGAAGTCAACTGAATGTATAAACGTGGGTTTAATCAATTTTGCAATAAAAGTAAAAATGTTAACCTTCATTTCACGAACTGAATCTGTCCCTCGGTGTCAAATTTCAATGTTTTTAGACAAATTGATGAGTTAACCCTTCGCTGCATAGTGTATCATATCTGATACAGTTAACAAACCTGGTATACAGTAAACTAAGAATGTTTTCTTACCATGTATATTTATTTTTATTTTTCTGAAAATGTTTTCTTTCAAAACTTCTTTCAATCTCTTCATCCAAATTAACCCTTCACTGCATGATTTTTTAAATTGAGATGAAACAATTGAAAGGTCAGTTTTTGTGTTTTATTTCAGGATAATTCATGAAAAAAAATTACAACATTTCTTACTATGTTTATTTTTCTGAAAATGTTGTTTTATTTTTTTAGAATATTTTTCCCTTGAATAAAGTACAAAAACTGACCCTCTTTCAATCTTTTCATCCCAATTAAAAAACTCATACAGCGAAGGATTAACATTTACATCTTAGGTTATGTGTTCCGAATTAAATAAATAAAAGTCACACTATGTTCCGCAAAAATTTACCTACAAATAACAGAACGGTATAACTTATTTCGGCAAGACTGTGTCAAATTGTTAAGAAAGAAATTAACACATTTGCTTTGTTCTACACTGCGTCTTTTATAATACCTAATTCTTATGGACGAAACATTTTACGTCAACTTAACTTCACAATAAATTAATTTTCACAAAAAATCACAATATTACGATAATAATAGAGATACTTTGATTTGCAAACTTTGCAACCAGGGTCACTTTCTGTACGGACCCTCTCTCTGTGTGTGTGTGTCCCCTATTTCTTATACATACATTTCTTAAATCTCACATTTTATTTCTTTAATGTTAATAATGTATTCGAAGATGTTCAACATATTCCTTAGTTATAGTTCATAAGTTATCCTTGTAATGTTAGCATGCACAATAATCCCATATGGGGTTTCACAGCTTAATAAAAAAAAACTTCACAATAAACGTTTAAACAATTCTCCGTCTTCCACTGAGAACTTAGATAAGACTTAAATAAATTTCCGCTTGAAATCAAAATCATTATATCACCGTCTCTCTATCTTCTCGCCTCTGTATCTAATCGTACATCGCGTCACACTTCTCGTCTCGAACTCGTGACCGCAGAAGTTTCCCTTTCTTATTACTGGCGTCTGGAAACAGTTTGAACCGGCCTGACCGGCGAAGATAAATGAAGTTCAGTTGAGTGAATCTGGCGGCACAGGATCCGATAAAGAGTCGGCCGGAAGCGGCGAATCTGTGCGCAACATCTGTTACGCAAACACGATCGCTGTAGGATTAATCGTATCAGCGTCGCGTGAACTCTTGCCGAAATCCCGAGAGGTTCGATCCCGTTTCGCATGGGCCAAGAAGCTTGGTGAGGAAAGACAAGAGAGCAGTGGTAAAACGAGATGCGAGAAGGGGGTCTCGTGTTCTGTCACAGGAGAGAAAAAGAAAGGTGGTTAGGGAGTGGGGCTAGGAAAAAGAAGAAGAGGAAGAAGAAGGAATAAGGAAAAGGGGGATCGTTGCGTGGCAGGGTGCCGGGCCGAGATGTGGGCAACAATATGGCCCGTGCTGGGTACAATAGCCTCGTATTATGTGCACAACAAGCGGCAATAGGGCCACGTTAAGGTTACATTACAGGCCAGGTTGGCTCTTCTGCCGCATAAAGAGGACTCACAGCTCGCTGCACAATGCGATAGGAAAAAAAGAGGAGAGCAAGAGACGCCTCTATATGTATATTCCCATATAAAAGCTCGCCGGTGTGCGGGCCTCCGTACGTGTGCCCCTAAGGAGACGTGCATGCACGCCACACAACCAGATCGTGTGCAACGCGTGTTGCTCGGTTGCACGTGGTGGGAGCATGAACGGCTTCCAGGCCTGAGAATCTTCCCACGTTTCTCGTAGCACGAGCCAAGAGTGTACAAGCGAAGAATTTCGGAGGCTACCCATTCTATATCATACCACCGTGATCCTTGCCGGGGGTTCGCGCAACGAAAACAGGGAGAGACTGAAAGACAAGAGAGAGAGAACCGATGGTACCAGACCGAGACCAAATCATCGACAACTGTTTTCGAACGACCCGATCAAGAGGGAGACGAGTGCGGAAGCGTTTCGTATACCAACACGTTCCGAATTAGCGTCGACGGACCTCTGGCTTCTTACACCTTTCCTCTCGTGATTCCAACCAGCTACCGAACCATTCGCTCGGCGAAAGCTTCGATCTACCGTGCCACTTTTGCGATAACCATGCTACCATGCTGCCGGCCGGTCTCCTAACAACCGCCGAGATTCACTCCTGTCCAGGTAACTCTTTTCGATTCTTCAAATAATAATTTCGATTATATATCCACATTGAATTCGACAGAGAATTATATGTATAGGGGATGGGATTGTCTCCACAGATCGAAATATCAATTTCGAACTGATAAAAACTGTTTCGTAAATCTTTCGTAAATGCACAATAAACAAAATCAGCTTTTTGGTGCATCTGCTGCACGTTCTATTACTGTATAAAATTCATATATTTATTAGCAGCTTTTTGATAATATTATGTGCATGGGTGTAGTGGTATTCGTTGAACTGGAGGTCCAAGTAACTCTTTTCCATTCTTCAAATAACAATTTCGATTATATATCCACATTGATTTCAACAGAGAAGTATATAGGGGATGGGATTGTCTCCACAAATTGAAATATCAATTTCGAACTGATAAAAACTGTTCGTAAATCTTTCGTAAATGCACAATAAACTAAAGCAGCTTTTTCGTACATCTGCTGTACGTTTTATTACTGTATAAAATTAATATATTTATTAGCAGCTTTTTGATAATGTTATATGCATGGGTGTAGTGGTATTCGTTGAACTGGAGGTTAAGATCTCGAAAATGCAAATAAATTTTCAATTTTCATTTCATCGGATCTCTGATTTTATTGTACATAGACAGTGGAATTACTCGAGTTGGTTTTATCTAAGACATTGACTGTAGCACTGTTATAATATCTTCATACCATTAGACATATCACGAAAGAACATTTATTTGTTGTGTAAAAAAAGTGATCGAACCGTTGCGCCGAGAATAAAATTCATAATATCCGAAAGATAAAATTACGATCGATAAACTAATTAATTAAAGAATATTTATATTTCAGTCGAGTTCGTTGTAATTCAGGGGAAAAACTGTTATTTCGCTGGTACATATCCGCAGTCTAGTCAGAAAAATTCTTTATTCGTGACAGGCTTCAATATTTTGATTACAAAGATTGATATAAATAAAAATTGCATTTTGAAGATGCAGGATAAGGTGCAAGATGCACTACGTAAACATTCATTCTTTCTCTTAACGATTCTAACGAGTTGACAGTGTTTTCATTAATTTTCTATTCCACCTGTACATTTTTAACAGAAATAAATATCGATCGAATAAATATAGTGGTGAAACAGGGACAGTAAACGAGGAAAAATTTGAGTGCGATCGAAGGTCCTCCCGGTTCGGGGAAGTATCATTGTCGTTAACGCGATTAACAATGACGCAGCCGGTGCAGTGTCACGATGATAGCGGCGTTGCAGCGCGGATAACGCTTGTTACGTTCAGCTTAACACGCGCGCGATCGCGTGCACACGCGCGCGAGCGATCGCGCCTTCGCTCGCTCGCTCGTTCACTCGCTTTTGCTCGCATGCAAGCAGCATCACATCCGGCTCGGACGACCAATCAGTGTAATTATCCTACCGGTCTCTACCAGCATATACTCATGCTAATGCCTCGTTTTCGACATCGGGCATATTATACCGACCAATCTGGACAAAATCACGTTTATCCGGATGCGAATGCCCAACATTTTCGACGAAGATTTCTTGATTAAAATTATACCCCGTACGAACAGCGTCGCGAGATAAACATGTGGATAATCAAGATTTGAACCTGGATAAAAGTGCTTTAGCCGTCGTATCACTTCGAGTACTGTTAGGTTCTGTCTATAATTATTATCTCAGCGTGATTTCCAATCCAACTATTGATCGCATTCAAGTATAATTATCAACGGAAATTTTCACCAACATTTTTATTCTTGTTTGTATCCTCCAGAGTAATTATTAACGAAATTCATTAAAAGCATCGTGAACGTATTTTTATTTTGTAATCTTTTGTTTGAAATCTCGAGGACACTGACTAATCGATACCGACCGCGTCGAATATTCTAATACCGCTGTCTCGGATCAATATATTATAAATGTCAAATTTAAAAATAACATTCCAGACTATCCCATATATAATTATAAAAAAGGTGCGCACCTATTAGTGGAATAATATGAAATTCATTAAAAGCATCGTGAACGTATTTTTGTTTTGTAATCTTCTGTTTGAAATCTCGAGGACACTGACTAATCGATACCGACCGTGTCGAATATTCTAATACCGCTGTCTCGGATCAATATATTATAAATGTCAAATTTATAAATAACATTCTAGACTATCCCATATAGAATTATAAAAAAGGTGCGCACCTATTATTGGAATAATGATATTGTTTCTGCTGGGAAACTGAAAGAATTCCGAATTTGTTAATATTAATAGAATTAAATTTTTGGAAATAGACATGGTACTCACAACTATCTTTAAACTAATTTTGAGAAAACCATACTGAAATAATTCCAGGATGAATGCGATTTAATTTAAGGTTATTACTCGGAAGAGTCTGCGTAACCATTAGAAACTTAGATTAATCGTGAAACACCCACATTTTGAAACGTATCCAACGATTTCATTCATCCGTGTATATAAATAAAATGCTGCAGAAAGATCTTCCGGAATATGTATAACTTATGGAACTAGAAAATCTACGCTTGTCTTCAAACTCTCTTATCTATCTTTGATATGACAGCTGTCTTCACCTTGAAATAACATCGGACATATTATTAATTTCGCCTTCAGATATCGCCTGTGTAATTTCTTAATTCTATTGCATATCAATTATCATTTTTTAAATATTCACCAAGTATTCACTTTCATTTTAGTCATTAATTTCCATGTGGATTGTCTGTATTTTGCAGAAATACACGAAAACGTGTATATTCATTAAAATCTTTACAGCTCTCTGCAGATTTATAAAATACAAGAAAATATCCATATTAAACAAATTTTTATTATCTTTAAATTTATCTGCTAGAACAAATATTCTAGAAATCTTACACTACAAATACTCTTTTTTATATTACTTTTATTATTACTCTTTTTATATATTTTTATATATGTATATATTTATTTTATATTTTTTTTATATATTATTTATTACACTACTACAAATATTCTTTATTTCATTTTTCACAACGGTGTTTTCTGAAACATAAGTAAATCAAGTTAATCTAACCTGCAAAATTTTCAATTATCTCACCACGTTTCTCACCTCCAATTAGAAAATCTATTTATACGAAAGGTAGTTGACACGATTGACAGTCGAATTAATCTCCGAGCGAGAGTATAGTTTTATTTCGAGTCTCGCATGAATGACTAATCCCCCAATTAATCACAGCGGAGCGTACAATAAAATTCCATAGCTAAAATTATATCCACAACTCGACTGCCGAACGAGATGTTCATCGATGCGTGCCGCATTAATAATAAATAGATGACACATCAGTATTCGGCTGACGAAATAATTTCAGCGTAACTGAGAAGTCCGGCACAATGCCAAAACGAACGCGAAAATATATTGTGCTGAGTCCGGCACAATTGTATCGAAGACGCCGTGTGTCATAGATAATAGAGAACGAGATAGCGAGTTAAACAGTCGTTCTATGTCTCACGATTCATTCACCAGTGTGTATTATAACGTACGATCAGTGTGACATGTGAGTGATATCCGATAGTACGACGAAATATTTCACATTACTCCGCAACGCGTGTCTTGTGCCGTACCTCTGAACATGCTGTGTCGCGTGTGCTACGCGTAGAAGGTAATTATGTATGTTCTCGTCTAATGTGCATATTTATTCAGCGCCGATTAGCTTGCGTAATTATTTACACAAAAAATAGTAAAAAAATCCTCCTCGGTTCGCGAGCTGCGAGACAAGCTTTGTCGACATTCTTCCTTCGTGCGTCAACGCGTATTAACTAACAAATTTGATGTATTTCAATGGCAGAAATGAGTGAGTGTAATTTCAAACAATAGACTACAAAGATTTAAGAGTACCTTAGTAGCACAAAATATTATATACACATTCATATAATATTAAAAAGAGATTCTATCTCTTCTTAATATTTAAATATACATACAATATTTATTTTATATTAAGTAACAAATATTTCTTTTTAAATATGCAGGAAATATCTATTTCATATTACGAGAAAAATATTTCTTTCTAAATACAAAATGAATCTTTATTTAATATTAGAAATAGAATATTTTTTCCTAACGTACATAATATCCTAACGATAATATTTATTTCATATTACGAAAAAAATATTTTTTTCTTATTATAAAATAAAACTTTATGTAATATCAGAAATTATATAAAATTATATAATATAATATAAAAATTTCTTAATTGTAATAAGGTCCTTTCGAAGATAAAATGGAATATTCCCTCGAGCAGTGCACAGAAAGTAATAGATATTCATAGTTTCCAATTTTTGTTATAACTTTTTCTTACATTTGAAAATTTTATTGAATGTTATTTAAATATTGAATTTATATTTTTCAAATATTGGATTCACACATTTACTTTATATTTTTTAAATATCTAGTTTATATTCTCTGAATATTTAGCTTATAGTTTTTAAACATTCAATTTATATTTCGTGTACATTATACAATATTCAGATCCAATATTTTTGTGCTATTAGGGTATCAAAAAGACAGAAATAAGTTCTTGTTTAACCCTTCGCCGCGCAGTGTATCATATCTGTCATAATTAACAAATCTGGTATAATATTAAACTAAGAAAGTGTTTTCTTACTATGTTTAGTTTTCTGAAAATGTTGTTTTATTTTTTTAGAATATTTTTCCCTCGAATAAAACACGAAAATTGACCTACTTTCAATTTTTCCGTCACAATTTAAAAAATCATGTAGCGGAGGGTTAAATGGAAGACTGTAAAACATTATTTTCGTCCCAATAAACATATTCGAACGAAAATGTAGTTCACTTTCATTGTGGCACTTAGCCAATTTTTTTAGTTTGCATAAATATCTGCAGTTATGATAAGAATTGATAAAAAAGATGTAGACATTGAAAGACTTAAAAATCTTTGCCATTTTTAATTATGTGTAGCTCGTAGCAACGTTGATCGATTTTTGTGAAACTTCTATAGGCATATTTTAAATTTTCCAAAAAAAGTTTCCCATCATCAATGAGAATTTTTAATTAATTTTGTTCATCAAATTTCTAAACAAGAGAATATTATTATTTATTTATTGCTTTAATACCATAAAAGGTTTACAGAGCATATATATTATAATCTCTACAATATATAATTTACAATTAGTTTACATTAGTTTTGTTAAGTTACAACTACCTCATTGAAATGAAATTTCAATCGAGCAT
>CM052326.1:16341255-16363728 GCA_028455615.1 Lasioglossum zephyrum | reverse complement strand
ACCAAGTTGTCCGCGAGGGATGAGAACTCGAGAAACGAGTAAGAAATGACAGGAACCTATGAAGAAACAAAGTTGGAAAAATTCCATGGTCCAGGGGTCACCATAGACCATACCTAAAGATACCCGAAATCGATCCGCGCGCTTTATAATGTACCAAGATGTCCGCGAGCCACCGCGGAACATCTCAATCGGAGTAGCAACAATCGCTTATATTTCGCGTGGTGCGCTGTGGCATGGTTTGCGTTGGCGACGAGCGTGCCGCTCGACGAAGGAGTAAAAGAGAAACGGCGGGAAAACCGAGAAGAAGGACAAACGGAAGAGTGGAGCGCGTGAGGATCGAAGAGGATCGCGCGCGGGTCGTCCTCGTGCTGGTCGCGCGACATGGCGTGTGCTCGCCGCTTCTTTTTTCCTCGGTGACTCGGTCCGCTCCGGGGTTAGAGCTTTGTGCAGGAGCAACAAAGAGAAGACAAGCGACAAGGGAGAAGATGGAGAAAGAAGGGTAGGTGGATGGGGAGGGAGAGGAGAGGAATAGTAGGAGAAGCAGAAGCAGCAACAGCGGCGGTATCGAGATCCCCATTCTCCACGAGGCAGAGAGCATGCAGGTGTGCACGAAAAGGTCCTCTCCCGCGCTGGCACCAACGAAGGGGCCCCCTGCGCCAGTCGAGTGAGCACACACAAACAGAGAGAGAAAGAGAGACTGCGCGAGAATAAGCGAGAGTGAGAGGGAGAAAGAGAGGAGTGGAGGGAACCTGTGCCGGGCCCAACAGGCCCCCGATCTGTGGGAACTGTTCGGCCCGCGAGCTTCCCACGATACGCTCCGGCTGCTGGCTGGCTGTGCACGGGCTGCAGGGTTCACTCGTGCGTCTCCCCCTTTCCGTCCCCCTCAGCCTACAAACGTTCTCTCCATGAGCAGAGTCCCCGGAGTCATCGGAAGGGGCACCAGGGATGGGACAGTCTGGTGGAGGGAGGGACCGTCGAACGTATAAGTACCGCGTCGGTCCCCTCCAACCGGTCAGAACCGTCGTAAACACGGTAGCGAACGCACCTCTCGGCACTCCGAGAAACGTCTTTGCGATACACACCCACGCAATCACACCACTCTCTGTCAGTTCTACCGAGAACATACTTTACTTTGTTTGGTAAATCCGCTCGTTACCACCGGGATATATCTGTCCCATCGTCTCGAGCTGTCTTGTGACAAGTGACCAGTGAAGAAGATACGTTTGTTCGCACGATGGCGCCGCACACAAGTTACACTCCGGTCGGCGGCATGGACTACGAGGAGCCAGTGTCCAGGACGTACCAGTACAGAAAGGTGATGAAGCCGATGCTGGAGCGGAAAAGGCGAGCCAGGATTAACAGATGCCTGGACGAGCTGAAGGACCTGATGGTGACGGCCCTCCAGGCTGAAGGAGAGAACGTCGCCAAATTGGAGAAGGCCGACATCCTCGAGCTGACCGTCCGTCATCTTCACACGCTCAGAGCTGCCAGGAGACTCACCCTCACCCCGGAAAACAGTTACGCTGACAGATTCCGGGAAGGATTTACGCAGTGTGCCCAGGAAGTCTCCTCGTTCCTGTCCACCCCAGTGGCCGCTGCTGTTCATCCTGCTGCCGGTGCTCAGCTGATGAGACACCTCGGCGGTTGCCTAAGAAGACTCGAAGGACCTGCTTCGAACTCCGTCGCTGGCACGAACACAGCATCCACCACTGTCAACGCTGTCAACAAGGCTCCGGCGGTCGCCGCCAGCACAACTACCAACGTCATGGTCAACGTACCGCAGAACGTTTACACGCCACCGCAGAGTCCTGTCAGCGTGGCCAGCTCCTCCGGCGACTCCTCCGAGTCCTCCAACGCAGTCTGGAGACCCTGGTGATCGGGATGATGTTGTTTCAAGATTATAATACCACCCATTGTTCGATTGCACTGTTCCTCCTTCCTGGTGAAGAAGCCCTCCTCGTCAAGCACTGCGGATAGGAGGGAAAACGACGAATCATTGTCTTCCATATGTTGAATTATTGTTGAGCCTCGAACGCTCTCCGTCGAGGTGTCTATTTTACCTTTGAAGAGATACGATTTTTGTAAGCTGCACGTCCACACGGCGCGCGCCGTCTCGTACGTTCTCTTCTCTTTTGTTTCTCTCTACTCACTGTATATAGGTGGTAAAGCTTTAAGTGATGTCTGTGATAGGGTTCAATTTTGTACCTGAGATAATTATTTTCTCGTAACGTAGAAGGATTATTATTATATAAATTTTAATTTGTTATGTTTAAGATGCATTTTTAAACACTGCGCAAACGCAACACGATACTTGGCGTCTTCCATCTTATTATTATCTTTTTTTGTTTGTTAAAATCAGCTGCACGCCGCGCGAACATGAATAAACTGATTGTTTTAATCGTAATCGGAGAATTGATGTTCAGTTACCCTGCTCTCCTCGACATCCTCGTTCCTCAGTATTGCGACCTTCGAGCTTCTCCTTCGATAACAATTTCCAATAGTTCTCTAGTATCTTTGGACGTAGTTTATTTTGCTATTGAAATCATGGTTATGGTAAAGTTGCTACTTTTAGAATTGTTGAAAATGATTTAACTCTTTCCGAACAACTTGTTAGATGTAGAGATATATTTTTGTTATCTGTTTCGTTTTGCTATTGACGTCACAGTTATATGTTAAAGTTGCTACTTTTAGCATGGTTAAAAGTGATTTAACTCTTTTGTTTTAACTTGTTAGATGTAGAGATATATTTTTGTTATCTGTTTCGTTTTGCTATTGACGTCACAGTTATGTTAAATTTGCTATTTTTATCATGGTTAAAAGTGATTTAACTCTTTTGTTTTAACTTGTTAGATGTAGATATATATTTTTGCTACCTGCTCTGTTTTGATATTAAAATAGTTAAAGTTGCTATTTGTAGGACGGTAAAAATTTATTCAAATCTTTTCATACACAGCACACGTGGTGATAAACATGATCCCTCTTTGCATAGTGAAACGTGTGAATCATATTATGTGTAGATGGAGAGAAATGTCGCGAAATATCAGATTATAGTCAGTGCGCATAAGTCTTTTGATTACAATAGGAATTATTAAATAACTTTTGAAAATTCCGAACAATGGTGATCTATATTGAACAGTTGACGATTCGGATATAAAAACGCCAGTCGTGGAGCGAAAAGAAATGTAAATTCCTGCGATAACCTAATTTTGATCAATCGATACGCTGTCCTTCACATTCGTGGACACGTCGCTTCCTCCGCTGATCGTTTTGCAAGTCCTTGAATAAGCCGTTCCGTAACCTCGAGTACAATTGAGAAGGGAGTGGTCGTATTTACAAAGTATGGGGTGTACCGTACGAGACATGTCCTTTGAGAATTTCTGATGTATACCTCCAATTATTCCGATACCGAGTATAATAATCGTTAAATTCTTCCGATTTCTCTGGAATTTTTTTCAACAACTTGCTAAGCTACAGAATTTCATCATTTTGTTGGCTGACTAGCTGAACATACAAGAGAATATTATTATTTATTCATTGCTTTAATATCATAAAAGGTTTACAGAGTATATATATTACAATTTCTACAATATATATAATTTATAATTAGTATACATTAGTTTTGTTAAGTTACAACTACCTCATTGAAATGAAATTTCAATCGAGCATGATATCAAAAATAATTTCCAGGTATTACACATTGAAGAAATTCATCTTCGATCTCAGTATCATTTTCGAAATATTTCAAATACGTTTACAAATGTAAAACATTGCATAAACTATGGTGGGATTAAATAATTTTACCCTGACGTTTGTCAATAACCGCTTCATGTTACCAGTTTTTCTATATTCTGCAGCTTATAATCAAACTGTAGATTTCCATGCAAATAACATTTTTCTGTATAGCATTTTTATAAAACTGAAATGCTAATAATTCAGAGCATGTAATTTCCATAAATGCATATAAATTCGCAATCTATTCGCGACGCCATTGCGTACGGAGTTTGTTAACTTGAACCAGAGAGTTACAGAAATAAAAATGTTCATATAAAATACATATAAGAATTTTAACGTTGTGTATAGTTTAATAAAAATAATTGATTAAATTTTTTATCAAATCTGTCCGCTCACATATTGTGTAATATTATGTTTGGATAAAACTTGATACACACACACGAACTTTTTTAACAACAGGTTGCATGCTGCATCTTTACACTTTCGTGCATGCGTAAAATAGGCGCGCAGATTATTTCGGAATGTTTCTGTGTTAGTTGTATGAATGGAGCGCCGATATTCAACGTACTCACGCTACCCTCGGTGAACGACATTGTTCAATCAAAACGTAATCAACGACGAACTGCGTTTCTTTTTTATTTTTTTCGGTTCCTGCACTTTGCTTTTCAATGCAATCTGTTGCGTGTGGCCCGCTTACGCCGACGGCACGCAACTTATAAAACGTTCACGTAGTCAGGTATTGTGGACGTGAAAATACAGCATGTGACACGCAGCGCGATAAGTGCTCTCGTTACTTCTGTTATATGCGTGAAGTGCAACAAAGGCGCGTGTTTAATTAACACAATTACTAAACGTCGAACGCGTCCAATGCAATTTTGGATGACACATAGACTGCAGATTTTCACGCAGAATAAATAATTGACTGCTTCAATTGCCGTATTTACGGGAAATAAATTTATTTATACTCTTAATAATTTCAATGTTTCTATCAATACTTCTTTGAATTCAATATATGTATACTAGCTTTCTTCAAGGAGAAGATTCATGAACTATTTTTAATGAAACTGTTAAAATAAGAAGCAAATTTTTATCTTGCAGATGTTTTCGAATACACTTTGCGTGATCACTTGTTTTTAACATATTTTCATTGATATGTTTTCGATTGTACATCTAAATATGACAGTTAAAGAACAAAAATGGTTGACCAATGATTTTGATTCTTTTATTACGATGAAAGACGGCAATGAAAATAGTACACGATTTTTCCAAAATGTTTAACTCTTCGGAGACAATGAATTAAAATGAGAATAATTCGAATCAATACTTCTTTGAATTCAATATATGTATACTTGCTTTCTTCAAGCAGAATTTAGCTGATTCATGAACAATTTTTAATAAAACTATTAAAATAAGAAGCAAATTTTTATCTTGCAGATGTTTTCGAATACACTTTGCGTGATCACTTGTTTTTAACATATTTTCATTGATACGTTTTCGATTCTACATCTAAATATGACAGTTAAAGAGCAAATGGTTGGCCAATGATTTTGATTCTTTTATTACGACGAAAGACGGCAATGAAAATAGTACACGATTTTTCCAAAATGTTTAACTCTTCGGAGACAATGAATTAAAATGAGAATAATTCGAGCGATTATTAAAAAATTTCACCGTGACATCGTTAAAAAATAACGATTGAAAGACAGTCTGCAGTGCTCGTTACTTTCATCGGAGGGCAGAGCTGAATTATTGAAAGGGATCGAAGTACAGAATCATTTTTGATAAATGAGGTAGCATAAATTCAATTAATCTTCATAAATAAGGATAGCCGGTGCATCGAGATTGACAATTTTATTGAAAGACCGCCAGATGTTTCCCTCGGCAGCGGATAAAGAGAGCGACGTTTTTTAATCGCGTCGCGTTTACAAGCCGATCGCCGATACTTGATTCATTACCGATTAAACGGCCAGGCTTTCTGTTAAAAAGTCGTCACACTTTTTTCCCCGAAAATTTCCCTGGAAATATATATATACATCCAACGTGGAACATTTCTCCGGTTTTATGTAAGAGCAGCTTGTTGATGCGTGGCACAGAAGTCGGCACGCTCTTTTATTACCTGGTCCCGCTTTTGATCGATCGATAATGAGAATCGGCGTGAGTATCGCACGCATATATCCTCCGTACTCGAACCATTACAGCGCAGGAGATATTTTAATTGACCAGTTTACGCGTTATCCGTCTCAATTCCTCTGACTTCCTTATAACTCGAAATCGAATCCGCCCGTGTACGCGCTTCGCTTCAATCAATTCCGTCGCGAATTACACCATTATAAATTCTTCATCAACCTTACGCCGTATCGTAGAATTTCTATCGTATTTTATACCATTACTGAGCCGGAATATATTATTTGCGACGGCGCTGGAGATAAACAAATTCTGCAATGGATGGATTTAGAAAAGTGTTCACTCTTCAATCTTATTTCACTCGAATTATTAATGAAACAATTATTTAGAAAATTGTATAGAAGCACGTTGGTACGTGGTAGAAATAAATAACATAACAAAATTATGACAACTCTAGAGATAAACAAATTCTGCAATGGATGGGTTTAGAGAGGTGTTCACTCTTCAATCTTATTTCATTCGAATTATTAATGAAACAATTATTTAGAAAATTGTATAGAAGCACGTTGGTACGTGGTAGAAATAAATAACACAACAAAATTATGACAACTCTGGAGGCAAACAATTTTTACAATGGATGGGTTTAGAAAGGTGTTCACTCTTCAATCTTATTTCACTCAAATTATTAATGAAACAATTATTTAGAAAATTGTACAGAAGTACATTCGTACTTGGTAGAAATAAATAACAGAAAAAAATTATGACAACGCTAGAGGTAAACAAGTTCTGCAATGGCTGGATTTAGTTTAATTTTATTTCATTCCAATCATTGATCAAACGATTTTTTAGAAAATCGTGTGGTTGACATATAATTTGTTCAGATTATTCACAGTTTGCTTATTGTGTACATATCCATCGTTTTTAATTATAAGTGATCAATTATTAGATCGATGAGTTTATATATAATAAATAATTATTACTATATTTTTAAAAAATATGCTTGCTGCAATAATACAAAATATTTATTCCTTGCCTACGTTATATAAAACAAGTTCAAGTTAACAAATCCTCAACAAAATGAAAATTTCATGGTTTGTGTTCATATTTCAAATGTTGCATTATCGGCCGTCAACGAAGTGCAAATCAAGTTCTCATATCGAAATCACCGCGAATGTTTGTAATGTTTAATGGACGAAACAATGCACGTTGATTTTCCCGTTTTCTGTTACAGATAGTTCCGCCCGTAGAATGCTGACAGCTGCTGTTTCCATAATTTGAATAGGTACGTAGGAACTATTTTGCGCGTATAAATATTATTGCTGCTGGACAACTCGAGCGTGAAAGCTCTCAAAATGTATATGTTAATATTATATTTTTTATTATTTTATTATCATTATTATGTTTATTATATATATACAATATATAATATACATAAATATATATGTATGTATATACAATGTGTATATATAATATAATATTAATATAATTAATATTAATAACATTTTAATGTTATAAACAATTATCCCCTCGCCGATTCACACGGAAGGTGAACTTTCTCGTTTCGGATATACGCTCATTAACCGACCGACACAGCATCGGCGACCGTGTTTACGAGCTGGCATCGTTCAAAGAAAATTATAACGATGTCTGTCTACATGACTGAAAGTAGACTGATTAAAGGTGCGATCTCCTTTGCGCGTCTGGACGCACCGTTTTGCGATCCGTTCTCCATTCGTCGTAGCTCTCTTATTATTATTACATTTGATAATTTCTGCCTTTTGTTTGACTACTATTATTTGATCAATTAATCAATTAACATTTTTTAAATAAAACATGTCTTCTAAATGACGGTTAGTAAACGTAAAAGTCCGAAATTGTAAAACAAGACCAGGATGGATATCTACTATTTGTTTTATGAAAAACAAAAGTCGTAAAAAAAAAAGAAAAAGTAAAGTCGTTTTAAAAAAAAAGTCGTTCGTGTTTGAGTGTTAATCAAAAATCAAAACTGAATGAATTTGCCGCATGTCGCTTAATTATCGATATACTTTGGCCACGGAAACCGAAGTGACGTTTGTAGGTTTGATTGGATCGTGACAGTATCACGGATTAACAAAAGCGAAGAAAAACTCAACGTTAACCCTTTGCCGTATGCTTCCTTTCACCATCGCAATGATTAGCACTCGTTGATCATTTCGTAGAAGAAAAATAAAATTGATATTCATGGTACGTCTGTTTGTGTCAATGCTTGAATATTGGTATCTACGCAAGACAAAAACATTTAAAGAATTTCAAAATTATTTTCAGCTCCCTAAAATTTCGAATGTTTCTAATCTTCGATTGGGTAAATATTATGCAATGTCTAAAAATTTGGAAGGACACGTTCTTATCATTTTCATAACTTTTAGTGTTCCGTAAACCCAATCTTAAAAAACATCGATATCTTAGCAAATATCTTAGAACCTATTAAAACTAGAGGAACAGTTTACAGGGAAAACTTGTCTAACCTCATAACTGTCTCTTAGACCCCGACAAATGAATTTCATAAGTAGCCTCGTTTTTAATAAATTTGGGATAAAAAATAACACAGGATTAAAAGTAAGTATTCTTTTCAAAAATCTGAAGCTGGGTCTTTGAGACCCCACATTACCTCGCGAAGGTTAACAGTAGAACCCTCGAATAAGCTGAAACTGTGAGAAAATAATTTAGTTGAGTTAGCGGCAAGAGTAACCGAACCCTTCTTTTTTCTTTAAGGACAGCGGGAAAATGCATTTTAAATAAAACTAAGGATAAGACACACCCACTAAAACCCCGCTATCCAGGAGCCCAAGGACCCAGAAGTCTCCTTTCCTTTAGCCGACGATATTGTCCTCTGACCCACTTTTCGCATTCTACGAGGACAATTTCATCGGCTCCTGGCCACACCTGTTCATGGCTTTAATCCTCATACGCTCCTAAAAAATAGCTGCATGAAAGAGACTAGGATAACAATTCACCCATTTTTTCATTTTAAAGAAATACATCTCACGATGTAGATATAAAAGGATGAATAATTTTAAAGTATGCGAAAATATTGAATGGGTGAATTTTCACCCTGAGGAACGTATGGGGGTTAAAAGAGTAACCGAACCCTGACGAAGCTTCACCAGACTTTGATCGACAACGAATTCAAGGATGTTCTGGAGATATATAAAAACGCAAGAAAATTTTTGCAAATTTGACAAGATATAATTCTTACTAAATTAATTCAATTCCCAAAGTTTGGGTTCGATTCACTGCACCGTTTAATATTTATAGCAACTTAAAGTTTACACATTTTAACACGTCTTCTTATGGAGAATTAATAAAATTCCACT
The DNA here is from genome assembly GCA_028455615.1 of Lasioglossum zephyrum. Classification (NCBI taxonomy): domain Eukaryota; kingdom Metazoa; phylum Arthropoda; class Insecta; order Hymenoptera; family Halictidae; genus Lasioglossum; species Lasioglossum zephyrum. Next base: position 16,354,519 of record CM052326.1, on the reverse strand, counting down.
TCAAACCCTATTTAAACCTTGAAAAAACGCAACTAGAAACTCAATTTAAAGTTTTAATAAATTAAGACGTTTAAAATCACGATAGTTTCCAAACGTACACAATACTAACAACTCTCAAATACAAAAATACAACTGAGTACAGTGCAGTACAGTGTTGTCACATTTTTGGTATTATCAGAACATAATTTTACGCAAATTTCACATGTTATGAATATTGCCTTCTGAGGTTTTTTTAGTTTATTTAGATATCTATTTTTAACTTTTTATCGCGTAATTATATATATTGAATATCACTTTATTATCTTGAAGTTCAAATCAGGGGATACAATCATTCGCAAAAGTCACTTACAATTTTTTATAATATCAAGACAATTAAATTAAAAAATAAATATACCATGAAACTCACTAATTAAACGAAAGCTTTTCAAATTAATCTATTTTTTAATGCAAAACATACTCATGAATGGCTTTCATTGCCAATATATTGGTGGATTTCGAATTTCTTGTACTTTTGTCTCCTATTGTTACCTCCAGAACATCCTTAAAATTGTTGCCGGTCAAAATCGTTATCGGACAAAATACTGTCGATCAAATTCGGTTTAAAGGTGTCGTCGGTCATATCTGGATTAGAGCTCGGACTTTTACCCGGGTATATGAGATACCGGGGTACCCGAGTACCCATGAGATACCCGGGTATCTCATGAGATAGTCGAGTATCTGGGTACCCGGGTATCTCATAAGACATAAGTCATAAATGATTTCGTGCAATTTAAAACAATAATGAAATTAAAAGAACGTTGATATATTAATTGAAATTTATTAAAATCGTTCAAGAGAATAAGTAATTGTAATTATATCGTCTGCTTTTTCCTATTGATGCGAACGATCTTTATTTTGCATGAAGATCCACAGTATATTCGTGAGATACCCGGATACTCGGGGAATTTTTGTTTACACGAATACCCGAGTAATTTTCGTTTACCCGGGTATCTCATAAGTCACAGCTCTAATCTGGATTCGGTGAAAACCGTGTCGGGAAAATTTGTATTGGTGATTTCCGTGGTAGCCGACTAGCAAAGTGTGGAACCCTGTAAAATTACCCTAAAAGTAACCGGTACGTTACGGTAGATGTTACAGATTGTTCGGAATGGACGTGATCACCTACAACCACCACGAGATCGCGAGCATCGGCAATAGCATCGATGGCGGCGAGGTCGAGTCACAGTACGAGGACGAAGTGGACGACATACTGCCGTACATCGAGATCGACCGAGGCCACCTATCGATCGACCAGCTGACCTCTGCCACCGGCGACAAGAGCCCGTTCCGGAAGAGCCTATTCCCGAACGTGCCGCCGTTCATCATATTCCAATCATTCGACTACAAGGGACCAACAGCGCCGTACGAAGTAACGAGACACCTGAGGTGGCATCTGAGTACGATCACCCCATTAATCGTACGTCGTACCTTGGTGAACTCAGGTTTTCGACTGACGAAGAAGTCGCAAAAATGGTGCGGCACGTGGGGCAAGCACATGAAGTCGGTCTGCTTCAAGACACTGAAGGAGTCGCAGAAGATCAATCATTTCCCGGGTACGTTCCAGATCGGCCGTAAGGACCGTCTATGGCGGAACCTCAGCTGGATGATGATGAAATACGGAATCAGAGAGTTCGGCTTCGTCCCAAGGACGTTCGTGTTGCCACAGGATCTCAACTGTTTCCGTCAAGTTTGGAAGAAGCTTGGTAGCCAGAAGGAGAAGTGGATCGTGAAGCCTCCGGCATCTGCTAGAGGGACCGGGATCAAGGTGGTTCACCGTTGGTCCCAGATACCAAAGAAACGCGCCGTGGTCGTGCAACAGTATTTGTCCAGGCCAAAGTTGATCAGCGGCGCGAAGTTCGACCTGCGCCTCTACGTTCTCGTCACGAGCTTCAACCCGTTGAGGATATACCTCTACCCGGATGGCCTGGTGCGATTCGCCTCGGTCAAGTATAACGACGACATAAACTACCTCAGCGACCGGTTCATGCACTTGACCAATTACAGTATCAATAAGACCAGCGCCACCTACACCAGCAACGACTGCGTCGATTCCTGTTCGGGGCACAAGTGGACGCTTCGGACGCTCTGGTCTTATCTCGAGAAGGAGCACGTGAACGTTGCGAAGCTGTGGGAGTCGATGAAAGACATCGTGGTGAAAACCATGATAGCGGTTGAGTCCCCTATCACTACCCTGACGAGGACCAACACGACCTCTAGATACTGTTGCTACGAGCTGTTCGGCTTCGACATTCTTCTAGACGAGAACCTGACGCCCTGGTTGCTCGAGGTGAACATCTCGCCGTCGTTGCAGTCTTCGTCTCCTCTGGACATGGCTGTAAAAGGGCCATTGATCAAGAACGTGTTCAATATTGTCGGATATCAACTGCCAAATCATCTACCGCCGGAAGACGTCGAGAAGATCGCGCAGAAGTATCAGTTGGACTTCGTGTGCCAGGACTTTAGGCTGCACAGGGTCACTCTCAGTTATCCCGAGCGGACCAAGCAATCGATGTACGCGAACCTGAGGAACAGGGATGATTACATCGACGATATCATTGATATTCTCACTCCGGACGATGTCAGACATTTGATCGCGTATGAGGACGAGCTGTCGCAGTTGGACAAGTTCGAGAAGATATTCCCGACTGTCGATAGCCACGAGTACCTGCAGTATTTCGACGTTCCGAGGTATTACAATATGCTGTTCGACGCATGGGAGATGAAGTACAGCGAGAACCGAGAGAAAGGGATATCGAGATTACAGAAACTTTGCGAGGCGAAGTATCATTTGGCGCAACAGATAAAGGGTCTTCCACAGTAAGAGCGATACCACTTAATAGCGTATAATGAATAGTATTAGCATTATACATGAAGTATCATTCGAATGGCCACCACGGTTACGTTTGCTAGAGTGAACACGCGACCCCAATTTTCAATAACACAGAAATCAGATCGTCGTACGAATAATGGTCGAGTTACAGCTCGTGGCCGGTTGGAATAAACGAAGGACTTAACATTGCTACATAGTTTGTCTAAAACTATAACGACATCGAGTTGACAGCTGCATTTCTCGAAGTGATCCTGTCGTTGAACTCTGATCTCAATGGAACGGTAGCTTCGGCATTACTATGGCGGCATCTGATTGATCAAATTATATAGCGCTTATCGGTAGATTGCTGATCTTTATGCAGATTCCCATTTTCACGAACTCTCTTCTAAAAATCTGAGAGAAGCCTCTTGCATCGACTAGAAGATTGGTAAACGTCAAATAATAACGCAATCAATTCTCATTTATCTTGCATTCTACAAACTTTCACGTGCCATAAATGCATAGAGATCCACAAGTCTACAGTATAGTTACAGCTTTTCCATTTTTGACCGTCATATGCTCCTCAGACATAGTTGCATAAAAGATCCTAGAACAATATTTCACCCCTACTCACTTCACATTTTAAATCTACGAATTATGCTTCAATTATAGTGTGACATTACGAAGAAATACGTTTTGCAACACAGGCAAAAAGGAATCAATCGTTTTACAATATGCGAAATAGGTAATTAGGTGAATTTTCACTCTGAGGAACGTATGGGGATTAAAAATTAATAAGGGCCAATCATTCCACCAATAATCACACCGAGCAGTAACTTTCTTTGGATGCAATCGCTCGGCTATCGACTGGCGAATAGCATGTTCTGAAATTTTTATCATTGACGAGACCATCTATCAAGTTGTCGGGCAATACTGAATACCAATGTCGCGTGACTCTGACTGTTGAATAAGAAACATGGCGGCTGTGACAATTGAAAGATATATCGCTCTTATTGGAAGACTTTGTATGCTCACGTCCTTGAATTAGGGGCATCGATTCGTGCGGTTGGCGTCTTCCATGTTCGCCGGCGAAAAGCGTCAAACCTTCTTAATTTTTGTCTTCTTTTTTTATATAAGCTGTACAACGTCTTGTTATATGCGAGTTACTATAGTACCGACGTACCATGTTACAAAACGACCGCATCATGTGCCTTTTTCACGGTTGTGCAAATTTATTTTGATGTATTAAATCTCTATACTAATAAATCATTTTACAATGAAAAGATTCTACGATATGTTTTTTCTTATTTTTTTTTCTCGATTGGACTCTTAAGGTAGAAACATTTTAGACGGCGCAAAAACGCACGCCAGGTTTGTATAATCTCCGAGAATTTAGTAGGTAAGAGAACGTTTTTTTCCGAATTGAATGAAATCAGAAATGTAAACGTTTGATACATCGTTCTTGTAAAGAGCAATAACATATATTGTTACTATTAAGTAACGCTTAGACACTGTGCAAAATGCTAACTACCATTTCTAAGGTTTAAGGAGCTTTCACGTAAATAATATTTAACACAAGGATACAATTTCTTGCATTCCACGTTAAGCTAACACTTTAACTATTAACCTGCCACACGCTAAAAATTACTGGCGCACGCGTTGCCTTATAAAAATCACAAAATCGAATTTGCTTACAACTCATGGTCGAATAAAAATATATTTCAACTCTTCCCGCGGAAGGATCTTTACAATTCAATTATAATTTATTAACCCTTCGCTGCAGAATGTATAATATCTGATACAATGTGTTTTCTTACCATATATATTTATTTTTATTCTTGTGAAAAGGTTGTTTTAATTTTTTTAATATTTCTCCCTTAAATAGAACATAAAAGCTGACCTTCTTTCAATTTTTTCATTTCAATTAAAAAACTCATGCAGTGAAGGGTGAACTTCGAATTTGCATAAGGCCGGTCTCCCTTATTACATTTTACAATCACTTATTTAATATAAGACTGTTCATATTAAAAATATTCATTTTCATGAATATCCACTCATTATATTCGGTGGTGGTAATTGTACCCTTAATCGATAACCATGTAAACAAATTCGACAACTTCGGAGGGCGCAACTGCCCAAGATGACCCGCGCACACTTCATTTTTAAAAGCCCCCTAACCTACCACTCACACATTTTCGGCCAAACCCTTGAAATTCCCGTTTACCACCGAAACCACCTAATCCAGCCCACCAGAAACCCCACTCAAGAACTAATAAACAACCATGAAGATTCAATCATTGGAAGATGTAGGAACAAGTACGATGTTCGGTAAATTGAGTACGAATGAATACTTCGAAGACGACGAGATGTACGCGTACATAGAGATCACCGAATGGCTGATAGCGACTTTACCGGAACCACGGATCAGCATAAACCGTCGTCGTTCTTTCTCAAGCAACCCTGACAAGCCTCAAACGCTACCAATGCGCAAGAGCCTGTTCGCCCACGTGCCACCATTTATCATCTTCCGCGACGATCCCCAGCAATCTGACAAGCTACCGACAGTGATCACGAGACACCTGCTCTGGTGGCGAGCAAAGCGACGCTTCCCGTGCGTTATATCCTCCACCATCACCAAATCAGGATTCCGAACGACCACCAAGCGTGGTTCCAACTGGTGTGGGACCTGGTGCAACAGCCAGCACGCATCGTCTCTTCTGCAACGCACTAGCATATTCTCGAAAGTGAACCTGTTCCCTAACAACAACCAGTTCGGCGACAAGATCCTACTCTGGAAAAACTTCCAGAGGATGAAGACGAAGCACGGTGGCAAGATCTTCGACTTCATGCCACTGACGTTCGTCCTGCCAGAGGAGAGGAACGACTTGAAGAGGTACCTGCAGCAAAACGGCGGCATTTGGATTCTGAAACCGCCGTGTTCATGTGCTGGAAGCGGTATCAAGATAGTCTCTCGTTTCCAACAAGTGCCTGATGGCATGTCGTTGATCGCTCAGCGTTACATCTCCAAGCCAAAGTTGATCAACGACTACAAGTTCGACATTCGACTGTACGTGTTGCTGACCAGCGTCGACCCCCTAAGGATCTACGTCTACCCTGATGGCTTGGTCAAGCTCGCGACCGTCAAGTACGTGAACCATGTTAGCACCTTGTCCAACAAATTCATGCACCTGACGAACACCAGCGTGAACAAGTACAGCCCGAATTTCGTCCCCAACGATGACCCTACAGAATGCAAAGGTAACATGTGGTCCCTGAGTTGCTTGTGGAAGTACCTGTCCTCGGAGGATGTAGACCCAGTGGATATCTGGACGAAGATCAAGGACATCGCTATTAAAACCGTCATCTCCACCGAAGCTTTCCTCGTGAACGCTTGGAAGAGGAACTCGAAGTCCTCGTACAACTATTATCAGCTGTTCGGATTCGATATATTGTTAGATGAGAAGTATCATCCCTGGCTTCTGGAGGTTAACAGCTTCCCGTCCATGAAGCCTGACACGCCTCTGTGTAGGATAGTCAAGTGCCAGTTGGCCAAGGATTATCTGAACCTGGTGGGATTCCACGTGCCCAATGTGTTAACTGGGAAGGAGTTGAACATCTTGAAGACTAGTTACAAGGAAAATTCTATCTGTTATAATCACCAACTGTATACGAGCACCCTGACGTGGGCGGACAGGAAGAAACAGTATACTTTCTCCAAGATGACCAGGAGTAGGTACTTGAAGACGATCTTGAAGAACCTCACGCCTGGTGACGTGAGAGTGCTGATACGACACGAAGACGAAATCGCTAGGACTGGTCGCTTCGAGATGATCTTTCCTACGTGTGACACGCACGTGTATCTAAGGTTCTTCGGGGAAGTTAGGTATTACAATATGCTAATGGATGCTTGGGAAAATGAACATGGCCGTGATCGGTTGAAAGGCATTGAGAGATTGAAGCGATTATGTATGAAGAAGTATCATTTAACGTGTGGAATGTGAAGGCTTCTCGAAAAGCAACATTTTCTTGCAGTTCTTTTTGAGAAGGTAACCGTAGAACTGATTCCGAGAGGTTTGAGCAACAGGTTTATGAGAAAACGATCACGATCGGTTGAATGGTGTCGAAACACCGGCATCTATGCAGAAAGAAGTATCATTCGGTTTTAAAAACGTGAAGGCTTCTGGAACGAATGTTGCAGTAATTGTATATTCTTGCATTCCTTCTCGAGTAAGTTAACCCTTAATTGGTATAGTGGTTACGAAGTATCTGTTGGATCTTTCGAAAATTCTGTATAAATTTTCTCAAATTCTTTTAACGTATACATAATTTATTTCCAACAAGGAGAGTGTAAGGACGTTGTCACACCGATTTAGTTGAGACTCTGTATACTTATAGATCTCGATCTCCCATTTACGAATATATACCGTTATAGACGCTAACACTCAATAGTTTTTGAGATATTCATAAACAAAGTTCTTACTTAAATATGGGAAGAGAAATATTTACTTTATTTTTTCTGTTTTCAGACACGAGAGGAATATTTACTATTTTATTAATTTCGGCTAATTTATTTATAATTTATTAATACGTTTGTTCTTTAACTTGTATATAAATAAATGTGCAATATCTTATGAACAAGTTAATGTTACACAGCGAATTTATTTATAATTTATTAATCCTTTTGTTCTTTAACTTGTAATAAATGTGCAATCTCATATAGACAAGTTAATGTTACACAGCGAATAAATAATATAAATAAATATGAAAAAAAAATTTTCACCAAACGAGAGTCTTAACTAAATCAGTGTGACAACGTCCTTGCACTCTCCTTGTAAGGATGTTGAAGAAACATTTGCAGTTATCGTACAGTAGTGAAAGTGTACAGAAATTTTGTTCGACTCACGAGAGAACCTAGCATACAATAAAGCACACCCTTAGTATACCAGTTAAGAGTTAATTGATTATGAATAATAAGAAATTGTCTGCAGGAATTGCGAGAAAGAATAACCAAAGACATAACGTTTACGTCCTACGTAGTAGAAATCAAAGTTATTCAATTCAATTCATTATTTTTCAATACAATTTCTTATAGTAAGAATTTCATAGCACGCAGTAAGAATTGAATAATAGTAAGAATTTACTATTAGTGAAGCGAGAAAATATTAATAAAACCAATAGCTCGTACAGGTGTAGTTTCTTTATAATGAAATTCTAGCATACAATTGTATGAAACTGATATAAAATATTTAATAAGAGGTACTTTATAGTGTTAACGACAAATTATTCCTAGACCAGCTGTTATTAAACCCTTCGCACATCGTTGACTGTATTTTATCAGTAGTAATACTGTTAATAATAACTTTTTATTATCAATGATAGTAATACTGTTTTTATTTGTGTTAGAATAAAGCAAACAGAAATCAAAGTAAATAAATAGATTTTCAATTTGCTAAGAGGTAACTATAAATAATGCTTTAGCATATGTATTTAATTTTTAATTGATTGCATATAAATTCATGAAAGTTCTAATAATTTGCAATGTGATCTTCGTTTAAATATTAAAATTCAAGTAACAGAAAAATAATATAGAAAGTGAACAATTCATAATACGTGTTCATAATATGTAGATAAATCGTCCAATAATTTATAATATATTATATCATATTGTAATTATGATGAATTATATCTGTCAAAATTAATTCACTCGAAGTATGCACTTCAGATATAATATTTCATTCAGCGAAAAATTAATTATATTGATACACTGCTCAAACTGTTGCGAATTTGTAGTGATAAAATAATTACTAATAATATTCTGCTTTTATCGATCTGTACAAGCAGACATGCATTCCCGTTCATAAATATTGGCATGGCTATTATTAAGGATTCAAAAGTAAAGCTGACATTTAATTAATATTATGTCACTAGTTCTTTTAATTCGTTAACGTTCACGTGACATTAGAATTACTGCCATTTGTTGTCACGGCGATGTGACTGGTATTTTTCAACGCGAAAAAGTCATCATTTCTCGCATGATTGTAGTAACTGTTGCAATTTGCTTTAACGCAAATACCTGCCATAACAATAGAGTATATAAAAATGATGTTACAATTGCACACATTAAATAAACACGGAAAAAGGAATGAGAAGAGAAGCACGAAAGTTAATGTCAAATAAGAAATTAAGAATTATAAAATGCGGAATAATAATTAATAATAAGGACAGAATTTAAGTGAATTTTAAAAAATTAATATGCGAGTAAGTAGTAGAAATAATGTAGTTAACTAATGATAGTAATAAATGCTTGTTCTAAACATACATATCTACAATAATATTTAGATACTGCAATAATAAGAGTATAACGATCATATCACGGCTGAATATTCTAAGGCGAATATGTTACAAATATCTGCAAGAATCGTAGTGAAAAATTGTATGGTTCAAAAATTCATTTTATGTAAACGTGTCACGTCTTTTTTCGTAATTATTTGAACAATTAAGGACGAACATATATATCTTCATTTACTATCCCAATTTACTATAACCGAATTCTTTATGTCTCACAGATAGTGTTTCAAATAAATATTACTGCTTAAATTGCTTGTTACATTCCCAATTTTATGTTAAAAATCTATAATTATTTACTATAGTATTATGCTAATGTTTATTTATGTATCGTATTTATCATTGTTTACACGTGACCACGAATACATTCTGTTATAAAAATTAGAACAGTAGAGAATATACGAAAATTCGATTGACCATAAATTTTTTGTATACTATTAAAGAAATTGAAATTTAATTTACTTGTACATATGTTGTAATAGAAAGCGAGTAAAGTTAATTTCAAGCGTGAAAAATAAATTTATCGAACTTGCTTTCATAGAAATAAATAAATATTACGAAAATCTTCTAATTTCTTGACAAACCCTGAACAAAAATTGTGATTTCTGTTTTATAACTAGACTGCGGATTCTATGCTTTTATAACAAAAATGAGTAGGTGTAATTTAAAATAGCAAAAATATTAGGAAAATTTAAAAGTAATATTACATTATTTTCAACCAAACGTAATAGGGAAGAAAATAAATTTCTATTTCACTCCAGTTTGTTGCAATTCAGGTAAGAAATTTTTAGTTTGCATATAAAGGCCCGCAGTCTATTTACAACATTCAAATGTTATTGTGTTATTTATAAGAGTGAAACTTGACTATTGTTTTGTACAATTTGTACCGACAATTTTTATTTCGCATAAAGCTCCACAGTCTAGCGATTACTAGTAGAGACCTGACACAAAATGGCTCTATGACAGCGCCGGGTTTAATAAATCCGTACTGACAATTTAATGTCTCTATTGTGACCGCGACGGGCAACGGTACCGCCGACTGAACTTGATTAGGTTAATACGAAAGGGGACCAGATTTCTTCGCTTCCGTTCTTTAAATTCAATTACCAGGACGTACTCCACCAGTTAAAACATCATATATCAGCTTTGTCCGGAGGAAGTACGATTCGTGATGAGCCGACGAAATCAATTATCCTCAGAAATAATAACATCGACTTATTGACCCTTGACAAGGGCAAGGGTCGTACCCTTTGCCCAAAAATAAATTAGTTTCATATTTAAGTGCCTCGAGATAACTACCACACTACGATTCAGACATCACGTTGAAACTAAACCTGCCACGAATGTTACATTGTTTTATTACATGTACAGATGTGAACAAATGTTTCATTTCTTTAAAAATTTCCATTATAATATAATAGTACAGAGTGTTTTTATATTGTTATGAAAATACATCAGCATAAAATAGGATAGCATAGAAATGATTGACGTGATCTGTCTTATTTATTTTCTTCGTTAGTGTATAACAGATAATTATTAAAATAACAGTGCATATATAAATATATTATTGGAAATGAAAAATATATTCTTTGCACTACATTATAATTAATCTTCTGATTATTTCGTGTAGATGTTAAAACTTACTTTGAATAAAATGAAAACATTTTCATTTAAGAATATTCATTTAAGTAATAAAATAAATTATTGAAAATATACGATAAATTTTAGTTCACCTTTATGTTGTACACAGGTCTGAAAATATTGCATAAAAATGACATTGTGAAAGATCAATAAAATGAAGTCGTACATATAACATTTTGCAGATTTGTACTAATTCAGGAAGGATTAATTACCATTCAATTTCTATGGTAGCATTTATTCCTTATTTGTAAAATCTCAAACGTTTCATTAATTAATGTTTCTACGAGTATCCTGTTAATTGTTTTCACGATCGTGTCAATCTGATCGATATTCTCGCGACCATGGTACCACAGTGACAAAGGAGAGCTCCGTCGACAACTAAGAAGAAAAAGAAGGACTTCTACCGCCTGTCAAATACGGACGCTCAACCGTTGTTTGAAGATAATGGGCTCGCACAGTGCCACGACACAGTCAATGAATTGATATCGTTATTGTAACAACATAATAGACATATTTTCTTATTGAGATTGCAGTCCACTGTGTCTCTAACGTGCGTGCCGCGTCGGGTCGTCTTTTATGAATACATTCATTCATGCGAGTCGAATGTACATATGTATTACGCAATTGTTACAAAGTAGGCATGTAAGGCTAAGGACCCCGTCTCTCTAAAGGTCATGTTCCGAAATTCGGCTGGCTTAATAATTACACCGGTTTAAAAAAAAAGGAACAGGTATGTTATTTCAAACGGACACAAGTGACCCTATCATTTTCGTTTTTTTTCAGATTGGGAATAGTACGTTGCTGCGCATGAAACGGCAGATTTCAGTGAACAAACTGAAAAATACTATATTCTTCGATGAAATTATACTGTTGGTTCGTTTCTTGTTACTTCCTTCGAGGCAACTAACTCAGTTTTTGTTTTTAAAATTCTGTAGAAATTGGCGAAAGCAGTGACAGGACTGGCTATGTGTGTTGTTTGTTAATTATTTAACAAAATACTTCTGACCGAATTTACATGTTCGAACACTACAAATTAGTGACTTTAATAAAATAATTATATTATAATAATATTTTTTTAATTATAATATACTAAAAATAAAAATTTTTAAAAAACTCTGGCATAATTATGGAATAGATAATGTTGGAAGGCGCGCGCTTCGTTTTCTATACACTTTTAGTAGAACTTGTAGGTAGATTTTCAGGCAAAATAAAAATTGTTTATCTGAATTGTAAGGAAGTGGAATGATATAAAAATTTATTTTCTTTCTTAGTATGTCTATCAGGTTGAAATATTAAGTTGTGGCATGTGAAATGTCCGATTTTAGAAAACATTTCGAACAAGAAATGCTATTCCAGTTTTATTATATAAAACTTTGAGGAGCAAAGCTAATCCTTAATACTAAACGTACCACGTCATCAAATGACCGGTTCTAGATTTTTTATTTCGCAATTAATGAAATTATAAAGATGCTTTCGTAAAAGATGATTTAATAGGTATCTTTATTAGAGCACGTACTATAATAAGAATCGTGCAAAGTCTACATAAATCAATGTTACTTTTATAGTTTTATGTTTATTCTGTAATTTTACTTTTGAATAAAGTTTATTTCAACGTCACCCATCCCTTTTACATAAGTATATGTCTGGAAAAATGTGATTTTTGGTGAAAATGTGGGGATTAATTAACGTACTAGTCGTTGATGGAAAAAAGAACTACAAAATCGAGATAACAATCTTGTAAATGAAAAACGTGAATGAATATCTTATTTTTACCGTAGTACAATCAAGAAACTTAAAACTTGTAAATAGAATACATAAGGTACACAAAATTACGTTTGTTTAATGTTTCACCTAATAATGTAACAGTATTTTTTAATTCTGCGACATTGGCAGGTAATGAGTCAACTGGGTCGAAAAGGTATGCACTAAAAAAAACATAATTACTATAGCTAATCATAGAGTGACTATTCGAGCATTAATAAGATGTCTTTTCACAGAGTTGCTGTACGCTATGGAACCAAAGCAATTTGAACCCTGACGGTGAAAAAAAGCGACAGAAAATGGGATTTGTCTGTCGGAGGAGTTTTCCCACCAAGCAAGTCAATTCCTTGTCACGACTGTTGGTCCATTAACTCGGCGCCGCCTAATGTTCACAATTGCGCTTTGTCACTTGCTCAAATTGACTCTACGAAAAGACTTTAATGAAAGCTGTCTTCTCGGAAGCACCGATCCAAGGTATATACTACCAGTCTAATTCGCGGTCGAAATTATATGTCCTTGTATGATAATCACAAGGCGAAGAAGATACTGTTCAAAGAAGAATCCATATTGCCCCAATTAACTTCTTCTGTGTCCTTATTAAAACTTCGTCCTTCGTTTCTGTTTCGAGCACAATTCTTCGAATGGACTAGCACCTATTAAAGTGAAAAA
>CM052326.1:16309238-16341155 GCA_028455615.1 Lasioglossum zephyrum | reverse complement strand
GATCGTGTTACCTTCCAATTGGAAACAGCAATGCCATAACTTTTGCAATGGGGTGTACTCGAGATTCGCGCGTGCACGCTGCTCTCGTGCGACACGGCACGTTCTCTTCTATAACAGCACAATGTTCCTTTACATACAGAGTGGCCCATTGTTTCAGCATTACAATAATCTTACTGCTCACTCTCCGCATTCTTATTCCTCCGCTACGGCTTTTTCTTTTATTTCCCCGTTTCTATTTCGTACGACGTGTCTCCAATATCTTCGAGATCTTCACGGTGCTACACATTTTTTCTGTCGCTTTCAAATGTCGCTCTTTCACTTCCCGTCAGAACACCTGTGTGTAGAGAACACTTTTACTTGGTATCTTATTGAAATTATTCACATTAAGGAGCCGGAAAATATGTAATTTTTAGACATTTTTGCGAAACTACTTTTTTAACGAGTATCTTATTTCAAAGTGCATATTTTGACATTAAGGAGATTGAAAATATGCAATTTTCACACATTTTTGCGAAACTACTTTTTTAACAAGTACCTTATTTCAAAGTGTGCATACCCTAGTAGCACAAAATATTATATACACATTCATATAATATTAAAAAGAGATTCAGTCTCTTCTTAATATTTAAATATACATACAATATTTATTTTATATTAAGTAACAAATATTTCTTTTTAAATATGCAGGAAATATCTATTTCATATTACGAGAAAAATATTTTTTTCTAAATACAAAATGAATCTTTATTCAATATTAGAAATAGAATATTTTTTCCTAATGTACAGATAATATTTATTTAATATTATAAAAAAAAAATTTTATTATAAAATAAATCTTTATGTAATATCAGAAATTATATAAAATTGTATAATATAATATAAAAATTTCTTAATTGTAATAAGGTCCTTTGGAAGATAAAATGGAATAATAAAGTAATAGATATTCATAGTTTCTAATTTTTGTTATAACTTTTCCTTACATTTGAAAATTTTATTGAATGTTATTTAAATATTGAATTTATATTTTGCAAATATTGGATTCACATTTACTTTTTATATTTTTTAAATATCTAGTTTATATTCTCTGTATATTCAGCTTCAATTTTTTAAACATTCAATTTATATTTCTTGTACATGTATACAATATTCAGATCCAATATTTTTCTCATATGAAAAAATGTGGCTTAAAAATTATTTTTCCAATATTTGACAAAAATATTTATCTAATATTTTTGTGCTACTAGGGTATGTTGTGCAACTCGTAAAATTATATTTCTTGAGACATCTCATTTCGTTTCACACGAATAAGTTTCACATAAATAGAATGGAATAGAGGACAAATAAATTGATTAATTTATTCGAGAAAAATTTATTGAGAAGGCAGACTGTTCGTTAATTGCACCTACTCATTGAGACAACCCTACACCTCTGCCGTTGATAGCAATGGAGCTATCGCTGTGTAATACTAACCGCTGTTAAGCACAACATTGTTCTAAAGCAGCCGATCGCTGCGTCGAATCGTAATCGACTCCCCACATAGTTTCACGCCGTGTACACGCTCATTAAACATCTCTCGTTTTCTCGGGTGAGTCGACGAATATTGTCACGCACCATATTCCCATGTGTGCAACGCAGATCCACGGCGGTAGTTGCCCCGCGCGTGCACACTGCACGCGTGCTACCTCGAAATCAACTCTAAACCGGAAGTGCCATCGGCTTCGATTACAAAAGCTTAGGTTCTGTTCCAGCGTTTCGTACGAAGACAACAGAACATTAATTATTCATTGATGCAGCTAACGGCCAGGTGTCAAATGCATTTTATTTATTTTAATCAACATGTGTTGCACACTTGCGAAGTTCGTGCAGCCTTTAACCCCCTCTCTTTTATATGGGGTGCAAATGCACCCCAAGGTTAACGATAACGGAAATAAAAAAATTCCAAAAATTCCAAAAATTTTCTAGGAATGTTATCTGTGATGTTTCAAATTTTTTAACATTATACCTATCGGGAAATTATTTATTAACAAAAGGAAGCACAGAAATTTTCCTGTACATTGCAATCTTAAATGAAACTATTAGATGACGTTATTGAAGGCGAGTTGTTAGTTCACAATGAAAATTAATGTTGCTATTGAAGGTTCCATTAAAAATTGTTTAACCATGTATAATAGATTTTTCAAAATTATAAATAATCACCGGTCGGTAATGTTTTAATTATTGTATACTTAGCTCTTAAAAATAACTAAAATTTCGAAAGTACTTAAGCAGACAAATTTTTTCTTTCATTTTGCTCGAAAACTGTATGGGGTCCAATTATCTCTTTGGACACGGTTAACATTAGAATAGCGATGCACAAAGAGAAGGTTAAAGACTTGGAATACAACATTATAAATACATCGTGTACATGTGTGCACATAGAACCTTGAAAGTAGAAGATTCCTACAGTTTTTCAGTTCCCACGAGCGGGGTGCGTCAGGTGGCTAGCGTGGGGTGCGCTCAGTCTTCTCTTTCTTTACCCTTCGAAATAGACGTAAACCTCATCGTAAACCCCCTGGCGCCATCGCATCACTATTTTCAACACGCAAGTTCCACGTGTTTATGCTGGTGTGTGTGCATACGGTGATTTTTGATTGGTATGACGTGGTACAAACAAGCGATCACAACAAATACTATCGATATATAATTAACCCATTTTCATCGTAAACAAATATCAAGAATAATGCTCGTATCACCGATTTCTTATTTATATTGAAAAAGAATAACAGTAAAGAGATATTTCATTATTAGACAACAAATTCTTATGCGAAATAAAAATTGTTTGGTTCAATTGCAAGAAGCAGAAGACATTTTGAAATGTTCTTCTTTCTTCGATGATCTTAAATCACTAGAAATATATTACAGAAATATATTACACAAACAAATGATCACAACAAATACTATCGATATATAATTAATCCATTTTCATCGTAAAAAAATATCAAGAATAATGCTCGTATCACCGATTTCTTATTTATATTGAAAAAGAATAACAGTAAAAAGATATTTCATTATTAGACAGCGAAACTTTATGCAAAATAAAAATTGTTTGGTTCAATTTCAAGAAGCAGAAGACATTTTGGAATGTCCTTCTTTCTTCAATGATCTTAAATCACTAGAAATGTATTACAGGTTTTTAGAATTATTATAATTCAGAATTATCTGTATAATGAACATATTAATATAGATTATCTTTAAAATCATTTACATACACATTTCCATGGAAAAAACTCCTGTTTCGAAAATAGTGATGCAACTCAGCATACTGAATTGCCTGAGACATATAACTTTATTCATCTTTTCGCAACACAGATATTACCATGACAAAAGAAAGTTAAATTGAAAATGCATAGTTTAAGAAACTTTTTACGACGACGTTCCATTCGAATATTATACAGTTCTCAAGAGAATAATGTTTATGCATGAGGAAAAATGCGCAACCACCATTTTAACTTCTATTTTGAATTTTTACGAGAATTGCACAGCAGAATTTATTCTACTCGCGATATACGCTTTTTCCGTAGAAGATGCGATCGCACCAGCAGATAATTATTTCCACTAACGTGTTTTCATGAAATATGGTAATCAGCATAATAAAATCTGAATCTTGCAATTGTGTGAAAATCCTGCGGCGAAACCGAGTGTTTTGTGTTTATCCGGAAGTTGCTCACTAGGGTGGAAGCGTCTTGTGCGCTGGCGCGCGTTAAAGCTAATCGAATGTCAGGCAGGAAGAGGGATCTTACGACAGTGTGCTAAAAAAATTCCTTATTCTTAACAGAAACACGTCACTGTAAATAATCTTTAAAAAATCTACAATTAATCAAGAATTTCCATCATGAACTGAGAAGTGACTCCTAATAAATTTTAGTAATATACTATATGTTCCTCCTACATTATTAAAATTTTCTATGAAATTATCTTTACTTCCTAAAATTGAATTTGAATAAAATATTCCTAACTAAATTTAATCATTATACAAACTTTTAAGTCCACTAATTTCTTTTAGTGATGTTATATTAAAAAAAAGATTCTTATATAACACATACATTCCTGCATAAACGAAACTCCTCACGTAGTACAATTATTAACAATTTTATTAGAAGACTTGCAGTAGTTACAATATCTACAATTTGTATGTATTCAATTTTATTATTTTCTACCCTTAGCATGCAATGTTAATTTCATAGTTTATCATTATTATTGTTGTCGCAGTTGGTCTATCACCTTAAACCGGGCATGCAGGAATTACACATAACTAAGAGAAAGGATGAAATTAAATAAGAATTAGAAGACAAACTAACTCCCACTTGTCTGGATCCCTTCGCATATTGAAATTACTCACAATGGAAAGGTTGACGTTCTAGCTAAGGAAGCATCCTTGTTGGCTACTTCTACTAATATTCTCGCTCCCTACTCTGATTTTTCCAATAATTTTAGAAGACAAGCTAAACAGCTAACCAAAAACCATATTCTTAAAGAAACAGAGTTCAAGGGCGTAAAATTTTTCAGTTCCTTTTATCACTCCGGGTCCAAACCTTGGTTTGCTCATCTGAGACTTCCCAGAGAATTCATTTGCTGGGTTAATAGACTTCGTTCTGGACACTATCAACTGAGGGCCTCCCTCTTTAAACTTGCTGATGACACAAGTTGTCCATGTGGTTGTCTGGTACAGGATCCTAATCATGTGTTATGGCAATGTCCGATCTACGATAGTAATAGAGATACTTTGATTTTCAAACTTTGCAACCAGGGTCACTTCCCACCCTATACGATAGATTCCTTTCTGTACGGACCCTCTCTCTGTCCCCTGTTTTTTTATACATACATTTCTTAAATCTCACAGTTTATTTCGTTAATGTTAATATTGTATTCGAAAATGTTCAACATATTCCTTAGTTATAGTTCATAATTTATCCTTGTAATGTAAGCATGCACAGCCATGTGCATGCTGCTAATAATCCCATGTGGGGTTTCACAGCTTAATAAAAAGAAAAACTCCCACTTGTCGCACGATTGTCAACGGTAATCCACTCGACAGGTCCGAAGCCTGCAATAGTCTGCGATCATCAAAAGCATACCTGAGTAGCTGGAAAGTAAAATTTACGAGTTCCAAAACTCAAAGCTTCGAAGAGCTCGTTAAACGCGATCGTGCATTAATTAGCGCGAAAGCGAGCGGATATAGCTAATATAAACACGCGTATCCTGTTACAGCGTATCCGGGACGAATTCAATCTCCATCTGCAGGACCCGACAATTAAAATGACACGAAAACCGGGGGGACCTTCGTGTGTCAACGACAGCTTTCACGAATGCCATAAAATCGCGTAATGCGAATCCGAGTACATTTCCCTAAATGAACACCTTGCCGAATTGACGCTTTCGCGGCCTAATGAATGTCCGACTGTTTATCCGAAATTGATGGTTCGCGCGACGACGCCGAAGAAAGTGATAGCCCGAGGATATTAATTTCTCTTCCTACCTATTCGATCATACGCCGATCCAGCGAAGCCGTTAATCAGCCGGTGTAAAGTAACGAAAAGAAAAACACACGGACGGACAAACGGACGGATAGAGAACGGTGGTATAGAGGTGTACGAGACAGGGGCTAAAAGGTTGGTGGGGGCAGAAGGAGTCGAATCTGGCCGTTACAACTGGAGGAGCGTGGGAAGGCAGAAGTCGCGAATCCTTGTAAGGAACCGTTGTACTTCCTGAAGGAGGTCCTGCACCTGACGTCCTCTTCGTTCGTGAGAAAGATTCCGGCTCGATGCACCGATGCCCCTCCTTTCCCTTCCCGAAGACGTTCTGGTCTAACGGCCACGCGAGCAGCACGCTTTCAGCACGTTTCGTCGACGTGGGAAGGATCTCGTGCCTCTGCCATCCGACCTTCTCCCCTTGTCTTCCTTTTTTACCTTTTTTTTCTCTCCGCCCCTCCTCGGTTCTATACTTCTACGCCGCAGCTCGCCTTCTTTTTTTCCTGAATCCCGACCCGAGGCTACTTAAGAATCGTTGCCGACCGACGCTTGGGAAATCTGTATTGTCCAGTTTTCAGGGAGAGGGTCCTCATAACGTCGCCCACCTCCTCCAGGACACACATACAAACTTTTAAATTCCCCTCTCACTACGATTTATTTTGCCGTCGCAGTGATTAGAACTAGCCTGTCATCGTTTCTTAGGAAAAGAAAGACTTGTTTGTTGTACGCCTATATATTTTTCAAAATTGTATTTCCTTGAAAGGGTTCATTTCTAAAGTCATTTGAAGCAAATTTTTCCTTTGCGTAAATGTTCTCCGTGGCTTCGATCAGGAGTTATTAAAAAAGGAGACGCGGAGAATATTTTCACTAAAGAAAAAGCTGCTTCAAATGACTTCAGGAATCATCCTTTCAAGGACGTTTAACTTTCTTGGGACACCCTGTTATTTTTTATCAAAAGAAATTAATAACACACATATTTGTTAGACTCTGTTCAGAATCTTCATCACGAAAAATAAAAATTGCCTGCATCAATTATAAGAGAGGAGAGTTGCATTATTTTAATAGATTTTACATGGAATGCAACTAATAATAAATTCTTTAAATAATCTGAGAAATCATCCTTTTCAAGGACGTATAACATTCTTGGGACACCCTGTTATTTTTTATCAAAAGAAATTAATAACACTCATATTTGTTAGACTCTGTTCAGAATCTTCATCACGAAAAATAAAAATTGCCTGCATCAATAATAAGAAAGAAGAGTTGCATTATTTTAATAGATTTTACATGGAATGTAACTAATAATAAATTCTTTAAATAACCTGAGAAATCATCCTTTTCAAGGACGTATAACATTCTTGGGACACCCTGTTATTTTTTATGAAAATAAAGTAATAACACACATATTTGTTAGATTCTATTCAGAATCTTCATCACGAAAAATAAAAATTGCCTGCATTAATTATAAGAAAGGAGAGTTGCATTATTTTAACAGGTTGTATATGGTGTGCAACTAATAATAAATTCTTGTTTCAACACATTTGCCATAAATGCGTAAGATCTACGAGTCTCGCAACCGATGTACTATCTTTTTCGGATTGCATCACGACGAAAATTTCGAAAAACTCCGTTAATCGACGTAAACGATTCGTTTCTAGCCTAATGGATGTTCGTTGGCACATCCGACGGAGGGGACATCAGGCACCGGGCAACAAGCGTGTGGTGATCGCGTGGATAACAAGTGGAACGAATCTCGAATCCGACTGTTGGCCTCGGCTGTGAGTCGAATTTCTGATCCAGCGGCCAGCAGATTCCCACGATTTGGTAACGAGGCACTTGACTCCGAGGCGTGATCCTCCGCGTGTTCACAGTCGCGTGGCCCTTTCATTTCTGGAAAATCCAGGTGTTCGAATTCAGAGCTACAAGCTGTTCCCTCGGCGCGATTTTTCCCATGGAAGTGAATCGCAACGGTGACGTTTCCATTATACCTCTGGCTCATTGTTGCCTCGCAGACGTATTCCACGGGCAAAAAATTTGCTCTAAATATATTCTTATTTCTACTGCGAACCCTGCCAGGCGGATGCTTTTCACAATTTGGTGGTTGCTGTGGCCAGATCAGTGGAGGGAGCACGAATTCAAGGGAAAAATTATCCTCGTTCTACCAGTATCAGAGTTACGTGACCGGCCCGTGGCAGAAGCATAGGAGTAGCGTCGTGGAAGGGGAAGGTAGAGTCGGGACACAAGTTTCAATCAGTGGCTAGATCTATTTTTAATGGATACTAATTGTAAAAACTAATTTTAATATAATATTTGATTCTAAATGTTTAATACAATATATCTGTGGTTGTCAGTTGTCTGTGTCAGTTGTCAATATGTCTGTGATTTTGATCAACCTTTCGAATTTCTTTTTCTGGTAAATACATACATCCTATACTATAAATAAAATAATAATTTATAATAATTTAAAATAATAATTTATAAAAATAATTTATTAATAAAATAATAAAAATAAATCCTATACTATAAATAAACTATATACTAAAATCCTATACTCGATTCATGCATAAAACCAATTTTAATATTCGGGGCTTTGATGATGTTACTCTGGAATTTAACATTTTAAAATAAGTATATTTCAAACTTAACAACGTACGACTAAAGGCGAGGTTCAAGAGAAAGGATTCGTTGTGTTCGGTTCGAGCGATTTTCAAGATCTGATTTCCAGTCTCA
This sequence comes from Lasioglossum zephyrum, assembly GCA_028455615.1. Classification (NCBI taxonomy): domain Eukaryota; kingdom Metazoa; phylum Arthropoda; class Insecta; order Hymenoptera; family Halictidae; genus Lasioglossum; species Lasioglossum zephyrum. The sequence goes on along the minus strand of CM052326.1, from coordinate 16,332,918 downwards.
TCTTTTCGTAGTGGCTATCTTAACCCTTCACTGCATGATTTTTTAAATTGGGATAACAAAATGGAAAGAAGGTCAGTTTTTGTGTTTTATTTAAGGCAAAAATATTTCAAAAAATTAAAACAACATTTTCAGAAAAATAAACATAATTTAGAATAGTAAGAAAACACATTCTTAGTTTACTGTATACCAAATTTGTTAACTGTATTAGATATGATACACTACGCAGCGAAGAGTTAAAATTGAATGGAGTTTCTATCGGTGAGTGAGTGATGTATTTTGGACGTGAAAGTAGGAGCACTTTGGTAAAAGTATGTTGAGTGTATGCAATTAATTAGGTGCGAAGGATATGGGAAAAGGATGCGGAACTATATTATTTGTTTGTATAAGGTTGCCCTGTCAATAGGCTCGTTCACGAGGATGTCAATGGGTTCGCTCACAAGGAGGTCTCGAAGAGGTGTCCGGTGACGATGTCCAAATGATTCTGGGACCGTTGCGTTGAGTGTCTCGAGCTATTGCAGCGGACCACGTCTAAATAAACATAAATCACACGTTCGGTCTGCTTGAGAGCGAACAGAAATTGTGACACATGTAGCATTTTTCCTTAAAACTACAGATATAATATTTGATTTTTCCAACTAACAGCGTAACATTAACATTTTGCAAAGGTTCCTCTGTTTTTCCAGTCGTTTGCTAACATTTGAAAAATTAAAAAGCGTTTCCGTAGTTGTTATTTTTAAGACAGAGTTGTCTTTTGACACTCTTTGCATCTGAATTGCATTGAAAATGATTCTTGTATCATCGTAACCGAGATATTCAGTTGGTCCATTTCCAATGCTCTGCATACCAAGCAAGTCATTCGTCTTTTCCGCAAACTCATATAGTCCGCTCGTTTCCGCGAACTTTTTTAGATAATGTCTCCATCGGCGGCCCTGCATTTTGACTCGAGGCAACGACAGATTACGGGGCAACGACAGTTTTTTTTATCGATCAGACAACACCGTGATTTGCGGAACGCGTAAATTGCGCCCCACTTAACCGTGTCGCACCGCAAAAAGAATGTGAACTTGTCTTCCGGTCCCATTTAATAATTGGATCGTCTTTTACGAAACAGGGGTGTACAATAACGATGAATAACGATTCCAGAAAAAATTTAATGAACTGTTTAATGTATAAACTGAAAAAAACATCCGCTATATTTGTATTGATTCATCGGTAATTGAACATCGTACTTTCACCCTTCTCCTCCGACCGAATTTCTCCTTGCTAATTTCGCTATAATTAATTACAAATATGCCAACCGTAGTTCGACAATATAGAAAAGGCAGAATAAAAGTTGAAGAAATTATATAATTATATCTCCATTTTTTATTTATATTATATATATTATTAGTTAATATTATTATTATATAATGATACAATAATATTATTATTATATAATGATATAATAATATTATTATTATATAATGATATAATAATATTATTATTATATAATAATAATAATATAAACAATGAACAGATAATTATATAATTTCATCAACTTTTATTCTGTCTTTCCTGAATAATTAAACTAATATTTGCTATATTTATATATTTTATCTCATCCATTTTTCTATAAAAAAGAATTCTAATCGTTATTTGTTATTTCATTTCATAAAAAGTCGAAAAATTACGATCATAGATTCTTTTTCATTGCGTTGTGTCGCGTAATACCGCAATCGGAAGATGTTTGTAATGCCGGCACGTACCACCACGTGTCAGCCACGCTTCACACGAGGGAAACGAGTCTACCGTAGAGTCCACGTGGCGTTTCTGCAGGTAGTACTTTGCTTCTTTTGTCTCGCTTATGCTACGGTTATTTATTAAAGCAGTACGTTGATTTGTATCATATGCTGTTTTATATAACACGTTGCTTTCCTCTACGGAATAATGCAGCACATTGCACAATGGATTTTATAATTTTTCGGTTAGTAAATATAATTTTGATATCAATGAAATAAGATTTGTACGAACTACGCCAAAAATGTTCATCTTTTTAAACCCATTTTTCTCAGAATAACTTCAACCGTATTAAATTGAAGCAACAATGTCATGTTGAAGAACAATATAATATTATCTGCATATTAATAATTATAAAAATAATGTAACTACCTGTTAATAATAGAGGGTGAATATACACGATTTAAATAAACAAGTTTCAGTTGATTTTCACGTTAGGACAACTGTCACGTTTTATCCCTGATTTTATATATCCTGCAAAATGATCTACAATTATAAAGATATAAATTTCGCAAGTTAAAAAGAAACACATTTTTCTTTAATAAATTTTAATGAATCTTAATGTAACGTTTTGGATGAAATAAAATTTGATTAGTTTTGGTAATCAATATTCTATCATGAAAATAAACGTAGTCACACAAAAAATATACATGTCACTGTAACTGTAAATGAAAAGGTACGGCAAGGGGTGTATTTAATTCTTGTGAAGAAGTTATGCCAATAATTCTATTTAAAAAATCCTAGAAATCATTTGTTTTGTCACACCCTTGATCAAGAGTCCAGGAATCAGCCTAGCAGGATCCACGATGCAATGCCTTACTATCCAGACCTACGGTGGAAATATGTAAAGTAACTTACTCGTTTCTGAATGCCTGTGAGTTAAATATTTAATAAAACTGTATAGATTTAAAAACCGTTTGTTTTTTTTTGTCAGGTTGAAACCTGGGGCTTGAACTTGAAGAATATAAAGTTTCCCAGGGCTGAGTGCCCTCTACACTTTAGTTGTGGGGTTTTTATTCCGTTAGGATTATGATGGTTTGACTGCGTTAGCAGACTTGAAGTTGGTGAGCAAGAAAATTTTCAAACGACTTGCTGAGTAGGTTTAAAAACTGTTTGTTTACCATCCAACGACTATTCATACGTAATTGTATTGTATTATCTAATGTATAATAATGTATTGAAAAATATTGTATGGCAAAATAATCTCTACTGTAAGATTCTAATTGCGAAATAAAAAGAAGGATCCACGATAACGGTAGATCCTCGCAGGAAGCTGTCGAAGCGAACTGAGGGGCGGAAGAATCTTCACAGATCCGAGTCAACATTTTCAACGGACCATAAATCTCCTCTTGTATCGATCTGGTATTCGAATCGATGGTTGCAGGAGCGTCTTCCTTCCTTCTTCCTATCCCCCGGTGCGTCCGGTCTGGTCGGTTAGCCGCTGATAAGTATATCGGCTCTCTTTGTCCATTTATCTGTGTTCATCTTCGCGGATGGTCTGTTGACGCGTGTAGCGGGAGGCACAGATCATGCGACTCGTGGGAACGGAGCGGCCGTTCGCGCTGAAGCGTTTCAGGAAGCTCTTCGTGTTCCGCTCCCGCGGCCACCGGCGCGTCCTTAACAACTCTCCCGGTTGCTTCTTCTTCATGCTTAAGTCGCTACGACGACGCCCACGCTCCAATCAGCTTCCTCATCGCCAGGGAAAATGGGAGCTGTCCTGCCCGACGTCCTCTCGTCTTCTTCTTCTTCTTCTTCTTCTTCTTCTTCTTCCATATACCCGTCGCTAATGCTTCTCTACAACCACGGTTTTCATACGCGACGCACGTTAATTAGTAACGTGATTCTATCGCCGCTTCTCTTCGTGCTCCGAGAGCTGACATACGCCAAATTGTCGATCGACCAGCTTGGTGATACCTACGAGCTATTTCAGAATTCTAGGTCGTTGACACTCATGTCTGTCCTCGAAATTATTGGGTCACTGCAAAAGTTCTCATTGACTAACTCGAAAAATCCAATTCTGAATATAGCATAAATTATTCCTGGATTACCAGAGATTTCTTTTTTCCTCTTTCATGGACTTAAATGGCTGACTCTGTGTCAATAACCATCGAACATTTCTAAAAGGTCGTGAATTTGCTGTAAGAGTTAATCCTGTTGATAATTATAACGTTGAATGTGATACTAGACTGCGAATTTTATGCATTTATGAAAAGAATGGGTACGTGCAATTTACAGCAGTGAACATGTTAACCCTTCACGGCATGAGTTTTCTAATTGGGATGAAAAAATTCAAAGAAGGTCAGTTTTGTGTTTTATTTGAGGGAAAATATTTTAAAAAATTAAAACAACATTTTCAGAAAAATAAAAATGATAAAAATGAAGTAGCTTACTATATACCAGGTTTGTTAACTGTATCAGATATGATACACTATGCGGCGAAGGGTTAAAAATGTTTAAGGACATTAATGTATTAGTTTCATCAAAATAGGATAATTAAGAAAAGAATACAATTTTAATTTGGCTCCTGTGTCCTGGCCATGCGAGCATTTTTTATTCTGTTTAAAGATCCGCAGTCTAGTGATTACGTGAAACCAAGGGTACTGAATTATTTTCATAAGAGCAAATACTACTTGAATACTGACCCGCGTCTTTCACTAGAAAAAGTGGTCACCTAACTTCAAAACTTTTAGAAATAGATTGTTGAGGTTTGTTTCCTCTAGGGGTTGGTTATCATGTCAGAGTGTCAGAGTGTTATCGGAATAAACATTTCCTCAAATCCAAATAACAGTTTTATCTTACTTTTCGTCAACTCAGCTCTATTATCTCGGCTAATATTCCCTCGAAGATGATGTGTTTGCGTCGAAGAGTTTTACCTGTTCTATTTGATTTGAAAATTTGTTATTTTACTTCGACGAGACAATTTTACTTTTCTTTTGCACTTAACTCCATTTTCATGTTATCTGTTCGCCCCAGACTCGCGACGAACTCTTCAAACAGAATTTATTCAATATAAATATTGCGTCTTTACTTTAGAACGAAGTAAAATTCTATTCTTTTGCAACTAACATTAAGGAAATATGAATTTTGTCTCTTCTTTTGTGAAATTATTATATATTACTATCATATCACAATCAATCAGTATTAACTCTGTTTTAGATTTAAATATTTTATTCACTAAATCGAAGGTTTAGTAATTATTACAAGATTGTGGAAATACAGAGAAAATGGTGTTTGAAAATGAAATGTAATGTAATAATAGAAATGTATGCAATAATGAAACGTAATATATTCTTCTATAAACTTTTATGTGATCTGGTACATATTTGCAACCAAGTTTTAAAACACTTAATTATCTCGGCTTTCGTGTTCAAGGACCAACACTTACTGGTTGAAAAAAAAATACATTCACAAAGTAGAGTGGAAACTTTTCTCCAGAGACTGTTCATTAAATCGCCGTGGACCCGAATTCGCGTGACAACGCGACGTATTCGCGTGTAAGGAGGCAACAAAACGATGAGTGGAAGCCACGCAAGAAAATAATCTTTATATAGCTACGAGCACACCGATCAACCCACCAATGTCATGTAATTAAACGTAATTACACATCTTACATCGCGCATTATACCCGAAGAAATTCGCAGTTTAAGCAGCGAATCATCAACACACATTCCCAGCACACGAAAGATTTCGGGGATATTACCTTCGTCAGATGTACTTGATTCTCAATGATCACAAAAATGTGTCCCACAAATAGAAAATCTTGGAAGGAGTGGTTTCCGAAAATTTTTTATTTATCGTTCTCTAGCTTTGTCTTTCAAATTCCTTTCAGAATACTGAAATATGCGCAAAAGAGAAAATAACAGGAGTGTTTACTGCACGTCGTTCTCTCCGCCAGCAAAATGGCGTCGTTCTTCAGAGGGTGATCCGAAATGTTTGAAATCAGGTGTCTGAGTAACCAACGCTTTAAACAATTAATGGTTCCTACGACATCTAGTAACGTTTATTTATAAGAAGAGCCATGTTAGGGAATAGGACAGGATATAATAACGAAGTTATTTATGATTTCGGCGCAAGATTCGATCAATTTAACACAAACAGCAAATGTACAATTATTTAAAAATGTATCTTGACGTTTCGATCCCTATGTGGATCATTTTCATAGAGAACATATATTGCGTCTAAAAAAAATGCAAAAGAATTATAATATGGCAAATAAAATTAAAAACACATCCAGGTCAATAAACAGGATCAACAAAATTAATGTACTTACATGCTGCGTAACAAAAAGAGAAGAAAAAAAACATATAGAACAAACACTGAGAAATACCGGAAGGCAATTGACTACATGGTGGCAGAGGACATGGTGGAAGTTATTAATAATTAGGATACGAACAAAATAGAGCAGTATGGGAATGAGTGAGACAGAGAAAGGGAGAAGGTATGAACGAAATGTGTGAATAAGATAGATCTGTAAAGTTAGGATATTGTAAACCAAGTCACATTTCTCAGCTGTGAGGTTGAAATAAAGCAATGATAATAGGAATAATAATAAGAAGAAGAGCTAAAAGTATTAACACTAAACCTACTATGTACCGCCCGTCAAATGACCGGTTTCTGATTTTTTCTTCTACAGTTATTAAAATTATAATGGTGCTTTCACTAGAAATGATTATTTGTATCTAAGAAAAATTACAAAGTTTATATAAATTCTACGATATCATTTTTTTAAGGCAACACGTACCAGCCATTTTTAGAGCTCGGCAGGTTTAGTGTTAATACGGTATATGAAATCGGTAGTTCGATGACTCGCGGTAGTCGTAATTATCTCGGAAACAAGCAATTATCCGAATCGGTAACCTCCAATTTATTAAACGAACATGCGGACAAAAAGGAAAAAGGAGAACTATAATTCGACAGATTACCGGTCACGGTTGAATCGGGAACTTTCACCCGTGATCGCTTGCGTTTCTTAACAAAGATCTATCGCTCGCCGACGACACCGACGATTAAGCCCGTTAGTTCCCGGCATTATTATCCGTTACTGAGATACATAAATTTCGGGCGTCAAGCCTGTTGCCGTCGTCGTTCGTAATACTTCCGATCATCCCGCGGCACCGTGAACCTCCGCGATATCCGTCAAAAGCACCAAGTACGAACAGGCAGGTGTGCCCTGCTAAATGATCATACATCAACTTCACCGATACGCCGCACATCCGGTACACATTTCAGCTCATAAGTTGCACGAACGCGTTACTTCTCGCTGTCACGGACCCATTCTATCTGTACTCCAAGTATGCAGGATCTACAGTCCCTGGTCGTCGAATTAGGACCACGTACGAAAATTTCAATTTTATGGTTTTAATTATACAATTTTGGTTACATCGTAAACTTGTACCAAACGACCTGATTTTTTATAGTCAATTAGAAGCGTTGGTTTACGAAATGGTATGCAAAGAAGATTTTCTTACTAAAGTCAAGAAATGTATTCAGTTAATAATTGTTTTTAAAAAATGTATAATGGATCATTTGACCCCTCGCGGTAAAATTTCACTTTTATGGTGTCAGTTATACAATTTTTGTTACATCGTAAACTCCTAATTTTTTTACACGTATTTAAAATCACGGATATCCCAATATACATACAGTGAGTGTAAAAAGTATTCGTACGCCGTTTAAAATAGAATAATTTTTTTATAATTGTACCAGACAACCTCATTTTTTATAAACAATTAGCAGCATTGGTTTACGAAATGATATGCAAAGAAGATTTTCTTACTAAAGTCAAGAAATGTATTCAGTTAATAATTGTTTAAAAAAATGTATAATGGGTCATTTGATGATTAAATTCCTTATTTTTTACACGTATTTAAAATTACGAATATCCCAATATACATACAGTGAGTGTAAAAAGTATTCGTACGCCGTTTAAAATAGAATAACTTTTTTATAATTGTACCAAACAACCTGATTTTTTATAATCAATTAAAAGCATTGGTTTACGATATACAAAGATTTTCTTACTGAAGTCAAGAAATGTATTCAATCAATTTATCAATCAATAATTGTCAAATAAAATATATGCAATGAGTCATTTGACCCCTCGAGATAGGTTTAGTGTTAAATTTCAAATGTGGAAACTTGATCACCTGAAAATGAAAAGTGTACGATAATTTCCAGAATGGCCGGCACATGTGCCCACCTGTAACCGATTTTTTTTTTCGTGCATTAACGCAACCGTACGATTCCCACGATCGGGGAACACGTGGGCCCATTCAAAATACTCCGTGTGATAGACACTCATGAATATTTATCGAACAACAATGAATTTGAATTTGGCCAGGAGCACCTAGCTTATATCCTGATTGCTTCGCTCCCTCTCTTCCTGGTTCGTGCGTACGCGAGCTTCATTCATGAACAACGCTCGACACAACGTATTCCTTTCTTCGCCATCAATTCATCGGCAACCCCTAATTCACGATACATAATCTGATCTTTGTGAATGGACGGGGGTTACTAACCAGAACGTAGGCAGGCAAGGTGCGTTAACATTCCCTCGCAATCCTCTATCCGTTTCCCCCGACAAAATTGTTATAAAACGACATTATTATTTATCTTAACCCTTTGCTGCATAATGTATCATATCTGATACAGTTAACAAATCTACTAAATACGTGTTTTCTTACTATGTATATTTTTCTAAAAATTTTGTTTCAATTTTGTTTTAAATATTTTTCGACATTATTATTTATTTTAACCCTTTGCTTCATAGTGTACCATATCTGATACAGTTAACAAATCTACTAAATACGTGTTTTCTTACTATGTTTATTTTTCTAAAAATTTTGTTTGAATTTTGTTTTAAATACTTTTCGACATTATTATTTATTTTAACCCTTTGCTGCATAATGTATCATATCTGATACAGTTAACAAATCTACTAAATACGTGTTTTCTTACTATGTTTATTTTTCTAAAAATTTTGTTTTAGTTTTGTTTTAAATACTTTTCGACATTATTATTTATTTTAACCCTTTGCTTCATAGTGTACCATATCTGATACAGTTAACAAATCTACTAAATACGTGTTTTCTTACTATGTTTATTTTTCTAAAAATTTTGTTTGAATTTTGTTTTAAATACTTTTCGACATTATTATTTATTTTAACCCTTTGCTGCATAGTGTATCATATCTGATACAGTTAACAAATCTACTAAATACGTGTTTTCTTACTATGTATATTTTTCTAAAAATTTTGTTTCAATTTTGTTTTAAATACTTTTCGACATTATTATTTATTTTAATCCTTTGCTGCATAGTGTATCATATCTAATATAGTTAACAAATTTGGTATACAGTAAACTAAGAATGTGTCTTCTTACTATTCTAAATTATGTTTATTTTTCTGAAAATGTTGCTTTAATTTTTTTAAATATTTTTCCCTTAAATAAAACACAAAAACTGACCTTCTTTCAATTTGTTCATCCCAATTTAAAAAATCACACAGTGAAGGGTTAAATAAGATGCATTCTAACAAAAATTTCAGACCGCAAAATAATCGAACAAATTTTACCATCCGGTTTCAGATTTTTTATTTCATACTGGTTAAAACGATAGAGACGTTTTCGTAGGAAATTACTAATATTTCACAGACATGAAGATACTAAAAATTATATTTTATCGTAACTATTAGAAATAATGCACTGGAGATTGGTGGACGGAAGAAAATATAAAATGCTCTACATCATGCTACGTTTATGTACTGTAATATGGATGAGCATGTGTACCAAACTAAAGAAAGTAACATAAACTGTAATACTGACGACGCCACACACCTACTTATTAAAAAGTTTCACTTGGCTTTTAAGAGCCATAATGGAATGGTCCCGCAACAAGGAAACGGGGGCGATTTACATTAATTAAACCTGACGGACAACTCTAATTTTGTTAATATCAAATCATCATTTTAGTTAAGCGATTACTTCATTTATAACAACTCTTCCGTGCTTGACACTAGCTTGTCCGTTCTTTCGAAAACAGAATTAATCTAGAACCATGCTTCCGAGACTGGCAAGTGAAATATGGAGCAGTCAAGACATTAGATATTAAAGGTCTGCTAATCATTTTTGATTTTATTAAGCGTTGTGCACTAAAAATATAATTTCATTGAATCAATTTTTTTAATAAAAAGTTACTGTTAAGTTAAGCTAAGCTAAGAGGCACATTAAGCCATTATGTAATACGCTAATGGAATTCATGTATTGAATATGCTATATAAACCACATCTGGTTTAAAGCATTAAATAAGTAAATAAATAAGACTGGAAAAAATGAGCACAACGATCAACCGAAATTTGTTAATGTTACGAAAGATGTAGAAGACATTTTCCATCAGCCAGTGGCGCAGCCAGGATTTAATCTAGGGGAGGCGAGTTGAACAGAATGACCATAAATTAAGTCGTAAGTAGAAATAACACGTTCGTAAACACAATAGTTTAACGTTTAATTTCAATTATCTTGAATACAATTAATTAAATTGTCTCGTTTAAATCTCCGTCTGAGATCAAATACGTCTTTTCTATTCAATACGTCAAACCAGAATAATGAATAACGAAAATTATAAAATATGAAGAACGCAAAATAACTAATATCGGATCATCGCGTCGTTACAGTTACTATCGACGCGACATTCGACAGAATTCTCACCGCTCGAAAATAACTTCTCCCTACAAATATCTGTTAACGATAACCAGGGCTATTATTACACAATTTTACATGCTAAACTATTCTGCTCCAAGCGCCATGCCTGTTTGCTACTTCTGCTATATAGCAGAGTGCTTTAAGACATTTTACGTTCTATTGCAGTTAACCTTGCGTGACATTGAAATACACTATCAGAATGTAAATAAAAAAACAGAGTTGACCTTCATATCTCCTTGACGTCTCCACCTATAAAAAAATTAATGACATCAGATTACGAGCCCCTCGATATCAAGTAAGTTTGGTCTGATCCTTTATTTCTATCTTCAAAAGCAAGCGATTTATTCAGGTGACTTGTTTTAGATGCCGCACCCTGTATAGCTAATCGGCCCTGCACATTAGAAGCAACTGTTCTACGGTTTATCTAATTTTTCAATGTTTTATTTACTTTTTCTTGAGGGGGGACTAGGTCCGCTGACCACCCCCCTAGGTGCGCCACTGCAGGTAGCACATTTAAAGTAATCCTCGGTTTTCTCGAATTGCTGGAAAATGGCGATCGTCCTTATCGCAGCAACCCCTTCGCGACTACAGCGCTTGAGAAGGGAGATCGTCTATAGGGGAAGAAGGGTGAAAAAGCAAAAGGGGGAAAAAAGGAAATCCGAGGTCGTGCGAGGCGTTGTAACGGAGTGGAAGGATAGAGAAAGAGGAGAGAAGCTGGCGGCGTAAAAAGAAACGCGGTTTATGCTCTCGCGTCTCGGGGGCCCTGGACGTGTGCGAGTCGCGTGTGGGGCTCGCGCCTGGCGTTGTCTCTGTCGTGAGCACGGGTCCCGGGCTGCTCTCTACGGTCCCGGGGCTTGACCCGAAGTTGTCTCGAAGTGCGCCTCACCTTGCCACGCTTCAGCTCGCGGCCGTGTCCCCCCGCCTCCTCTCCTTCCCGTTCTCCTCAGGTGCCCCCGCGTTTCGTCTTCTTTTCCCCCTCTTTCGTCGCGCGCGTCGGGCCCAAGCCGCGCGCTGGTCTCGGGGTCCGTCTGGGACGGGAGGCCTTGCCTCGTTCTCACGGTAGCCTCTAACAGGGGCCCCCCTTTTGCCCAGTCGGCCCCCTCTTCTCTCTCGCGCGCTATTGCTCCGTCTCGTCTTCTGACTCCGAGCCCCCTGATTCTCTCCTCTTCCCTCTCCCCCTTTTTCTTTTCATCCGCGTTCCGACTCGCGTGTAAGGAAGCGCGTGCGTACCCTGGCAAGCACGCGTCCTCCTCTGCCCGCGATTTACCGCTCCGCATTCAGCTTTTCCATCCCGCGGCGGACTACGCAGCTTCTTTTCAACCCTGGCCCGACACCGTCAATGGGATTTACTACCTTCTTTACGCGTCTCCTGGAACACCTCGGTACATGCCACACTTCGGGCCAGAAATGTCACTTGCACTCCGTGACAAAGTCACGTGTACATTGGTACAAGGGCACGCATTAAAATTTACATAATTTTAAGAGCATGAGAAAAGCAGCTGGATGTGATTTAACACAGTAGGAACATTAAGACAATTTAGGAACTTCCATTTGATATATTCTATTTATTAAAATTGTTAAATGTGAAAAGACGTTTTTATACAATCTCTTTGTCTTGTAATAGAGGATGAAAATTTTTATTTTGCATGAAGATCCACAGTCTAGTAATGACAGACAATGTTCTCTAATATATTCTCCAATCATTTGTTTAGTGTAGTTATCTAATACAGTAATATTGTCAAGTGTAATATTGTCCAGCCAGATTTTCGCCGAAGAAAATTTTTATTTTGCATAAAGACCGACAGTCTAGTAATATATTCTTTAATAATTTGTTTATAGTGTAGTTGTCTAATACAGTAATATTGTCAAGTGTAATATTGTCCAGCCAGATTTTCGACGAAGAAAATTTTTCTTTTGCATAAAGATCGACAGTCTAGTAATGTATTCTTTAATAATTTGTTTATAGTGTAGTTGTCTAATACAGTAATATTGTCAAGTGTAATATTGTCCAGCCAGATTTTCGACGAAATAAATTTTTATTTTGCATGAAGATCCGCAGTTTAACATATTATCTAATTATTTGTTTAGTACAGTTGTCTAATGCAGTAATATTAAAAATAATTGTAATATTGAAACTCCAGGTTTCAAAATGGCTGCAGACACACCTTTCATACGATTACTTTCCCTCATAGTACCATTTTACAATGGACTCTCGACCGTTCTTCCCCGCTCGTTACGAGCGCAATTTAATGTCATTCGCGTGGTTCAGGATGTTAGCTCAGTACGATTTTCCCTCAAAGTGGAAGATGCATCCCGATTGGCGTGTAATAAAGTCGAGGTCTTGGCCCCGCAATTAACTGCAAAAAGATCCAAACGAGAAAGAGGGTAAAGGAAACCGGGCTACCACTTCTTACGTGCACGCAATACTTCGCTTGTAAAATCACTCAAGAGGCCAAGGAGAAAGGAAGTGAACACCGATTTTTGCACCCATTCGTACGCGAGCCGTACACTTTCAAAATGTTTACAAAAATCATCGTCGAAGCACGCAACTGAAGTTAGCCTGATTACTCCACATTTCACAATAAAGCGGTCTTCAAATAACATGGACGGTTTTAAGAGCCGTGCTCGATTTGTACACTAGTCCACAAAAATTCAACGAACAAAAAGAACATTTTTGAACTAGTGTAATTTCCTGTAAAAAATACAACATGTCCACTGTGCTCGTTTTAAAGGGTACTTGTACACAGATTATCCCAAAATGTCGCATTTCCTTGAAATGGGTGATTCCTAAAGCCATTTGAAACAACTTCATCGACTTATTCAAATGATTAAAAAGAAATATGAATGTAGCTCGAGCGAAGGAAGACCATTTTTATTCTGCATAAAAATCCACAATCCACTTGCCATTAAGTAACATATTCGAAATAATACTTTGCCGAGGTCCAGTTGAGATTCATCGGAGGTCGTGGTTTACAAGTGGAATATGAATGCGTACAGTCACATAATAAGCTCGGCCGACAAACGTGCCTCTTCTGGTTCCATTGATGAAATCAAAGCATCAAGAATCAGACACGAGTCATAAACATTCGCACGCTTCGACCACGGAGCGTTTCACTCGACGATAACGGTTTGCGTCGTGGCACAAACGATAAACGGCCGCGATAACAGAACAGCGATACCGCACGAGCCTTTTGACGGCCGGTGACATCACTAATTATTGTTTTCATTCCTGGTATTATGCCGCGTACCACGGAAAGTCATACGAGACCTGTGGAAGCCACCGGAAGAGTGCGTAATAATCACTGGAAAATAATCACGAATGTTTCCAATCCAATCGTAAACGAAATAGTTACAATGCAAGAGCACGCCAGTGTTTATACCGTGGAGGCTTGCGAATTTTTATAAAAAAATAAATGGTTACCAAAATCTTACTGTACCATTTCAAAACGGAATAATCCTTTATATTTTCTTAAATTCATTTTTCAATTAATTAATTCAAATATTTTTCATTCTATTTAGTAGGAACTTATATGCAACGATTACAGATTATAACAAATAAATGTGGAAAACTAAAATGACCAAAAAACAAAATACAAAATACAAAATAAATTACATGAATTTTTAACATCACTTATACAAAATATAAACTCCAACTGTTTATTTCATTTTCATTAGACGGTGGATCTCTATGCAGAATAAAAATTTTCTTCATCGATTGTAACAAACAAGAACCTAATTCAATTTTAGTGAGTTGAAAAGTTGATATACGGATTTTTTTTAGATTCCTTTAATTATTCTACTGTTTACACTTACTCATTTTTATCATAAACGCAGTCTAGTTATAATATAGTATATCCTCGTCGTTTCTAATAGTTGAAAGGCGAACCAAGCTGTGAACAAACGTTATCTTTTTCTTAACACTCTGTGAAGCATTCAGAGCAAGTTGTCCTAGTCGCCTGCTAAAGAGCTGCGTCTGCGTAGCTTACGCCGGTGTATCTGGTTGACAAGAGATAATGTTAATGGAGGGATTCGTCTGCCAGTTTATCAAACATCGAAGAGGCTCTGTCGGGAATTCCACGATAAAGACACGAAGTTCTTGAGCATTTACAAAGAACTCCCTTGAACACCACAGACCCGTTACATACGTATCTGCTAATCGCAGATTGAAAGAGACTGTGGCATCGTTGATGAGGTACCGTTCTTAATTTCTGGTTACGAGACATAACCGCCTGAAACTGTGTCCACTCATGTTATCGACACTGAATGGCCCTACTCTGGTGCAAGTGCCATCTTAGATTAGGCTGAATGCAGTCCCTTTGAGTCATTTTATTTATTCATAAATATGTATATAAATGTGTTACCATGCATCGTTTTGACTATGCTGGAACGAAAGTTCGTAGCGTTTGTAAATTAAAATTGAAAGCCAAAATTCAGATATTTATTCACTTTATTCAATATATTTTCCATTCGGTACTATTACTTTTTGCCATTTTCGAGATAAGTGCTCGTGTTATTGAATAAACATATGAGTAGATACCTCAATTTCATCATCGATTTTTAATTTGAAAACGCTAGGAACTTTCTTTCCAACCCAAAATTTGATATAATTGTGCGAATAAGAATATGGTATAATGTAGTAGAATGTAGACGAATGATATGGATACTAGAATATAGAGTACCATACTTAAATAAACTGTATTAAAATGTAATAAAATATATACAAAACTATCTGTGTATCTACCTCAATTTTATCTTCGATTCTTAATTTGAAAATGCTACGAACATTCTTTCCACCGAATGAAAAAAATCCTAAATAATTTGATTAATGAGACCTGAACTTTATTCTGTTATTTGAGTTACCTAGGACCTAGTCACTTTTATTTTCTTAAGTGAACTATGCTGGTTCACGAATGATTATTTAATTGTTACTATTAATAATATAACTATTTCTGGATTTAGATAAAATTTTACCAGTTCGCTTTTCTATTTACCATTTCGATGTAGATGAATATTAAATATAATTCAATTGATTTGTTTTAGTTTGTACGATCGTATATGATAAATTGATCTTCCCTTTTGTTATGCTTGTATCGAAGACTAGTCGGTTCCAGAATGTACAAACGCAAAGCTGAGTGATTCGATAAATGAACATTTGTATCGTTAATGAATGTCCTCAACTTCGTTAATGAATATCCATGAACGTAATTCTGAATACACGTGGCTTACTTCAGAAGCACAATGCGGATCGAGTTACTCGTTCCCTGCTAACGCAGCGCGATTATGATGTTTTGCAAACATCTCAACACGCGCCGCAATTGTTCTTGCAAAGTTGACGATCAAATACGAACCATACTTTTCACATCGATCTTTTCTCACTAAAAATGCGTACGAAGTTTATTGACGTCTTCAGGATGAATGTATATCTTAATGTATTACATTAAAAACAAAGCTCCTCAAAGACAAGTACTGTTTTCCGCTTTGTATTAGTTCCTTCTTATGTAACCCTGATATAAAAGGTTTGAAAATAATTTATAATTTCCTTAAACAATGCTCCATTAGAATTTAGAAACAATGTAAACCTGTTTAATGTAAGCCAAATGTAATAATACTGTACTTGCTATATAAACCACTTGGTTTAAAGCAATAAATAAATAAATATATCTTAACGTAGCAATGTTACTCTAACCTGGACAATATACACTACTTTTTCTCGAAGTTCAATTTGAAAAAATCAATAATTAATTAAAAATGTTTAATAGGAGGAAAAGAAAGGAGGTGTTTCGTCCTAGACCCGCTATTTTCTTTTCCTCCTATTAAACATTTTTAATAGCTAACGTGGATCTTGAACCGGAAGATTCAAATCCGAATCCAGCGTTTAGTATTCCTACAAAATAGCTATTTGTTGTGTAGAAAAATGATCGAACCTTTGAAAAAATGAAAAAATCAATTCTTAACATTGCGCAATTTTTGTTACAATGGAAATATCAAATTTTTAAAAAGTCGCAGCTTTGAACAGTCCTAAATATTTCAGCTTTACATTTCAACTAAAATATATAATTTTTTCTTTAAATCTTCATGTATTTATGTTCGTGAAAAAAGGGGAAAATCAAAATCACCACTTCGTCGAGGACTAGATAATAGTCTCAAGAACGTTGCTACAAAATTTTATGCAAACTGGCTCGGTAGAGTTCCATCATTTTTGGTACTAATCTTGAAAACTCCATTTCGAGACAAAACATCTTTAAATCATCTGTCAGCACTAGATCGCGGATTTTTATGCAAAATAAAAATTGTCAAACTAATCTAGAACAACTATCTTACAGAATATGTGA
Organism: Lasioglossum zephyrum; assembly: GCA_028455615.1. Lineage (NCBI taxonomy): Eukaryota > Metazoa > Arthropoda > Insecta > Hymenoptera > Halictidae > Lasioglossum > Lasioglossum zephyrum. The sequence continues at coordinate 16,316,113 of CM052326.1, read as the reverse complement.
ACAAGTGCATTGCTTTTCCAATAGGTCGAACATGAAGAGTATGTATTTAATCAATATTATGAAAAACGAACCTTTAGATAGGGCTTGTTATTTCAACATTAATATCCTTTTTCTTTGAATATCTCGAAACAAGAAATGGATCAAATAAATTTCAAATAATATTAAATTTTAAATAAAAAATCAATATATAATTTTTTTATATGAAAATTCAATATAAATTTCAAATAATATAAAAATTCAATATAAATTTCAAATAATACTAAATTTTCTACAAAATAATCAATATATATTTTTTTATATGAAAATTCAAATAATTCAAATAAACTTGGACCAGTTTCATAATTATGGGCACATATCATTTCCAAGGATGTAACAAAATCTCTCTTGAAATTAAGGCAAATTATTATATGGTATTATACAATATTAATCACGAAAGTTGAAAATCTTGATACAGCAATACGTAATTAATAATTTCCATATGTATAGGAAATAATTGTAAATGTGTACTTCTCGGTGCACGTGAAGACGCTGGATACCGAGGTGTGTATACTTTGGAAGCATTTAGAGAGATCAGGCCGAGCAGTAGAGGTTCGGTAGAGGGTTCGAAGTTGGTGAGGGTAGCCGCTGGTTGAATGGCAGTGGAGAGTCAGTTTGACTAGAGACTTCAACGCGTGCGTTTGCTTGTGTAATGTCAGTGAAACCTGCTCCGCACTGCCATGGCTCGACCACTGTCGTTCACTGTCGACATGTCAAAAACGTGTCTACGGTGTTCCTCTAATTTCAACTGTTAATTATCGTGCGACGATGTGCTTCATCACATTCCCGTGGACAATTTCTTTCAAAAATACATTGATGTGACAGGTGAGAAGTGCAATACTATTTTCATAATAGATTTCATACTTGATACACTCTTCGTATGGACAACGTACATCGCGACACATTTCAGAGAACTATCTACAAAACCTTAACACATTACATTTTTAATTAAACTTTCAATAGCAACAGCAATTTTCAGTGTGAACCAACAACTCACCCTCTATAACGTCATCGAATAGTTTCATTTAAAATTGTTATGTAAACGAAAATTTTAGAAAAGAAAACATTATTGAAAATCATATAGGATTTTCAATAATTCTGCTGTGCCACAAGAAAACATAGAAATTTTCTTTTGCTTCAGAATTTTAAATGAAAGTATTAGATGACGTTATTGAGGGTGACTCGTTAGTTCACAATGAAACTTCCTGTCACTGTTGAAGGTTCCATTAAAAAGTGTTTAGCCATGAACATAATTTATCAAAATTATGCAATAATCACCGGTCGGTATATGTGTTAAGTAAACAAAATTTCCAAACGTGGAAGTTTAACAAGTACAGCAAATTATTGCTTAACAATGATTGATTCATGAATCATTAACCATGCGGTTTAGTATAGCATTTTTTATATTAATTGTATCGATCTATTGTAGAATATACACGTGTAATTTTATATTACAAAATATTAAATTGTTAATAGAGTTGTTTGTCAAGAGTTTTAAGCTGATTTAGTATATCATAACAACGCATGTTGTTCTTGTAATATTCTCCAGAGAACACAAAACTAAAGGATAAGTAGATTACTGATAAATCAATTTGCGATTAGGTCCAAAATACTTACTTTCGTTGGTTCTACGTTCCCAACTGGTACAATGATGTCATTCAATTATCCTCACCCCGTTTCTAGGACGTATCAGTATAAAAAGGTGAGTAATTAAATTCAGAAATCGAATAAAAGGTACCTCCGGTTCAATGGACCTATCTCTTTGCGATTTTTGTGCACATTATTAAAATAATGGTTTCACTACATGAAATACATCTTTTCTAGAAATTGTTAATATTTGAAGTTGTAGTATAACTTCGTGGAGAAGAATCATAAAACAATCCATCTGGACTCATTTTAAATCGTGATGCCTCTGCATTCAGAATCCTTAATTTATTTCTATAATATTTATACATTGCATAAAAAGAGAGAGGAGGAGCATGATCCCACCAGAGATTTTAATACTGAAGATTCTTCTTTGAAATGCCCCTTCATAAGTCACTTTACGTTTTTTCTGTAACCGTTCTATTGAACTTTGAAAAGTATGAAAAACCTAGGCATTTTTTAATCTTTAGCTAGAATTGTGGTAATTTTTAATGAAGCTTTTTATTCTAAATTGTTTATTGTGCAGTTGGAAATAATAATTGCACGGAGCGTACTATGCCTTTGATTTAGTATAAGTATATAGTATACTCTGGGAAATAAATTGGAAAACGTGACAGATATTAATTTTTATATGATAATGTGAAATATTTAAATATTTAAAATAATTGAAAACATGTCGTTTAAATTTTCTGGTACGTTGTAATTTTTTACGCAGTCCCATATTGCACCTACAATAAGGCAACCACTATGCAGAGTCGTACATCAGGTGGCCTAGTATGCTGCCGCAAATAATTTAAAATACAGGCATTAAAATAAAAATAAAAACACAAAATGCCTGAACAGCCAACCGTATATATTAATAATTAAATTTGTTTAGCCACTTTGTTGGTTCCGAATTTAATCTAAATTGTTTCGTTTATGTTAGATAACGAAACCACTTCTGGAAAGAAAAAGGCGTGCGCGAATAAACAAATGCCTCGATGAGTTAAAGAATCTTATGGTAGATGCTTTAGAGGTATGTATTTATTATTACTATTATTAATTTTATACATAAAATATGTTTTAATAAATTGCACGTACACGCGATTGCTTCTAAACAGATAAAACTTTTCATATTATTGTATTTTAGCGTTTAGGGCTTGTAGTACATGAATACCCATAAGTATAGTATCAATTATAAAAAAAAGGTTATAAAATCAGATCAACCCTGTGAATTTGTTTTTATCTAGAGAAACTTCTAAATCAATTGCAAATTTGTGAATCCAAAATATCAGAAAGCTTGAAATAAATTAAATAAATTAATCAATCATGATACTTGAATATTTTATTTTAACATCCCCAATATCTTCGTACTATTTCCTGAACATAGTGATCAACATATTTGAATACAGCGAACGTAATAAATATACTTGATTTTTATTTTTTTTAATTCATAAAAGTATATACAAAAATATTCAATCTGAACATAAGCTATCTGAAAGAAGTCCCGGTTAGACTAATGATCGTTACTTAACTTTCTGTTTTTCTAAAATACATAAGAGGTTACGTGTGTACGGGAATAGTTTGGAAGAAATCCCAATTACAATTCTACAGGTGAATAAGTTTGTTTGTTCGGAATAATAAAACTGTTGATAGAAGGGACAAACACGTCGGACATGCGAACACGTGCTATGATTCTTTCCATCCAGGTGGAAGAAACTGTGAAGGAAGCCACGGTTTCTTACTCGACTTACAGACCGCACGATTGTGCCACGTTGCGCCCCCGTCCCCCCCCTGCAATTTTATGAATTACTCGCAACAGGAAATGCATTCTCTGACTGCAACTAAGCGTGCAATCGATTCTCTGTTTAAATATTCGTAGAGCGTGGGAACTGTTGCGAAAGTGTCAAGTAAACACGCGACTACTCTGTAATTACGCGCGCGATCGTTATCGTTTAAATCGCTTTCATTAAATTAATGCGTAATGCGTGTACATCAATGTCTCGTGTCAGGCAACGAGACTTGATCAACGAAAAAATAGTCTTCGATAAATTAATGTCTCTTTGCAGTCGAAGTCAAAAATATTTATTGTCGAAATGTCCGACTGTCCTTGTACCACGTTTTTAAGTGGCAAATAAATAGACAGATATAAATGAGTTTGTAATTCCGAGACTTCTAAAGGGGAGTTGATTCTTCCTAATTAAATTTGGGATTTAAAACCGATTTTTTTCAATTTCTAGTGTTAGGTAATTAGAAGAATAGACATTTTTAATACCAATGTGATGCACAACTATTTTGTGTTAAACTTTGATTGAATTTTAAATATTTCTTTTTAATTTTTAATGAGTAGAAAAGACGAGAAAGACGCTAAAAGAAACAGATATAATTTTGAGATTCTTATTTTATCTTTGTAATTTCATACTCCGTAAATGTTATTGTCGTTATTAAAATGAAATGTCGACAGAAAGGTAAATACAGTCTAAAATAATTGAATAAAAATATAGTGGAAAGCATAATGCAAATGAAATACTCTGTAACATTTTCAAAAAATCATAAAAAATCATTGTTGCATAAATAAGTGCAACACTGATTTTTGCCCTCTGTTGGTGCATCGTGCAACTCTCACGATGGTTACTTGCCATTTCTTCACCATTTCTAGGACCATTTCCTTACCATCTAAAGGTTTCTTTACCATCAAAATATTACAAATATTTTTCACGAAACAGTTTATATGTACATACACTGTTTCTCGTTAGCAAAAGTAAATGTAAAACATTTTCTAATTTTTTATAAACAATATAGAATGTCGCTTCCAATGAATCTACATAATAACATCTATCAGAAAGAAGAGAAAGTTCTGTCGATTTTTTAAATATGTCTTAACAATGAAGTTCATCTGCGAATCTTAATATTCATTTGTTGAAAGAATAAATTATCGTAGAATTTTGAAAACCACCAAAAAAGGAAATTGTAATCTCTACGAATTATTTGCAATTTACTAAAATTATTAAGGGAAGAAAAAATGTTTGATTTAGTCTGTGTACTTTTTGCAGTTAATACATAATGTTTAAAAATTTAATGTGTAAATGCGTTCAGCGTTTTAGTTTAATTTTAGATTGATCCAAACATAAATCGTAGTGTGTGTCAGTAAGGTAATTTTAAAATGTTCTGTTGTCTGCAGACGGAAGGGGAAGATATCAGCAAACTAGAAAAGGCGGATATTCTGGAGCTGACGGTTCGTCATTTACAAAAACTACAATCATTACCAGGCCTGCAGTCTTTCGGATTGAACACCGTTGCCAAAAGTGACCAGATTTCTGACGAAAGCCGATGGCTGTCTGGTTTCGGGCACTGTGCAGCTGAAGCATACAGATTTCTCTCGGCTCTGTCAGGTGAAGGTGCGGAAAAGTTAGCGAGGTACTTGACAGCTGGTCTGCAAAAAACCCGGGCAACGAATTCATCGGTAATTATTGTTTCACCGAAAATTCAATCAAACACTAAAGCGAAAGTTTTTTGACGCATGGTTAATCGACTTTCAGTGCTTTTTACATACCAACGAGGTGTATAATTTCCTGAAATCAACTTTACTCCATTTGAATACCCTTGTTAACAAGAAATTATTCTAGAAATATATTTTCAAAAATTTGTTAAAACTGCTAGCTTATTATTAATATTTATAGTTAATACTATAAATTATTAATACTTATTATATTAATATTAACAGTTATCGCTAAACGGTAAATCTTTATGCAAAATAAAAATTTTGTTCCCGAATTGCAACAAACTTGAGTGAAATAGAAAATGTCTAGTCATCACTAATAATTATTACTTATTGATTATGATTTATTAATAGTTTTTATTATTATTTCAGTTGAAAACAAGTCCACTCTCACCTTTACCGGGAACGTCTCTTGAAAATGGCATAATTCAAGACACCAACGTGACATCTTCCGAAAAACGTACAACAATCACGAGTGAAGCTAAGCAGAGTGTGTCTAGTGCTCCACCTCCGCGCAATACAACGACAAATGTTAACAACAATAAAAAACAAACATCAGATTGTACTTTAGATGTGAAAGATCTGAGGTATCAATGTACATTAGAAAAGGTTAAAGTAGAAGTTAAAGATGAAGATGAAGAAGAAATTGACGTAGAACATGTTGATAAACAAGATCCTATGTGGCGACCTTGGTAGACTTTATAGAATAGTGTAGTTTCTATTGTCGTATGTGATTTTTTAATTGTGTAAGGAGTTATGTGAAACAATAGTTATAATGTATAAATTAACTTAAGTAACTGGAAATGGGAGCATACATGTAATCTTAAGGTGCGATTTTAGTGGAGCGGCGAGAATCTATGATAGTGGCGCACAGTGGGCTGGATCGAAAATTTTAGTGACATTTTATTATAACTTTTGAACCATTAAAGATATCAGGGTGCGTTTTGCCTAGAAAAATATTTAAAAATTCTATCTTTTTACTAACGTAAAAAAAAATATTTTTAATTATTGAGCCACTGAAACCTCTTAGGTAATTTAAATTTCAAGAATAATTAGTTTATAGATTACATAGAAATATCATATAATAAATATTAAACACTGTAACAAAATCTCTATTATATGTATAGTGATGATAAAATCTTACCATTCGATAATATCGGAGTATCGATGGAGATTTTTACACATTATGTAAAGGAAAGTGTGCTGAACACATTGTGATTTGTTCGAACGCGGGTTCTAACGGGTATAAAAAGATATTGCTTGTTAATTGTAAAATTTTTGACATTTTTCTGTCCTACATTGAACATTAAATTTTTAATACATCGCATATAATAATTGTAACTGCAATTATAGTTTCTTAACAGAAAATAATGCTCTTTACTATAGAAAAAAACGGGGCTGAAATCTTGAACAGGATCGTGAAAATATCGCGAAAAAGAAAGGACATTCTTCGGGTGTCAAACGTAGATTCTAAAACGTTCGACTTTAAAAGCTTGGTACAACTACAATTTTCATTTAATTTTATTAATTCTTCCATTTTTGAGGTCAGCGGACATTCGAAAGACAATACCAACTGATTATACATCGATATGTGAAAGTTCATTTCCTGGCAAAATGTCACTAAAATTTTCGATCCAGCCCACTGTGCGCCGCTATCATCGATTCTCGCGGCTTCACTATAACCACGCACTTAAGCGGATATTCTCATGGAAACATT
>CM052326.1:16251739-16309138 GCA_028455615.1 Lasioglossum zephyrum | reverse complement strand
AAGGGATTCTGTAATAGATCGCCCCCGCATTCCTCGGTGTATTAAAGCAGAGAGGTTTAATCCGCGACACCGCGACATACTACGCTTAACATTTGTATCGCCAATAGATAAGAATATATTACTGCTAGTTAATCTAATTAGCGAGTTAATTCTATTTTTAACCATGAATATTCCTTTTCGATTTCCCAGTCTTTAGTATCCTAAGACTGTACACTTTATCGTTCAAGGTGTATCTTATTCATTTAAATAAATTCCGAGTCAGCGGAACCACGTTCGTATCCCCAATAGTGGCGACCCAGTGGTGGAAGAGACATCGGCTAGTTCCACGTGTACACTTCCTACCTTGACTCAAAATCTCTGAAACCTGAACTGGCCTCGGTTTCCACAAGCTGCCTAAACCTCGGCTCGTAACAGTGTGATGGCCTAGTTGCTCCTAAAAACTGAATGTAATATTAAATATTTAAACTGGTGGGTGCACGTGAACTTATACTAACAAAAATGGCTAAAAAGATAAGTCTAGATGTTTTAACAAACTCTCATTGTTTACTTATATTTCTATATAGCCGAAATTGTTATTTTTCATTATAATCGGTCATTGATTTTTTGTTTTCGAGTCAAAACGTGACCTACATATGATTCAAATTATTGTTATCTGCCATTGTCTCCAATTCGGCTGATAATGTTCAAATCGTAATTGTTTACATTATTGGAAATCTCTGAGTTCAGCCATCCGTTAGGATATCAATCGAGATTGTTATCAGCAGGTGTCTTAAGCAAGATATAAAAATACATAAGAAGTCTGTAGAACAACCTGGACTACTACAGAAGTCGCGGTGCAGCCGTCAAAGGAAGTAAACATGTGGCTGAACAAGTTAATACTGTTCGTGCTCTTTCTGAGTGTTAACAGTTCCGTTATCCAGCACGCAAAAGGTAAAGTAAAGTAATTGTTTTGAATAATTTCTAATTTCTGAAGAAATCAACATTCTACAACAATTAATGAAATTTTATATTAACACTAAACTTACCGAGCGTTAAAAGTAACTGGTACATGGTCCCTTATAAAAATGACAAGACTGATGTTTAGATTTTATATTTCTATTATTATTTATTTAAAGTATCTATACAATCATTTCTTGTGAAATTATTTTTATTATGTCAATAATCGTAAAATAAAAAATCTGGAACTTAAAATGTTTCAGCATGTAAAAATGACAAAAATATATTTATTTATATCTCGTGCAACTTGTATTACAATATTTTCTTGGATGAAAAAATTTGTCGAATCAATTTCTATGTATACAACTTCATCATTTCAATAATTATAAAATGAAAAATATAAAATCAATCATTTGATCGGTAGTGGTAGGTTTAGTGTTAACTCTGTCTCTATAAAAATAATAAAAGTGTGAAAAATAATCGACTACATGGACCATTTGAATCATGTAATGAAATATGTACATAAATAAACATAATGAAAGTTTGATCGAGTTCTCTCCAAAATTAATTACTCAAGATACGTATTTAACACTAGTCAAATTGACAGATTCTAATATTCTTAATTTGCAATTATTAAGATTGTAAAGATGTTTACCTGAGGAATTATTTACCAAATTTATTTCTTTGGGTACATATTATTGGAGAAATGGCCAAACATTTGGACAGACACATTCTTGTTGCGTTTATAAAATAATGTGAAATAATTATTTCTAGAACTCCGTGAACCTAGTGTTAATTATTGGATTCCTAATTATAAATAATATACTAAAATGGCGCCACGGTGGCAGGGTAGGTATATACCAACCCACGAGATAACAATGTTACGTTTGTGTAATATCTAAAATATAATGAGGTCAATAAAAATGGGATCACTGTTTTTGTGTCCTTTTCACGAGGTAATGGTGCCCTAATTTGTTGTTTAAGCACAAAAAGTGTTGAAAATTCTAATGTATTGACGAGCAAAACCATCCTTTTCATTTTGTTAATTTATACGAATGATTAGATTTAGTATTACCGATCTCTCACCAATTTAATTTTTACGACAATTCTTTTGTTCATAATATCTATTATGAGTTAACAGCTATTTATGAGTGATATATTTTTCATGAACATATAGTTGGTTTATTTGAATTTTCCTTTCAAATGACTATATACATATAATATGTAAAAAACTGATCGTAAAACTTTTCAACGGTGACGCTCAGGCACTATTCGACTTACGGGGAAAGCGCTGCAACAAATTAACTGCGTAAGTCGAAGACCTACTCCATATCTACATGATATGCTTGTAGACAAAAGCAAGTGTTACTTTATTGTTTTACTATGTTGTCATGACAAAAGAACTCGTAGATAATAGATACAATTGTGGTAACATTTACTGGATAAACACTGACTCATTGATCTCTTTAACTTAGTAGCTGATCTATTGAGCTTGTTCACTTACAAAATTCCTACTATACGTTTTCACGTCCATGACCTTCAGTTTTTTACTGTACCAGTTTAATTTGAATTTCAACATTATGTTGTCAAAACACAAAGCTTTTCCCCAACAATACACCGCTAACAAGTGTGCTTGTCTTTACTCATATTCATTGCCGCAACACCTTTTTAATATTTATGTGACCGTGAATAACTTTTGGGAAACCATGAAAAACAATATTGAGGCACGTCACATGCTCAAGTTGAATACCTCAAGTTCGTAGTTGACGTTAATAGTAATAATTAGATTGCAGATTTTATGGATTTATGGTAAACACGGGTAGATGTAAATTCAAAACAGTAAAAACATTAAGACGATTTAAGAACGTTTATATGTAATTTTCAATTTATTGAAATTGTTAGAGATATCAAGAAATGGATATTATATGGTTGTCGCGTCTCGCAATTGACGAGGGAAATTTTTATTTTACACAAAGATCCGCAGTCTAGTAACAATATTTCGATCGACCTATATATTTCAAATAATATTATAACTAAAAGTAGTTCATTTCAAAATAAGCTATTTTTGAAAAAAAAAAATCTCCCTGGTCTCTCCAAGAAAAGGTAAACGTTTCAAAATGCACGTAAAATTACTTATTCAGGTCCTGTTTCAATATCAGCATCGAAATTTTTTACACTATGTTTTTGACGATATTAGCCATTTAAAATTATATTACGAATATTTTATTTAATACTAACCGTACTATGACCGATCAAATACTAGGTTTTACATTTTCGATTCTAGAATTATTGAAATTCCTAAGATGCTTCAATTAGAAATTGTTAAATAAATTTCTTCATCCAATATTGTTCGGAAAGGTGTTCAGAAATCTAAATAAACTCAGTGCTGTACTTTTTATATAAAAATGTATACACGTTTTATGCTCGGTACAGTTAAATAACGATTAAATCCTTGAGACTTAGTATTAAAGCAAATGTTGACTTACACCGCATTTGCATTATATAATACCTAAAAATAACATTGGATTTTTGTACATTTGAACGAAAGCAACTGTAAAAACAACTTAATTCATTTTGTTCATACACAGATGTAGCTGTAGAAGAGCTTGCATATGAAATTAATCTCTGGGCAAACAAAAATGTCACAACGATGTCATTTAAACAAATGATCTCACACTTGCGAATCCCGACGGAAATACACAATTCCAATTGGCGGACTTTCTCGAAAGGTTCAGATATCGCTATTTGCTCAATATGCCGTGCAACTGTGAAACTATATATGGATGAGCGAAGAAAAGGAATGTCAAAAGAGGAAATCCAAAAACAGGTCATCAAACTGTGCATGTTACTGAACATACAGAAGGAGCCAGTTTGTAAAGGAGTCGTCGAATTGAATATAGTAATGTTCATTCAATTGATATTTATACAGGGAGATCGGTAACTGGTGGTAACTAAATAAGGGGGTAACTCGGTATGAAAAACTATACAAAAATTATAATAATTATAATAATAATAATATATTAATAAATTATAATAATAAATTATAATTTAAATTATAATAATTATATAATTATTATAAGTCGAAAATGTACAATAGAATAACATTTTTCCATACGAGGCTTTGTTTCCGGGACATCGAGTTGTCAGGTTGACGTGCTTCATGTATTTATTATTTATGTATATGCAGTAAGTAGAATTGGTTGGCCGTGATCAGACGCGTCAGACGATTCAACAGCGCGCGTGTTCGCTGAATTTTCAAACTCGATTTTCACGAAAACAAAGCCTTATATGAAAAAAAATTGTATTCTATATGTACAACTCATCTTTTTATGTAAAATCACTCCCTTTGCGATTGTACGACCAGTTCAAGAACATATCTACCGTGTAAAAAAAGAGTTGGGTGTACATATTTCTATATTATATCATCATTAATTATTACAACTCCATTCTTTCAGCCTACCATTCTATACATAGTAGACCAGAAACCAAATTTGAAGGCAGATACAATCTGTGGTGTTATCTTCGAGTCAAAATCCTGCCCTCTAACTGATCCTGAATATGAGTGGACTATTTTTCTCAACAACAGTTTAGCTGCAGAAGTCCCTGACAAGGAAGCACAGGAACCATTAAAAATTTTGCAAATTACCGATTTCCATTATGACCCTGCTTACGAACCAGGTGGTAATGCACAGTGTGGAGAACCGCTTTGTTGTCGAAAAGGTCAGAATAATACCAACGTGAAATTGCTGGCTGGTTATTGGGGTGATTACAATGCCTGTGATACGCCATGGCATTCTATCGTGGACGCTCTGACTCACATAAATGATACACATCGGGTACGTTGATGAAACGATTTTAATAATTACGATCATAAAATGTAGAGTTAATTTACATATTATAAAATATGAATCGAATATCTTAAGAAATCTGTTCTGATTTTCAGGATATAAATTATGTATACTTTACTGGTGATGTGATAGACCATGGAGTATGGGAAACTTCGAAAGAAGGAAATACAAAGAGTCTTGTGAAAACTTATAATAAAATTCATGAAACCTTTGGAAAGGTTCCAGTATACCCAATCCTTGGAAATCATGAGCCACATCCTTTGAACCAGTAAGTTTATTGAAACACTTTTAACATAAACCTTTAAAAAAAATTAAAAGATTTTTCAATGAAAAACTGGTTTAACGGCCAGATTATGAAAGCTCCGAATCTCTTATTATCTTTCTAATTCGAGAAAGATTAGTCTACTTTACTTTACTTATATTACTTGACCTCTCTCTTTAAAAATACTAAAAATAATAATGTTTTCGTAGATTTGGGCCAAAAAATATAACTGAAGACAATATAACTACAAACTGGTTGTATAAATTAGTAGCAGATTTATGGATTGGTTACGGCTGGTTACCAGAATCAACACGTTCTACAATACATGCTGGAGGGTATTACACTGTATCTCCAACAAAAGGATTCAGAGTCATAGCCATGAATTCCAATATTTGTTATAGCTATAATTGGTATGCCGGATTCATTTATTTCCGAAAATATTCAATGGACTCTTTATTTGAGTACTTTCTGTATCTAAAACATTTTCCATTTATAGGTGGCTGTGGTACACTCCAAGGGACCCAGACAATCAATTACAGTGGCTTTCAGATACACTTCAGAATGCAGAGAGAAACCAAGAATTTGTACATATTTTATCCCATATTCCTGCTAATAGCAACGCGTGTTTAAAAACTTGGAGACGAGAATATACGAAAATAATCAATAGATATTCTCATATAGTAAAAGCAGAATTCAATGGCCATACACATAATGATGAAATGGCGATATTTTACAATTCAAATTCCGTAGCACAAAACATTGCTTGGAATGGTGGTAGTATAACTGGTTACTCGAAATTGAATCCAAATTACAAAGTGTACAATGTAAATGGTAGTAATTATGTAAGTCATTCTACATTTAAAATTAGAATTTGTAACATACTACTAGCGATGATAGTAAATAAATAAAAATAATTCTTACAGGCAGTAAATGATTACCAGAACTGGATGTATGATATTGGTACAGCAAATAAGAATGTACATAAAAGACCAACGTGGTTCAAATCGTATTCTTTTAAAGAGGAGTATGGTGTTCCAGAACTGTCAGCTAGATCATTAAACACTTGGCTGCGTGGAGCATTAAATAATGAGACACTTGTCAACAAGTATTACAAGTAAGATAAAATTATGTGACGTATATACTACCTCAAATATTATTATGCTATAATTCTGTTTATGTTAAACTTTAATTATTGTTTTTTGTAGTAATTTCTTCAAGCATGCTGAGCCTTCGTTGAACAAGAATTGTAATCTGAATTGCAAGAAACAGTATTTGAATCGAATAATTCTAAACCCTATTTCGGAGAACTAAAATTTTTTACTAGAAAAATGTGTACAAAATCTTTTACTTGTACATTCAAATAAAAAAGGAAATTTGATATTAAAATATGTTTATTATATGAGTCTCAACTAGTATTTACAAATTGCTTTTCAGAAGCAATAAACTCTACCTAACGCTTCTCAAGTCAATCCAGTCCAACTTCGTATTACGAAGAATTTCTTCGGATGGTATCTTATCTAATAAATGAATCTAAATACAGAAAAATTAATTAATCATAAAATTATATATCTACTTACGCTTTTCTTCCTCTTGATATAAATTCCTTTACCTGCTTTCTCACATAAATAACAACTGTTTCAATCTGCTCTGGATTGTTATTCTCTGAATTAAAAAACATTCTCCAAATTGCTGCAGCCAATACCTTATCCTCTGATAAAAGTCCTTCATCGTAATCAATGAGAGCAGCATTAAATTGCGATGATAGCCGCATTACTTGTTTATTCTTTCTTTTAGGGTTAATTTCCTAATAAAGAAATTTGTAACAATTATGCAATATTCAAACTGGATTGCAATCATATGTAAGTGATGCATGATTCAACGTTTACTTACACCAAGCTTATTTACTCTGCCATCAATATCTTTCCACATGGCTTCTACAAGATTATGTCTAACTAGTTTACCATCCTTTCCTTCACCCATATAACGTACCATTAGCATCCAAACATGCAATTCTGTGACCAAGAACCAAGAGAAGAATGTGTCTGGCATTTTAAATTCTAAAAAGAAAGCGAATCATTTTATTCGAATAATTCCCAACTCTGACAAACACTAGTATTGATTGTACCTTCGTAAAATGCTGAATAGTTCAGTTTGTTAACTATATGCCCATATCTTAGATAACCTAATGCCATTAATCTCTAAAATGCATAGAAATCCAATAAATGTTTTCTGACTTTATACCGGTAATAAAGATTAAGAGTAAATTAGCCATTAACACCTATACTTACATATTTGGTGACGCCTACTCTGATTAAAAATTTTTTTAATCCCTCAGGTCCACTTACTACCTTAGGTATATCTGCGTTTGTATTAGTAGCATTAACACTTTTACAGTACTGACGAAACTGATGCCTCGTTGAAAAATCTACATTATTTGTAACAATACATTGCCGCTCCATAATATACTTCAATGTGGAAGACATCAATTCCTTCTGTAAAAAAAATTTCATAATATTCATTGTGTAATTTTTGATTAATGTAATGTTTGAAACGATAAATAAACTTGTAATTTACAAATCATCAAGATATAACGATTCGTTTGTAATTTAAAAACGCGTATAACCTATATCCAAATAAAATGTCTAACGACGTTTAAGTATTAGATAACATTCAAATATTTCTATTTCGATCAATCTCACCTTTCGTAGTAACAACATTCTTGTGCAATACATCGGTATACTTTGTGTAATTAAGACCTTTAATTAATCGTTAAGATCTCCACATTTATTTACTATCCGACCAGGGAACCATAACCTGTCTCTTTTCGAATGTACACTATATATAGGTATATAGACTTTTGACTTGACACAAGAGGCTGTAAAATCGAAGACATTACGTGTTATTCATCGGGATTTTATTCGCGGAAGAGCATAAGTTTGGTACTAACATTGTTAAGTATATCAGTATTGATTAAAGTCAACAAAATTTGGCAAACCAGAGCCAGAAGTACGAAAATTCAAATTGGCCGCTTACAGGCAGAACAGTTACGTATATATATGAGTGACACTGTGATCCAAATCACAGACTTTCATATCGTATATAGACTTGTCAATTTTCGTAGGAATTTCAATTCCTAATCAATTTTCAATGGAATGTATGTCTGATCTATTATTGGATATATTTTTATTATTGACTAAAATATGAAAACTAATGTATCAAAAGATTAGACGGAGAAAGAAAGTATGAGATTCCTAGAATTCCTGGGATTCCTCTTTTGTCCCTGTGCTTTTTCGCTAATCATATTTTTATATCTACTCTGTTATCGTACGCATGCTTCATAATTGCAATAAAGGAGGCACCAGACGCAATTACAGAGACGCGAAAATTTTTCTTCTCGCGCCTTGATTGGCTAAGATGTTTTAAAAACTTAGATAATGATTCCACAGCGCTCTATACAACGGAGATACGAAGTGCAATAATCCGTGCTGATGAACCAAATATCGTTAAAAATTGAACTATTACAAGCATAGATCTGATATTATTTAAAAAGTAAATTTCTAATGGAATTTCGCGGTATGTAGTATGTGTTATATTAATCGTTAGAGTTGAGCAGGCAGCAATATACGCATGTGTTTTGACAGTTACCGCATTAAAGTATAAATACGACTATAATAGTGATTGTTGTAGATGACAAGTCACTCATACGCGTAAAATGCACAGTGTATTAGAAAAATAATTGGAACACTGTGTAAAAAGTGGTGTCACAATGTATTCAACGAAAACTCCTTCCTTAAGAATTGATGAAGCGGATCTCAAGTGCAAAAATGGTTGCGGATTTTATGGAAATGCCGAATGGCAAGGTTATTGTAGCAAATGTCATCGAGAATATTTACAAAAACAAAGATCTCAAGCAGAGAGTAATGTTTCTGGACAAGGATATGATACGTATGTCTATTAATTAAATTATAAATCGATACAGTAATCGGCGTCCTTGATGATTAAAGAAATTCAATTTTCTTATAGCTTGTTAGCTAGGATGTTATAGATTATTGTTTCTGTATTGTACGATAACAAATTTTCTACGATTGTATGAAGAGCATATCTATCTTTTTACTTAATTGTTTCGGTAAATTAACTGTCGCGTGTCATTGTTTCAAATAATTATATTCATAGATAACATTAATATTTTAGTCAGTCTTTGAATCGGAGTAGCGCTCAACAGAAATATGAAGAGAAGAAAGTACAACAAGAAAAGAAGTACAAGTTGTTAAACATATCTTTTCGTAAACCGACTACAAAAGGTATGCATTTACATTTACTTTTTCTAAATTATTGAGCAAATGTAAAATTAATATTGTTTGAGAAGCACAGGGATATCAAGATTATATGACCGAACTGTTAAACGAATTAACCAAAGACAATTCAGATCTGGAAAAAGTGAAAGCAGAAAATCGTGACCTGATAAGCATGATTGCTAAAACACCAGCGGAAAGAGATGTCAGAAAATGTATGCATTCTTTTATACTCGACATACTTCAAAATAAGGATGTAAAGAGAATAGAAGAACTTTCGGAGATCATACAAAACTTTTATCAAGTATTTGCTAAGCGTTTAGAAAATAATCCCAAATATGCAGGTATTTTAAAACGTTTTACGACAATGTACTCTATATACATTCACGAAGTAATCATATTAATTATTTCAACATTATTCTAGACATAACGCCAGAAATTAAAGAAAAATTATTAGATTATATTGAACGGTATACTATGACTTTACTCTACAGGATACTCTTCTGTCCTCCCTTTACAAATGATGAAGAAAAGGATTTAGCAATACAAAAAAGGTTCGACTTTATTTAAAACTTCTCTGACAAAGACTAAATTTAAACTAAAATACCATATTCTTGCAGAATTCGACAATTAAATTGGGTCAGTGGGAAAAATTTAGAATGCAGGATACATGAAACCAGTGCAGAAGTTAGAGAACTTGTCTATAGTTCAATAACAGGTTCGCCTATAAAGCATTCAATCAATTTTTGCTGAAATTTCTACACATTTTTCTAATCAAACTTTCCTATTGTTACAGATTTATTAAACATGGATTCTGTTAAAGCTCCGCAAGAAAAACTTTCCTGCGTTATTTATTGTTGTAGGAATATATTTTTAATGTTACAACAGTCCGTTGGTGGACCTGCATCGGCAGACGAATTTCTTCCCGCGTTAATTTTCATTGTTCTAAAAGCCAATCCTGCACGCCTTAAAAGCAACATTAATTTTATTACTAGGTTTTGTAACGCAAGCAGATTAATGACCGGGGAAGGTGGATATTACTTCACAAATCTGGTACAAGAGAATGCTTATTATTTTTTTTTTGTTAAAAATTCAAACTGTAAAATCTAATTGTTAACTGAAAAAAAAATCATAATTTACAGTGTTGCGCTGTATCTTTCATTGAAAATTTAACAGCTGTATCATTGAATATGGACGAAAAAGATTTTAATGCTTATATGTCCGGAGAACGTGTACCTGCCAACACTTGGGAATCTGCTCTGATGATATGTGAAGTACATATTATATGTTCAAACTTTGTTATTCCTAACAAATTTATTTTTCTGTAATGCAGTTCGATTTTTTGTAGAGTATACACTTAATGTGCGAAGACATAACACTTCTTGATGAAATGAAAGCAAAAACAACTGAAATGATGAACGAAACGTTAGATTTAAAAGAAAAGATGGTACGATTTCAAGAAGAGATCGAGTCCGAAGTGAACACAGTTTTGGAGAGAACACCATTACTGATTACACATAGTCAAAGATTGCCAACTAATTTGGATTGTGAGGATATAGAAAGTTACCAGTTACCACCTCCGATTATTCCACAAGTAAATCATTTTTGTTAAATTGTTGAATTATTGTCCACGTGTGTTCCACACATATTTATGAAGAAATTAATGTCAACTATTTCTTTTAGGTTTGTTCTACTACAGTTGCTAATTCCACTCAACAAAACGACATGAGAATCTCTTTAATAGACGATTGCGTGACACCATCTCCTACTTTCGATTTTCCCTCTTTCATGGGTGATGATAGCTTCGACGTGAGCAAAGCAGAGGATGAAACTAGTCTCATAAGCTTAGATGCGCAATGTGATTTTGATGTCCAGCAAGAGAAAACTTCAAATGAATTATTAGCACCAACTAATTTACATTTAGCTTCTGCAACAGAACCGGACAAGGAAGATTATCACGGGTTTACTGAACAGGGTTCGAACATACCTACAATTCCATGCAACACTGGGGACTTATCCCTTAATTCTACAGAAACCGACTGTGAAAGTTTTTCGAGCTATTTCCATAATGTGTAAAATACATTGTTCAAATGAAATACGATTTGTAAACAATGGTTTATCTTTACGTGTAACCTTTGCAGTGATACTAGTGAAACGCTATGGTTGTAATGTAAATAACATTAAATAATTTAAAAATATAAATTTAAATACGAATTAGTAGAAGCAATTAGAAAAATTAATTTATTGACTATCAATAACTTATGTATTGAAATAATTTCGTACAACAGACTTATGTACACCCTATTATTTTATTTTTTACATTTACTTCAAATATATAAAGGTAGCTGTTTCAAATTTGTTTCAATGTAATTAATCATCTACATATAAATAAATAATTTAAATTCTACTTATCAATAGGATACCAATGTACATTTATCTTCCTATTAAAAGATAGTTATATTTGCACTTTTAAATATTATACATCACTTGGTTGATGCAAACCATTTCTGCATAAACAGGTCTAGAGCTAGTAAATGATTCCTTTTTTGCAATTTTTTATCAAATACATTATAATCTACTTTATTTAATTTTTTTATATAATTGTATAGGCAGACTTTTGATAAAAATATATGCTGAGTGTAATCTCGGTCTACCTCTTTTGTCATAAACATTGCCTGTAAACCATACAAATGATTTGAATTAGAATTCACACAGTAATATATCCACTTTTCAAAGTACCTCGTAGTTTAATTTGATAAAGTATTTACCATATTTAAATGTTGCGTTCCAAAAGAAACAACATCATATATTGCATTTTTCAGATCTTGACTGACTTCACCTTGGAATATAGCTTCTGTAGAAACACCATGTTTCATTAAAATATCTTGTGGCAGCATGTTTATTCTATTTTTGGCGTTATGAGGAATAGATCGTATCATATTAATTATGCCATGCGCTTTCCCCAAATAACTAACCGCATGTTCTGTGTTAACACTATGAGTACTATGCGCTTCCAATATTAGGTAATAAATAGAAGAAGTACTATATTCTGCATATTTTTCTAGTGCACACAGATCAAGAAACGTACGATTCCTTAGATGTTCTAAACGAACATCTATCAGTCGTTTGAAATGTTCTATGGATAAGGAATGGTTTTCTAGAATCTATAGATGTAAAGACCATATAACTTTAATGTCAAATTGACAATGTAGCGTATGATACATTTAATAAATTGCAAAATCATACCCTAGCTAATTCCAGCAGGACAGGACTTCTTGGAGGTTTTCCCTTAAACGTACTATTCAGTGCGTTACTCCAAAATTTCAATCTCATTTCTCCTATTTTATGGTCTTGTATATGATCTTGTACTAGAGCCACTTCCACATTAAATGCTCGAATTGCGAATACAGATGCTCTAACTGCAGGTATTAGCGCTAATGTGCACAGAAAATTTTCATAGTCATGCTTCCTGAAAAACGATTCAAACGATGATGGTAGTGCATTTAAAATTCGACATTGTTTTTATTGAAAAAGAGTATTTCATAATTTGATAAAAACCCAGTTTCATTACAGAATCTCATCGTTTTTATTAGCATTAAACTGTTATCTTAATTTGTACGATTCGAAATTCAATTATCCTTTATATTCTATGTTAAATAATTAAGAACAAAGTTTATAAAAGTTATATTACTTTGAGACAAGTAGCAGTGTCGAGAAATTTCACTCATTTGTTATTATTTGTCAGTATATACCTAACTAAGTCAAAACAATATTCAGCCGGCGTTTGTTTTGTGGCTACATTTGAATACTTTGAAATGTGTAAGAACCTAATGCGACGAACATTCAGTAAATATCGTCCGTTCATACTGAACTTTCTAATGTTCTTCACGTTGTACGTGTACAGTTCAGCCAAAACAACAATGGCGACTTGCCATGTGATCTATATATCTGGGGATCTGGCTTACGTTGTAAGAATTCTATCTATCATTGGACCATTTCGCGCGGGAACAAATTCAAAAAAAATTGTAGGCGTACTCAGAACTAAAGAACAAGTAAAATCAAATGTCTCTTGCGAAACATGATAAAAAACAATTTCCATATGTACAGCATGTTCCAAAATATAGTACTTCATTGAAAGAGGGAAATTCCGAGATCATTTAAAATGACTTTTTCCGAAATAAAACACGAATCAATCATAGCGCAGCTACGGCGGACGGATTTCTAGTATGATTGGTTCATGTTTTTCATCAACAACTCCTGAACAAAATCGCAGAGAAAATTATTACCTAAATAATCACCTCTGCCAAGGGGTGATTAGACTTCGGATTTTATGCATATTTATAACAAAAATGAACAAATGCAATACGATTTTGAGAGTATTAATATATTATTTTCATCACATTGAAATTATTAACGAAGAATATAAATTTATATTCAGTTCCTGCGTCTTGCAATTGATGCGCAAACTTTTTATTTTGCATAAACATCCGTTATCTGATGATGATCACGTAGGTCACAGCGTATAAAAGTATTATAGATAGGTGTACCACTTTTCAAGTGCACATGTGCTGTCACCTGGTAGGATTAGTAATAAATATACGTTCCGTCTCGTACAACAGTTTCATACTGACACGAATAATATATATACGCATCATTTAATTTCCGATTGATACAATATTTATTAATCTACATGAATCCTGAAGTCCAATTATAATAAATTATGGTGTAAACACATTTCGGTGATTTCAAATTCAAATTTACGAACTGTCGCTAGTGGTGTTCTTGGGCGTTAACAAAAAAATGTGAGAATCAATATGTGTACCATCAATTTATGGTTTATGGCCACCTTACCTCGTGACTTGTTCATTGATTATTAGTCACATAGAAGAAATCACGAGATTGGTTTCTTCGTTCGACGTTGATCGAAAGAGAATTGTGCTACATTAGTGGATTATTCGTACAAGTCTACACTTCTTTTTCTGCGCTGACTTCTGTTCGAAAGAGCGAAGTCTTTTTCGTAGATTCAATCAATCGAATGTGAAAATCGCTGCGACTTAATCAAAATCAAATATGGGTTCGCTTTTTCGAAGCGAGGAGATGACCTTGTGTCAACTCTTTTTGCAAAGTGAAGCAGCTTATGCTTGTGTCTCGGAACTTGGAGAATTGGGGCTTGTACAATTTCGGGATGTAAGTTTCGTATTTTAATATTAATTAGACGCGTTTTCGATATGACACTTAACGTATACTTTTCCGCAACAAAATTCGTTATAGAACGCTCATATATAGATTCAATTAAAAGTTTTGAATTTATGCTATATTTAAAGCGGATGTGTTGCCCGAAAATACATCATTTCTTCTATTTTATACAATTACTTTTGGTATTTGTATCAGTCACGAATTTCAAATCAATTTTTCAATACACTCCTATTTTATTATCCAGAAAATTCATTTGGTTCTTTGTGATAACATTTCTTATGCTCCTACAGAAAATAAAATTTATTCTTAGAGCAAAATCAATTTAAGTTCAGTATCGTTCTATCCAAATTTGGCATACCGGTATATGTCATGGGCGTGTGCATTAAGCGATTAATTACTATCACTGACAGTGAAACTATGCACAGACAACTGTAATGTTAACGTATGGTAAATGTGTTTCACAGAAAACAGATGTACACTTATACAGTCAAAAAATAGAAAATACTATTATTTAATTATGTGAAAATTTGAAGTTACTCAATTTTATAAATGAAAGCATACAAATTATTTGTTGGTTTTATGTTTTTGAATGTATATAATAGTTTTGCAATATTTCTATATAGAATATTTTGTTATAAAAATTTATTTTATCCTAAGTCTAAATAAAATCAATCTTGTCATTTTCATAAGGAAAATATTTATTTGAAATACTCATATTTTGTTGCTAAAAATAATTAACATAAATGCTTTCCTTATCTCTCATTGTGTATTGTTATATTGGCTTATATTATATGTTTAATGAAATAGTTGTTTCAATGAAAGTACGTCCGGTTCTATTAGAGAAACATTATCATCTGAATTAATAAAATTAACCAAATAAGTATTAACCAAATGCTTTAATGTATTTCTTTTAAATTTTCTTCATACTACTAATATTTCTATTTAAATTATCATTTCATCTGCACATTATAGTTTTCAAGTATGTTTTATAATATTTAAACTAAATGTTTTCTGAATATAGCGTTTATATTTAATCAATGTAACTTGTTACCGAAGAAAAAGAAACAAGATTTTAAAAACCTGGTTCATGTCTTCAAAATTTTTCATGCAAATGGATCAAACGAACAGATCATTTCAGAAATAGCTGTTCTGTAATTGCATCATGAACAATACACATTTGACAAAACCACCTATACATCAGCTAAAGACTGTAAAGTAGGTGATGTAAACGCAGTTGCGATCTGCACATCTGCACACCAAATCTTGCAGAAGCTGACTGAATAGCTACATCAAATATAGATTGGAACTCCTCTGAACAGCTACTTCATATTGAACATTAAGTACCGTCGCGTGATAATTAAGATTGCACTTAATAATTAATTGTTATCACAAATCAAGATTATAAAGGCTCGAAAATGAGTTGAGTGTGTGACCTTACAAATACCGGGTTAATATTCTCCGAACAACTCTAACAACTCGAAATAAGCCTTGAGATAAGGAAAGACGTAAATAGAAATTTCAAGAATTGATATTGATTGATGACACGCGTTTTTTTAAAGACAGGGTGGGGGATTGAGAAGTTTAGAACGCTAAAGATAAGTTGATTTTTGCGATATTTTTCTGGAGAAACTATAGAATGATTCTATTTGAAATTTTTCGGATAATTTCTTCCATTTTCAAGGAACATATACTAATTGTTTTGTTGCAAAATATACACTGGAAATAAATTTTTAATTCTTACATCCTTATATTATCAACAGACCTTAAAAAGAAACTAGATAAAAATAAAAATTGAATAGGTCTTTGAGTGGGAATTTACGATCTTGGTCTGAAATTTTCGAGTAAAAAATTATTTCTTTATAAACATTTTGTAATGCCTATTTTTTAAATACTGTAAAAAATTTTCCTACAATATCAACTTGGACTTTTTCTCTGTTTTGATTATACGATTTTGTAACTGAACATGTATCATTATAATAATGTTTAATTATTCTATTTACAGCTCAATCCTGATGTCAATGCTTTCCAACGAAAGTTTGTCAACGAAGTACGTCGTTGCGATGAAATGGAACGTAAATTACGTTATTTGGAAAAAGAGATTAAAAAAGATGGTATACTAATGGTGGATAGCGGGGAGAGTCCAGAAGCTCCACAGCCTCGGGAAATGATAGATCTTGAAGCAACGTTTGAGAAACTCGAAAATGAGTTGCGAGAAGTGAATCAAAATGCGGAAGCTCTCAAACGAAATTTCTTGGAACTAACCGAGTTAAAGCATATACTCAAGAAGACCCAAGTTTTCTTCGACGAGGTAGGAAGAACTCTTTCAAATCTATTTTTACAATATAACAAAAATTTTGGTTTTATAACTGTTTTTGCAATTTACATTAACAGAAATACAGTGTTTTTCATGACATAGGCTGTATATATAATAATCAAATTGAGGTAGACTGAAACATATAACTTTTTCAGAGAGAAAGTTCATCTCTTCAGTATTGAAGAGCTATTTATACTGAATATATTTTACTACAGGGTGTTCAGAAGCATACAAAATGCACACATAGGTCTTTTAGATAATTTTAAACATATTTATTTATTCACAAAAATGTTTCGATTTCTTATTGTAATAACAAAATTGACAAAAAGTATGTCCACAAATTACTATGTAGTTTTCGTAATGTTAAAAATCATGAGATTAAAGGAATACATGATTTTGGTATTAGAAACATCTTAATTAGACACGTGGTCAAATGTGTTAAAATTCGCGTAAAAAACAATTGGTTTATGGAGTATACCATATAGTATTATAGAACCTTGTATATAGATTTTGAAGTTGTCATAATAATTTTTGTATAGTGATAAAAAATATTGTACTTGTGTTTTATATACATGTACATGTATTGTTTAACTGTTTTTTGTATTGTCCTTTGTTGGAAATCGTTTTTGTTACGAAAATAAAAATGTTTATACGTTTCTATTAAACGTAGGTCTGTATTTACAGTATTCTATCAAGCCAAATTAATAAATTAATAATTTCGAGTTCCTAGTGAAATGTTTCAAATGAAAACAAATCTTTGTAGAAAATATAATAAAATATAATACTGGGAAACATATAATTTTTTCATTATATTTATTAGATATAAAATCAAGGATTATCCTTGAAGGGTAATCTATTATATATTGATTATTAATCATTTTATATTATGTCATCAAACCGAAAATTATTCGGAAAAATAGAAATTTCATATGCACTAGCTTAATTCAGAACGTCCAGTCATCATTTTTATTATATAGGGTATCTTACAGATTCACATCAGAGAAAAACAATTATATTTAAATGAAATTCGAATATAGATTGTTCATGTGCAACTGATAGAAAATTCAATAAATACTGACAGTATTCTATAGTACAATGTTAAGTTGTGTCATTTACAATTGTCATTTTTATAGGTTGAAATAAAAACAGTAAGCTTTATTTAACAAAGTTGAAAAATATAAGTTGATAAAAGATTTTTTCCAATAAAATACCAACTAATATATTCTACTTTTATAAAAACTATTGGCTTGAAAGAGGTGGAAGATGCCAGTTAGTATTATATGAATTAAATAAAAATTATTTTACTGAGGATACAGTTCTTCTATTTTGGCTTACAAAAGCGACAACTGAACATGATACAACTTAACACTCTGCACAACCAAATATATAAATATATATATTCTTATTATTAAAATACTAACAATTACTCTAATTAAATTCAGGAAGTGCACACTTTTGACACATACAATTCTATGATTAATCATTTGTTGATGCAAGTATAGCACTGTAAGCTATACAAACAATTTAAAGTGCATGACAATGGAAATTGTGCGATATATGTCTAATAATAATGCCTTCTTTGCAATTGCTTTGCGATTTTGTAAAACAGTGCAACTTTATATTACACAATATAAGAGAATAATAATTTAAAGAGAATTTTAAAACATGCTAATAATACTAAGTCAAGAGACCGTTGAGATTAGAAAAGTGTTTGTTTTGTGTTACTAATAATAATGTTGAGTGATTTTAGGACTATTAATGTGTTAGTGTTGCCAACTAACCAAGTTGCAGAATTGCAAAAGACACAAGTCACTATTCAAGCCCTATCTCCCTGTAGCCCTTGTATTGTATTCTTACAATACATACTCGAAAAATATTTGCAACAAAACTACATTCGTAATTATCTTTTAAGTGTTTGTTATTCGTTGATAATACATGCATCAAAAACATTTTGCATTCAGGTATTGAGTGTGTAAGTGCAAGTGATATCACATTAATTTTTTCAAGTTAAAATCTTTGTGTTTTAAAAAGTTCTCTGGGTCTGTATGTGACAGTATTAAAGTTGCACCTTTAGAATTTGTTGTTTCAGAGGTAATATATGTAAATGTTCCTTAGTAAAATTGTTACATGTAATTCTTTACTATCTACAATATCATGCATTCAGTTTGTTAAATTGAAACGTTAATATTTTAGTATATATCCATCCTGTTATTCGTAACTACCTGTAATAATCATTTCCTTTTATGAACAAAATGTCTTCGTTCATCGGGCCTTAAAAAGTTTACATAAACTTAACAAATGATTATTTATGTAAAGATAATCCAAGAGAAGTAAATATTAAAGCAGCCATAGTTCATACTCAGAATATAATTTGTGTAACGGGGAGATGGAGATACAAAAGAGAAAATATTTATCTTAGAGTGAGATTTCTGTTATGTATAATGTGTCTTATAATTTGTAACACATTTTGCAGCTACCAATGTCTTACATAGAATGTGCAGGTTATAAAAAAACTTTGTCAGAGAAACATTACCGATTAATTTATGAGCAAAAAAGTACTATACCAGTGTACTTTACATTAAAGCATTGTTCTAAATATTAGAAAATCGATTTGAAATATTGGAGAGTAATGAATGTCATATTTTTCACCACTTCAAATTGAAATTACTAGAGGTGTGCTGTGTCCTGACAATCGAGTACCTGACATTTTTGGGTTCTCCCACACCTCTGGTATAATTACAGTTTCCATAGATAAATCATAATTGATTTAATTTAATCTGGTAACACTTTAATAGAATATTTATTGTTCCTGTAATATCTAGTATAAGATTTTATCACGTTAGTAGTAGGTCTCTGTTTATATAACGAGTTTCTTTATGATTATTCATAACACATACTGATATAATTTACCCGAAAGACTTAAAGACATTCTGCATATGAGTACATTACATCGAATTGTTTGTATGATAATCCTTTAAATTATTGATAGTCGTAGCTCTGTAATTTTATCACATATTTGAGTTTAATCTCATTCTTCAAAGGAGTCTAGGCACCCATTACGAAATATTGACAGTTAGAAGATAGTTAATTATATGTTCCCAAACTATAATTTCGAGTAATTTTGCAAAGTAATGTTCTAAATGAGACTGTAGATTTGAAATTGAAACGTGTATGAATTACTTATGTATTTTGTCATGTGCAGTGTGTTGTAGTCAAAACCTGCATGGTATTAAGAAGATGAGATTTAGTATAGTTAATTTGTTGTTTTACATTGCTTTCATAGGGAAATTGACTTTGATCATTCAATATTTCACTGTAGTATTTGAAAAGAATAGACACTAAATATTGGTAAACGAACTATCAGGTATGAGGAGTTAACAATCGATGATTACTAAAAGTATTTCTTAGTGGTTGATATTCTAATTGAAAATATTCTTACAATTATTGTATTTTTAATCACGTACCGAGAATATATCATTGGTACTTGCATGGATTGATTAAAATGGGACACTCAACATACATGTACCTTACTATTATACATTATATGTATTCTCTTATGAGAATGATGTTTTAAAGTTCTTATATGAAAGTTTTTAATTATCGTATTACTCAGTTGCCGATTTATAAACATTATTTTCGTGTCTGTTGTTTAGAATTCCTAAATTATTTTATTACAAATTTATAGACAAAGTTCGAATATTTTATTATATATGTATATATATGTGGTTGATATCTATTCTAGAAATGTTATTTATTTCGTAAATGGTAAAAGTCATTATTAAAAACTAATATTTCTACTAATATGTATTCTATTTAAAGTATAAGTATTTTATATAATATTTATTATGCTACAGTTAAGAATCAATTGCTTAATAACAGCATTATTATGTAGATTTTAGACTTAAGCTTTTTTAATATGTTGAATGTTGAAACAAATGGCATGCATGCAGATAGCTAGAATATGTAGAAACAGGTATTCCGGCTACATTATTCAAAGTTACAGTTCAAGAATATAATATATGATATATTACATAGACTTTTGCATGAAGCATGTTTTTAATGTAAATCTAATAACAGTCTTATAAATATCTCTATATTTTTATATGTATAGAAAAATAGAATCTTCACGGCATTCATGAATTTTTTGATAATTGACGATAACGAAAGACGGAAAATTAAAAACGAAATAATTCAAGATTTATTTAATTTACATCTTAAAGATACGAATTTTCTATTTAAAAAAAACATTAAAAATATATTTATTCTTGCATTTGATTAAAAAAATGAGGAGACAAAAAACAATATTTTTAAGCTTAGCGTTTTTTTTAAATCTGTTTCTTTTTCATAGTTTTATATTAAAATTAATAATAAAGTTTTGCAAATATAGAAACATGAAAAATATTTTTGAATATCAAGTTTTCAATGCATATATTATATAGTTTAACAATAAATTACTGAGTGTATCGAAGCATACGATATCGAAAGTTATCAAAAAATCATAGGTATCATCTGAACGTACAAGTATGATTCTGAATCATACTGTTACTAAAATTTATAAGTCGTGACATAGTTATCAATTTTATTAATACTTATTGTACAGTATTATGCTATGTGTATATCAAATAGTAGTTTCTTACATTTGTACTGA
Source organism: Lasioglossum zephyrum (assembly GCA_028455615.1). Taxonomy (NCBI): domain Eukaryota; kingdom Metazoa; phylum Arthropoda; class Insecta; order Hymenoptera; family Halictidae; genus Lasioglossum; species Lasioglossum zephyrum. The sequence continues at coordinate 16,287,642 of CM052326.1, read as the reverse complement.
TAATTACATTGATCTTCAATTTGGACTGAAATTTTTATTCGAAATATGAATGCATGATCTCTATACTAATTCAAATTTTTAATTATTTACAACAGTTATTACATTATTTAATCGTTCTCATAAATTCTTATGCAGTAATGTTTCAAAGATCGTTTATTTTTTTAAAACTTTATTTTTGTCTTGTACCACAGTATTGCGTAAACAAACACAAATTTTAGTACAAATGTACTTTGTTAGCCCTAAAATCATTTTTAATCTGCTGTCGGACGTGATGTAACAAAATGATCGGGCAAAAAATCACGAGTAATAATGATAATAATAAGTGGATAATCGATAATATTTATTAAAAATAAATCATCAACGTCTTAATGTGATTAACTGCGCTTGAAGGAAGATTAAACAGAAATAAGATATGATATATTTACTTTTTGAACGAGATAGTGCTTTAAACGAAAGCGTTATCAATGGTAACACGTAAGGTAATTGCTATATCCGCATTAACTCACACAAAACTGTGTGTATCGAGACAACGATATATATAAAGCCATTCTAAATTTTTTTTATTTTGGAATAATTTTTGAAACATTACTGCATGTTTAAAAGTAATTCTACTATACGGAACATTTCTGTAGTATGACAATTCTTTATTTTCACCCTGTTTCCTGATAAGCAGAAATTTAATTTAAAGATATGAGGAAATTCAACATAATTTAAATACTATGTGTACTTGAGTATAGCATCGTCTCATTTATTTAAACAAACGTAACGCAAAGCTGCACTTAAATTTCTGCTTCTCATAATAATACTGTTACAGTATATTTGGAGTTGTAAATTATATTATTCACTCTTATTAAATATAAAACAAATTTTTATATACCTTCCGTTCAATTCAAATCCTGCTAGTAGAAAGGGTACAATTTTTCAAATTTAATAATGTTTACACATGCATACTCCCGGCCAGAAGTATGAAAAGAACAGGTGTCTCAAGAATAGAGAAACTGTTCTTCTTCAAAGATTTAAGAAAATTCATTAGAATGTAATTAGAATGTAAATAATATTTCAAAATAATGTTACCTTACTGCAGACTTTCCGCTTGGTAATATGCATATATATTCATTATATTTTACAAAATTGGTATGCAAACATGAATATTTTCCAAAAGAAGAATTTTTTTTATATATTTTTATGTCATTTGCTCGGCTTGTGTAATAAATACGGTATTTAATAGTAGCTCGAAGAAAAATTGTCACATGTTCGTATTAGGGTATAGATAAACATTTCTCACGATAGAATTGGAAAACTTTTGAAAAAACAAGTGACAGTTGTAACATGCATTTGTTCTTGATGCGTGAAATGCAGTGTTTCGATTCGACTGCAATAAAAAAACGTGGGTATTCAAAAATTGATATACATACGTGTGAATGACCGCATTTTAATCTGTGAACTTTTTAATGTACGCTAAAATACGGTTTTATGACTTTGATGAAAATACAATCAATTAAATTAAAGCGTTGCTTTTTCTCTTATTATTAGTCGTATTTTTACTTTCAGATTACATATATCTCTGATTTTTTTTTACTCGAGCAAATGTGCTTGGATACCATAAATTATATAGATTACAGTATGATATACTATCAAAAAAAGAAACCTGACCGAATTTATAAAAATTTTATTAGTTAATCGATATATGGCCTTTGTGTCTCCGTCGATATAATCCTCTTGTGCATTGATATAGCGATACTTTATTACTTCTATCATGTTCCAAATAATATAGTATGAATACTTTCTTCTCGGATTAAAATTCGACTTTCATGTACACGTTCATTTCATTCAATACCCACGACTTTTAATTTCAATACACAAATACAACTTTAATTGGATTATTTTGATTATTTTTGCATACTAATACAGTAATGCTTCGGTATATGTTCCAACTTTGAAAATACCATTTATCTCGCATAGAGACACTATTCTTGATCTCTTACTCCTAACAAAGGGTTACGAATAAATAAATCTTCATTGTTTCTGTATGAATCCTTTATCAACAGATTTGTGACATTTTTCTGATTAAAGTGAGCCAAACACGATACAGTGTAGATCATGTTTACTTGTTTTATTTACGATTTGGTGGAACCTCGATTATCCGAACCGATATCTGAACTCGTTATCCAGACGCGTGTATCATAACAGTTTAATCCAAAATGAATCTTATTGTTTGTATCAGGAAAGACTCAATCAGACATGAATTTAAGCTCAGATATTATTGGTTCGGGTAGAGGTTTTACTGGAACATCAATTAAACAAGGAGACATGCTCTGAATTATGTTGGTGAAACTTTCACAGAAAGTTTCTTCATCGGATTAGTGTCGCAAGTATCGTGTGCAACTCTTGCCTATACCGAGGCATTACTTAATGTACTTTTCCTTTCCAAGTGTACGAAATGAAAAATTGGTACAGAGCGGGTTGATTTTCTTTGGCGTTCGAGTCGAACAAATGAAGTATATTGGAATGTACACAATTTTATTTTCGTTTTCTCTCACAAACATACAAATTCTGTAATCCTTGATCTTTCTGTCCGTTCTCTATTCTTTGACCGAATGGTTTAATGATCGCCTGTGTTCAGATTGGTGAGTCTTATAACTTCGTTTGATGAAATGTATAAGACCAATCGGGAGATAGGGCAAAAGAGAGGTGACATGTGTCTGTTGCCAGGCTGAGCATGGAGGTGTCGTGTCGCAGATGGCAGACCCCAGCCGTGAGGAAGAACAAGTCACTCTCTTGGGTGAAGAGGGCCTCCGCGCTGGCGGCCAGGCTCTTAAGCTCGGGTAATTAAATGCGGTGTAAATTCGACTACAATAGTGTTCGGTTCAATTTACATCCGTTCAGAAAACAACATGTACATTCTCGCGAGCGAGACATTTTTACCCCCCAAGAACTGGCCCAAGCATTGCTCGACGAAGTGAGACAATCGGTGTAACAAACGACAACTAGCTAAACGTAGCACTCGACCTTTCGAAGGAAGACAACTACTGGAAAGAGCTGAACATTCAATAAAGGAAATTTCATTTCTAGTAATTGTCGTCTTACTTTCACAGCTGCAGTACCGATGGATAGCTGAGATTCTCTCGATTAAAATGAGTCCACACACGATATAAGTCGGACTGTTTTTGTCGATTTAAATCGCCCCTCCGCAATTGATCGTTCACGACCTAACGACGCTCGAGCTACCCCCACTACCGCGCAGGTGCGAGTGGGAGAAGCGCGGTAGTGAGGGTAGCGGCATACTAAATCGGTAAAATTTCTTCGATTTACCTCGTGTTTGGACTCGTTTTAATCGGTAGAATCTCAGTTATCCGTTGGCGCTATAATAGTAAATGTAGGACGGCAATTATTGCAAATAAAATTTTCTTTATTCGTGGTATTGCATACATTTTATTAATTATCTATAATTGCCGTGTAGATGTTATGTAAATTTAACCGAGCCCTACTGTAACATAGGACGTAACGATTTCAGCATATCAATAAAATTCCCTGAGAACTTGCTGAACCCTCTACGAAAGTATCGTGTTCAATCAATTCACTATATGTATAACCTTCGAAGATACCTTACATTTCTTTAAAAAGAAAAAAAGGTTCTTGAAACAGGCTGACCAGTCACTTTTCGTTCTCTTCAATATTTCACGAGGAATAATTTGCAACAGCAGTTTTCATTAATTTTGGAAAATCCTTACGTCCTATATTTCAGAAACGTTGCTAATCATTTGCATTCTACGAATACTTTATAAATTGATATTCTTGAAAGTTCTTTTTTGGACTAATTTAATTGATTGTTCTCCACTCTGCTATGGTATTGGGTCCGATTATACATACTTACGACGATGATAAAGACGCAGAATATTGTGCCAAATGTTCAGTCTATGGACATTTCGTTATGTATTCTATAGAACTTTAGGCTGTGTTCGGATGTTGTAGAGCTTATGAGATTTTTTTGTGTAATTAGGATATGCACACGAATATAAATTAAGTAGAGGGCACAATACGTCAGTGTGTTCTGTGGTTACAGCACCTGTATACTACGGCAGACACCATAGGAGCACACTATAGGAATCCCCTCAGGCAAGCTGTTATCAACCGTTATTTGAATTTGCAAATTTGTTTGATCTATGTTTTTTGCCAGTAGCTACCTAGCAAAGTCCTTTTAGTCGAGAAGGAACACTAATATTTCTAGTCACTAAACGTTGAAAGTTTTCTTACACTTAATAATTCCTTACGAGAAAGTATGTTTATGATATTAACAATGAACAAAGGTTCACTGTTGAGTGGAATTTTTAAGATGTGTTTTATAATCAAGTGCTACACTTTCCTGAAGATGTCAGGTTTTGTATATCTGTTGCTACATATACTAAATTAAATTGTTAATTGCTGCTACAATGTCGTCTAATAGTATATATATGTATAATTAATGGTATATTAAATTATTATAGAATTTATACATAGAAGTAATGACTTTATTAAAAGATTAATAATTAGATGATTAATAATCGCAATCGACATGTTGTGTTCATGAAAATCAATGTTTTCTGTTGTTACTAAATTAGGTACACTCGTCGAGGGTTTAAATTAACTATACATAATGGTAGTGAAAGGCAATTATCATAAAAATATTACTGCTTAAGCGACATTAGATGTTCAATGACAGATGTGACTGTTTGCTTGATTAAATAACAATCACTTAACAATTTGTTTTTAGAATCGGTATATATGTGAAATTATCACAATGCAAATTGATATAGCGTACATTAGTAATATTGTATATAACAGTTGATACAGTTTGATATCGCCCACGTAACATATTTTTCGGACTCTATGAAAAAAAAAACTTATCCCTTCAAACTGTATCGAACACTTGTGTTACAATAATAATATCCGGGTAGAGTATACACGAATTGTTGTATCTGCTATCTATGTACATATCGACAACAACGGTTTGTCTTATATATATATGAAAGTCATTATGCAGTCACTTTATTTATGTAAATAACAAAAATGATGATGGTCTGGCCATGGGTATGTATATAATATAATGTACGTATTTTGTTTAACATGTTCTGTAGTGCGCTTTCTTTTTGCATGCTGTACGCTAACTCCTAAAACGATTATACTTACTTAGTGGAACGTTGTACTTACAACTACTGGCGCTGTTTAATGTTTAATCATTCTTATCATAGACTAAAGAAAATGATCTGTGTTTATGTTGCTGTTTTCGCTTGCCTTTTCGATTATGCTTTTGCAGAAAATTTGTTTTCATTCCCTTTACATAAAGAAGAGTCAATTGGTCACGTGAGGTACATGACTGAACCTTTATGTCAGAATACAGACGAAGAAAATAGTGTAACAGAACGAAATGCAATTACATATCAATAATTCTTGGTTCTACAGAGGTGGCCCATTTTTTTCTATAGATGGATCTTTGTCAGAAAACTTACAATTCGAAAGTCAATCTAAATTGCGATACGATTGAATTTGATCGTGTCGCGTTTTGTGCACGGTAATGTCTCGATATATGTGAAAAGATGTACACGGTAGTGTACATAAAATCCTCTGACAAAATCTTTTTGTTTTTTACCTATTTCTATATTAAATTTTTACTAATACATTTGTGACGCTTTTCTGATTAAGATGAGCCCAAACACGATACAATTTAGATCATGCTTGTTTAATCTTGTTTATTCGAACCGATAATTTTCCACACAATTTATTGTGCAAATCAGTAATCCAAGACTGTAGCTAAGCTAACTGTTCTATTATCTGAAATTTCGCTAAGTAATTCGGATAATCGAGGTCGTACAACACCGTGGATCAAACAAGTAAATTATGATGAAAATTTTGTCGTGTTCATCACGAATATATAGGTAAGAGTTTCATTAAAAAATGGCCAGAAACAAAATAGTTTTGTCACTGAATTACTACAATTTTTGATTTTCACGTATATTAATGTGTTATCGTACTAAGATTGGAAACGTTCGGAGTAAAATAAATTTTCGAGGAATAGTTTTCTCATATCAATTTCAACAGAATTAATACACTTCACCTTCGTACTTCCCAAAACAGTTGTATGCACTGTGTCCCGGATAAGCGTTCCCGCTATCATTTTGTAATCTATACAGTCATGTCTCGCTACCAGATTCGTAATCGGTGACGACTTCGAACGAGGTTTTCCCCGAAATTCTCTGAGAGATGCTGTTTTTCCAAGATAACAAAAAAAAGAACGAAGATTGATTTCTCGATAGTAACTCTCATACGCTTGTTTTAACACTTTTGATCACCGACTGCTGGTCCGACAACAAGGACAGCGGGCACTAGTAGCGAGATATTACTATACTAAACAAAATTTCACTTATCTATTTAAAGCGTCCTATCATTCTCTTTTTATATCAACTTACTCTCGCAAAGTAAATCTACTCGTAGATTAAATTTGTTCATCCTCTAATTATTCAATGTATCATACGGACTTTGTTTTTATTCAACTTTTAATTATTAAGTATTTAAATGTAACAGGTATAGTCTTCCATAAGTTAATTTTTCAGATAATCTATTAAGTAAGAATTGACGCGCTTATTATAACACTCTTATATTTCTTCTCTCCTAGAAATAGAAACGATTATGAATATTAACAGCTTTAATATAATGTAGTATTGTTTGGTGATCCATTATTGATACTGAAATTATTACCGACTGAAGATATCTTTTAATATTCCTATGGCAGTTCCGGGAATCAATGTTAACGTAAAAGAAATTGATTTGTCAAAGTGAACAGTCCACAAACTATGATACAAACATCTTTGAAACTCATTTATTGCATTGAATATATTTTGAAGAATTACTGCATTGTCCAATAACTAATATTCCCACTTATGCTTTTCCCATCAATAAGCAGGTTTAATATGAATATGTATTATATGTATACAAAGTGGGCCAATTAACGTGGTCATTAATTAATTATTGTCAAGGTCAATTTTGTATGCATCTTAGGAACAAGGTTTAATATTCAATAGAAGAATACTATTGCGACAATAAGAAAAATAAAGAAACCTTTCTTCGTCACTATATCCTTATTTTTGAGGTCGTTAAATCTCTATTGTTAAACCCTAGTATTATGCATAGACAAAATTGAAGGTGACAATAAAAACCAGAAGTTTTCATTTAAAACCCAAAGATAAAATTAGGATATTAAATGTACAGTAAATGTTCAACTGAATAAATTTATTCGGGTCACAATAAGTTCGTGTGTTTTTGTGAGATTTGTCGATCCGAAGACTGTGCGTAATACCGTAACAGGAATCGCTAAAGGTATCTTCAGTCACACCTGTGCGTGCGTTGAACGCAAGGGATTTATGCAAGAACAGAATGGCATTTGAGCATTGTGGTGATGTCTAGTGTGCTAATGTGATTGTGTCTTGTCTGTTGTGTCGTTAGCAAGAGCACGCAGGCTTGAATCCCACCGAATCCATGACACGTGCATTGATTAGTGATGATAATATCGCCCGCCAGTCTGCCCTTGGTCCTGTCCAGCTGGGGTATGTACTCCATGACTAGTTAATCCTTCCCGTACATTATTTTATCCTACATTCTTCGAATAAATAATAACTTGATTATCAAGCCCCGGTAACTACGTTTTTGATCAATTCCAATGTTACTTGCAGAGATATCATTGCCCCAACTCTCACTTTACATACTATTTCACCTTGTACGAATTCGCATTCTTCTGGGACTTCATGATTTCTGTGAATGTGCATAATACACGGACTCTACTCAGAGTATACATAATACTGTCATTTTAACACAGTCACGCATGCCACGTCACAGGATAATGATTTTTCATTTACAGAACCTGCGAAATATTTACGATTCGTAGGGACAATGATAAGACACCATGATTCGCATAAATTGTGATATTTTCCGCGTGTTAAGGTGGCATTCCCTTTGCGCGTCTGGACTCGACGTTTTGTTGGCTTCACAGACGTGTAAAGCGTCAACATTTTCTCCATTAAATTATAACAGCTGAACTAGCAAACCTAGGAAAATGAGTTTTTAGGATCTTACAGTGAGAATGTAAGAGTATCTACTCAAAAATTGTATTCGTTTCTACTCAACGTTTATTCGTTATATTATGAATATTTCAAGAAATACAGAGAAATTAATAACCAAAGACATCGGTGATTTAAATGATCTGAAAAAGTGCTGAATAATTAACAAATGGACAATTTTTAATTTTATTTTAAGACATTTTAAGAAAAATTGGGGCTTCTATCGGAACACTGGTTGCCTCGCCCGGCCGATTCAGATTTAGTTCCACTAAATCCTGGATTAAAGAATCATGGAAAATCCGAACTGTATCGTGTTTGATATCATTTTAATCGGAATATGTATTTAAAAGTGGAATCCGAGAATTTTTAAGACTTTAAGACAGCACATAGAAGGAATAGCCTGCGAAATAATCTACAATTGAAAAGAAATAAGTTCCTCAAGTTAAAAGAAAAACACATTTTCGCTAATAAAGTAGATAAAACTTATGTTTTCACTGTAAGCTCTTAAAAACTCATTTCTATCGGTTTGTCAGTTCTAGTCCTACAATTTAATGGAAAAAGGTTGACACGTTTTTTTCACACCTCTGTTAAATCAACAATTTTCAAGATATCGAAAAATCCTTTGAGATTCGTTTATGGGTCACTAAAGACTATACAACATATTTAAATTTGAACAAAATCTGAAATCTCGAGAATGGCCTTATTGTAAGGAATTTACGTCACCCGGTACACCCTTGCTTGATTGAACGTGGACACACATGTGTCGGTAAATTGCAACATTTGGAAATCCACGATTGACAAGAATATTCTAAAATATTCCTCAAACGAGTGGAATATAAAAAGCACTGGGATAACAAAACGCTGCGTCTCGACGCGCATAGGAGATCCCACCTTTACAGAGTTCATTGTAGATATTGTAGGTTCACTTAGGATACGGAGTTTTACTATAATATTCGTCGTAATTAATCAATACAAAAAAGATTTTCTATGTTTGCTTTTAGTACAAGCATGTTTATAAATAAATGAGATCTAAACGTCCAGTAGATTTTGTAAAAAAAAAAGTTAAAAATGATGAATAGAAACCTATATATAAATGAATGAAATCTAAACTTACAATACAGGAAGTGTGAAATAAGATACGTTAACTGCATAATAAAATTTTTATATCTTACGATCGCCAATAATCTAAAGTATAGAGAGGTGATTAACGTTACAGAATTAGATAGATAAATAATGATGTAATATAATTGAATTATGTTGTCGCACTTGGTATAGTTATCTCATTGTCATTGAGAGTTGTCGTCTGAGATTGCAGTGTCTCATCGCCTATAGATTTTCATCGTCGTCGCTATCATTCCCTTTAGAAGTGATCGCGTACACTTTAATGTCTTGTCAGAACTTTATTTCATACCGTGTAAAGGCTACTACAAAAGTTGACACAGTTCTCGATAGTAAAGACATACCGGAACTGCTGCAACATAATACAGTAAAATAATTATTAATGTAAAATCCAAAAGATATTCTGTTGTGTATTATTAAAATATTAAATGTACGAATAATTGTGAAAATTGCTAATCATTCTTTTCATCAATAACTACTATTAGAACCAAATTTAGAAACAGTTAAACATTACCATTAAATTATTAAAAAACCCACTCATTTGGAAAATGATGATACAAATCTGTTTGGGCCTTTTTCAATCGGATAACATCGACTTATCAAATTTGTTCTAAAAGAGTAACCAAGAAATTAATAAAAGACCTAATCATCTTAATAAATACAATAAAAATTACTGAAAAAAAGAACTAGTCTGTATGAAGTTCTACAAGTTGCTTTTAGAAAACTATTAGGGATAAAAATCAAATTCTTACCTGGTCCTGTAAGCTATTTTTGCAGTTTTTGTAAATGGAATATTACAAGTAAAAAGAATTACTGATGTAATACGTTTGTACATGCTATTGCTACATATTCGATTAATATAATTTTGATCAAGACACAATTAAGCAACCTCGTAATTTCATAACAATCTTGACCTTTTCATTATTTCTCATAGTACTGTCTTTCAAAAATATGATAATTCCTAGACTGTGAAATACTATTTCGCAATTGAAAATTCAAAATGTTGTGAAATCGTGGTCTGTCGCCTCCTCACAGCTAGACGGTTACAACATTAATTATGCCTGAACAAATTGAAATTCCTATTATCTTTCATCTCCAGAGTATTATACATATACACATTTATGAAATGGTTTTATGCTTATATTTAACTCGCCAGAAATATTTGCATTGTCTATAATTCAACAATCGTGTCCTCTTATGGCATGCATCTTTTTCACGATCATTTTAAGAACACCATTTACGATCTATAATCTAACAGATTTCTATATTTTCTAAATCTACTTATAAATTTTTACACGTCTCTAATGGTTCTTGATAAAACGACTTCTAATGTTTCATACAGAACTTTGTCGAATTTTATGAATGTTCTTTTTTTTCACTAATCTTATCACTGACAGATCTTGGCGAGCATAAACGTCAGATCTACAGAACACTATCGCCGTATACTATCCGCCTCTTACTTTTTCCGTACGTCTGTAACGTTGCACAACTAAAAAGTATATATACATATCCTTATTTATGTAAACACATCAGTTGGATGCATTCTCTTTCTCTCGATAGCTAATATAAAGGTAGAAGTATGACGTAGGAAAACGACAGGGTCGTGTTAATACTTAACATTATTATTATCCTCTAACATTCCTTAACATAGCGACTCTCGATTAATACTAAAGTAAAACTATCCAGGACCCACAATATCGATGTATATATATAATATATTGATCTCATTCGATTTGTTATTTTACTCTATTCCTAAGCACTTTTATCTATTTTCATTAGCACTAATTTACAACTGTGTTTGTTTGTATACAATACATACGTAACAAAAATCTTTCCATAGATGCTTGTTTGATCGATTATTTTTTCGGATTGCATTACTACACATTATTATAGTACAATCGAGTAATACATATTCGACTACTATGTATATTATACCTTGCCTGGAATTTCAATGTACTTCAAATTTGTAATTAATAATAACAGGTGTTTTTATCAGGACATTATATAAAGGACCATGGCTACCTAATCATCATTTTTTTCCAGTAGTAACATACAAGTGTAAACTATATAACAGTCGGTTCGATCACCAATATGGCATTAAAGATGCTGTACACGATACAGGTTGAAAATAATATGTGTAACGATAAACGATATTGACGTGTAACTTTAAATATGGCAGTCGTTTGGTAAACAACACGTGGGAACAATTTTTCTATTACGTTAAGCTCATACTCACAATTGGACTGCGGATATTTATGCAAAATAAATGTGAGAAGCAGGTCGTTGAATTTATTACAATAAGTGGAATGACGCACGCAATATTTATAATAATGCATAAAATCCGCAGTCTAATTACGACGAATGTAGAATGCGTGCTTGTATGTATGTACCGCGTGTTTGCGTGTGTGTATGCATTAGAGTTATTCACATCACATAGTACATTAACCATGATACTATATTTTAATCACTGCTTCGTTCACCTGCGAATCAGATGCCTTACTAAAATTATTCTTTAACGTAGTTTCGTCGCAGGAGTTATTTTAAGGGAACGGATCCCTGCATTTGAGCGTATGCTGTGGCGTGCATGCCGTGGTAATGTATTCCTCCGTCAAGCTGAAATCGAAACGCCTCTCGAAGACCCGTCGACAGTAAGCAAAAATCCACAATTTTATCAAGTATTGTATATTTTTCCTTTTAATTTTCGTCTGATACGTCACCAACGTCTTCAATCTGTTCTTCTAGGGGGACCAAGTATTCAAGTCCGTGTTTATCATTTTCTTCCAAGGAGATCAGTTGAAAACCCGCGTTAAAAAGATCTGCGAGGGATTCAGGGCTACCTTGTACCCCTGCCCCGAAGCACCCGCTGATCGCCGTGAAATGTCGATGGGTGTCATGACTAGAATCGAAGATTTAAATACAGTTAGTTCACCTCTATAAAATGATTTCGCGTAATTCTGCGGATCTCGTTTACAAAATGTCTTCGCGCTGTGCTAGGTTCTCGGCCAAACCCAAGATCATCGTCATCGAGTCTTGATCGCTGCCGCGAAGAATATTAAAAATTGGTTCGTCAAAGTCCGCAAGATCAAGGCGATCTATCACACACTGAATTTGTTCAACTTGGACGTGACACAGAAATGTTTGATCGCCGAGTGCTGGGTTCCGGTGTTGGATATCGAGACCATTCAACTTGCACTGCGTCGTGGAACCGTGAGTAACATTAACAATTTGGCAGATATAACATAACTGAATAAAATAAGAAACAAGTATTAGTGCTGGGTTTACACTGAAATTGTTGCTTATTCTTGTTTTAGGAACGCAGCGGTAGCTCCGTGCCGCCCATCTTGAATCGCATGGAAACATTCGAAGATCCTCCAACGTATAATCGAACGAACAAGTTTACAAAAGGATTTCAGGCTCTGATAGACGCGTACGGAGTTGCTTCTTACAGGGAGATGAATCCAGCTCCGTACACCATAATAACATTCCCATTTTTATTTGCTGTCATGTTCGGCGACACTGGCCACGGTCTAATCATGTTCCTCTTCGGTGGCTGGATGGTTGCGAACGAGAAAGGACTCGCTGCGAAAAAATCGGACAATGAGATTGCGAACATCTTCTTCGGCGGTCGATACATAATCTTACTCATGGGAGTGTTTTCAATGTACACTGGCCTCATATACAACGACGTGTTTTCGAAATCGTTGAACATATTTGGCTCGTACTGGAAAATCAGCTACAACTACAGCACGATACACGAGAACAAGGATTTACAATTAAATCCTAGTAACAAGCTAGACTTCGTGCAATTCCCGTATCCGATAGGAATGGATCCGGTGTGGCAGTTAGCGGAGAACAAAATCATCTTCTTGAACTCGTACAAGATGAAAATATCAATCATCTTTGGCGTTATTCACATGCTGTTCGGTGTGGTTGTTGGGCTATGGAATCATATGTATTTCAAGAGGAAGCTTAACATCACTTGCGAATTTATCCCACAAATTGCATTCCTAGTGCTGCTTTTCTTGTACATGGTACTCCTTATGTTCATCAAATGGATCAAGTATGGTCCCGACAGCGATGGTGAGTATTTCCTTAAAATTCCTATGTCTTCCTTAACCCCCTAAGTCAGCGCTCTGATTTACTTACTCGCGGCAACCAAGTTTCGAAGGTTACCCCGTCGACCCAACCGCTTGTCTCGCTCCCCGTGACGACCCTAGTTCGGAGCTCCTCAGGCGCGTTCCATACTCGCAATTCGTGGCACCTAGGAGAACCAGGACCGCCACGGGGAGCGAAACCGCGAGTAAATAAATCCGAGTGCTGCCTTAAGTGATCCGCGAAAAGTGGTCGAGAAAGTCGAGTGTGACTGTCACAGGCTAGTCACTTAAGGGGTTCATGAAATATGTTAATATAATATCGTCAATGTAGACTCTACACTATTTACATAATATACTTTTTCATTTTTACAGGCACAGATATAATGCATGGTCCTTTCTGCGCCCCATCAGTATTAATTACTTTCATTAATATGGTACTGTTTAACGGTGGAATTGCACCAAAAGAATGCAGTCCTTGGATGTACGCTGGTCAAGAAGGATTCCAAAAGCTTCTTGTAATTGTAGCTGTTCTCTGCATCCCATGGATGTTGTTCGGAAGGCCTTTCATGCTAATGTACAACAAGAAGAAGCAACATGTCCAGGTAACATACTAACTTGTGCAAATTATCTTCGAATTGACATGTTTATGATGTGTGTAGTTCTGTTAACTCACATCGTGTACAATGCCCTGTCACGTGCTAATTGTTAACAACTCAAATTGTTAATGGAAACTATATCCTGGTGAAAATTACCATTCTAGTTAAATAACCATGGAACTGAAAATGGTGATGTCGAAGGTGGAGTTGATTCGATTCAGCCGAACAGCGGTGTTGTTCCAGGTGGACACAAAGAAGAAGAAGAAGAGGACATGAGTGAATTGTTTATTCATCAAGGAATTCACACTATTGAATACGTTCTTGGCAGTGTTTCTCACACCGCGTCGTATTTACGTTTGTGGGCTTTATCGCTCGCTCATGCTCGTAAGATACATTTCCTATTGTAGTCCGTATAACAGGCATGGCCAATTCGTGAGAATTGAGAATGCCTCCGATCGAGCTACGAATTGACTGCATGCCCTATAAAACACGAAATCTTTAATGCGTGTTTTAATTGATCTTTTTCAGAATTATCGGAAGTATTGTGGAACATGGTCATGAGGAATGGATTGACACAGGAGGGTTGGACAGGTGGTATTTTTCTGTGGGCTGTGTTTGCATTTTGGGCTGTTTTAACCATTGGTATCCTAGTACTTATGGAGGGTTTGTCAGCCTTCCTACATACACTTCGACTTCATTGGTATAATATATATATATACAATATATAAAAGTTGAATTCATAAACATATGTACATAATTGAATTCGAATTAATTATACTGTATTATTTTAACAGGGTCGAATTCCAAAGCAAATTTTATTCTGGTCAAGGATACAGCTTCCAACCATTCTCCTTTGAAATTATCCTGGATGCTGCGCAATCTACTACAGAAGACTAAAACCAAGTTTAACAAAACCAATAAATAATAAACCGTAAAAGAAAAGTTTCATTTACAGAACGCATTCTTAGAAATGTTATTTTGTGATATGTAATAGCAATCATTGTATTTAAATGTATTTGATGTTAATGCTAACGATAGGAGAAATTGTGTAAACATTGAAAATTTTTGTTGCAATTTTGACAAATAGGATTCGTTTGAAGTTGCATGTTAAATTACATCTAGTACGTACACTATTGAAGAAAAGTATTGCAAATTTGTTTTGAATGGTACGATTATTACAATTTCTCTGCCGTGTATTTACCTAGAGAATTCAAGAATATAAAGAAATAAAAATTGTCATTAGATCTGAAACATGTAATGGAAGTAAATAAATATTGTATGTAGACATGTGTATTGAATTATGCATGTATACTGAACATGTTATGTCTCGTCGATTATCGCTTACATAATACAAGAAGGATGAGTAATTGAATAATAGCATCTAAAACGATAATACATCCCTATTTGTGCGTGTTATATGCTGAATAAACAATAATAAAGGGTAATGTGTACCGTTTATTCAAATGTAGATCAGGTTGTTGATTATTTCAAATAATATGAAACAAGTAACATTTCATATTAGATTTCTTCTGGTAAGAAGTTTCAATTTTGTTTATAATTCATTTTGACATCTTCCTTTTGATTCAAACGAAATTAAAGATATGAATAGTGGAAAATTTCATAGTCCCACTTTATTAATGAATTTTTTTTTATCAAGTAAGTGTTTAATGAACTATGTCGATATCGATTTGGAAATAGAGCACTATGTAAACAGTTTCCCTCGTAATATTTCACTGATATCATGCAGCACGTGTTGATAAAACGATAATGAAAACGAGCATATTACAAAGTTCGGATTATACGCAGTCGAAATCGTTTTATATTCGCTTAGCGAGTATCATGTGTATACGTATACTTAAAGTATACTTAAAGAAGTAAAAGAATTGTAAAAAATTGTCATTGTTTAAAAATGTAAAGAGAGCAAGAATCTGAGTGTAATTTTAATAAATCTCCTCGTTTACCAATGACTACATGATCCTTCACAATTTACTGAATTTATACACCCAATTCTTAGGAATTTCTTTTATTATATATATCAAAAGTTTTGACGTAATGTGTAAATAATACGCGCGCACGTTACTTCGTTAAACGTCACGACGTTCCTTGACAATATTAACAATTTGAGCTTAACGATTTGTACTGTAAAATACTAACAATATATCCAAATGTGATATTTCTTAACTGCTTAAGTTAAGAATTATTTATATAAACAATTAAATTAATTATAATTGATATTTTACTATATATTCCGAATAATGAAAATGACTAAGTCACAAAATTCGGAAGTGATGAATTTTATCAGAGTACATTATTTTATTTGGAAGCACCTGAAATCGTGCTTACGAGTCGCGATAATGGTCTATCAACGTTCGTTTCATATCTACACAGTTGTTGGTATCTGTGCACTTCCACTTCCACGGAAAATAGCGCAAGCCTTCTCGTTCTCATGTGCAGAGCGGGAGCGGAGCCGTTCCAGTCGTCCCTTTGCCACGGAGTTGTACAGTTCGTGGATACTATTTCTCAATCCTTTACAAATTCTAAACGTGTACCTGCGATATTTGGAATAGGCAAGGCCATGGCAGCCAAACAACGTGTTTGTATTATTGGATCTGGAAACTGGTATGCTAAATATCAATATTTCTATTCTGCATAACCGAAAACATCATATCCCCGTCACAGAATTAGCTAATCTTGTTAAAATAGCCAATACTGCGATTGATTTCCACGTGCTACATATATAAAACCAGCTTGAAATGTCAGGGACTTAAAATTCTTCCTCTATTCATAAATCTTACAAAAGCTACTTCCCTATTTAAATGCCCTTGAGTAAGATGTTTATCTTTCTCAAAAGTTACATTTAAAAACAATCGTCGTAGTCTCTATGACATTGCGAAATTTCTTAAAGTAATTTCAACGCTATATTTACAAATTATTAGCGATTACGGAAGTAATAATATCAACGCTTATCAAAAATCACACCATCAATAATAAATCTACGATGTACGGTTTAGATTACATTTCAACTTATTGTTTTAAATAAGTACTTAGATGGTTGTTTGTAAGAATAAAGCATAATTTTCAAAGAAATGTTCCATTGATTTTGTTTTCTTTTGCTATATAACAATTTGTACAGGTAACAATGTTTCGTTAGGATTTTTTAATGAAGCAATTCCTTTCGTTTACGTTCTCCAGGGGTTCGGCTATCGCGAAGATAGTTGGAACAAATGCCAGCGAACAAAGCATTTTCGAAGACACTGTAACGATGTATGTGTACGAGGAAATCATCAACGGAAAAAAACTAACTGAAATTATCAACGAGACACACGAAAACGTGAAGTATCTTCCAGGCCACCAATTGCCACCTAACGTGGTGAGTATTAGTAATTCCATTTTACATTTTTTAACAAAATTCAATTTTTACAATTTGTCACATAATTGTGTTAGACACGCGGTTTAATCATTTGCAATGATTAAATCTTTCTTCTTTATATACTTTTTAATCGAAAGTATAAATTAAAAATGTCACGAGACTTCATTAATTTATGCTGAATGATCTCATGTTATTGACATCAAGTATGACCTTCCATACCATGTGTAGAAGTTGATCGGAATGTATCAAAATGTTTACAAATACGTTTAGTATACTGTACCGAAATATTTATTATTTCAATATATTTGTCGCCGTAGAGTTTTATGAATAAAATAATACGATGGTTCTGATACATTATTCCTTTATGTTCCAATATATAAACAAACACTGTTTTCTTTGAAATAAACAATTCAGATATTTTCAAATGTACTTGCGTGACTCTCTTGTTTTGAATGAGTAGTGTATACATACATACTTCCTTTTTAACTATGAATACAAGCCTACATAATTCACGTTTACGTAACTCCAACGACTCGTGAGACAAGAAATGTGTATGTATAATTTATCTATGCATGTGTATACATGTGCACATACAACTAAATATGTATACTTTATCTGCTTGAATTCTTTTTATCGCTGTAACCTGTACAACGAACTTTTCTCTGGACCCGGAAATTGAAAGAATAATTTTGTAACTGAATGAATTAGGATAGAATCGTTTTATACTTGTAACAATTTAATTTTCGTTCTCTTTTGTTGGAAAACGAATAAACATGTTTTTCAGCTTCGTGATTAATTATCTTGAATAAACATGTACACGGCGTAAATACACAATGCTTATGCAAAATTACCGAATTTTTTATACCGATGACTTTCACACTGCAGAACCTTGACCGCGACCAACGCGGCTGAGGTTATATTGATTCGTAACTCGGGACGCTTTATATCTACCATATATCTTCACAGCCTTCAATCACAATATCCAAATACGAGATTTAACAATTTTGTCTCAATACCATTTAAACAAATTCGAGCGACGTTGGGAAAAATTAATTTCCACTAATATACAATTGAACACATCAAATTTTCAGATTGGATTAATTGTATTATTATGGAAATGCTATTATAACAGAACGTATGCAGCAAAAAATTATTCGTTGGAACGTACTTATATTTTAATGTAAATTTTGGGTTAGCAAGAAAGTAATTTCGGTATTTTCAGGCGAAGTAGAGCCCGATTTTTTTTATTTCAGTCATAAACTTTAAGGAATAAGATATTTTCCCGTTTGTTCGATGATCTTTTGCGAAAAAGAATAAATAAGAAAATATTTTATTGATCGAAGTTCATCGTCTGAATAAGGAAATTCGGTTTGCCTGCCTAATAATATCCATTTGTAAAATTTGAATTTAAATAAGTTTATTGTTTAATAGTTTTTTTATGTATAGACAAGCAACAGAAATATTTAGGTATTCTCCTTCATGGAAAATAAAAATCTCTTAGTCAGAACAATGTGTATACTTAATATAATTAACAAGATATTTTTGGCAATTAAATTTTCAAGATTCTAGAGAAATATAAAAGACAACATAGCTGAATGTGAAATAGCTATTATTACTTTCAACAAATGTATTCCAAAAATAGTGATCACATGTGAGAAAAATTTGAGTATACAGTCTTGGAGGTAACTCAAGAATCTTTTCTCTTCGGTATAGCTTCGGAGGAAAGAAAGAGCATATCTTAGGATTGAAAATAGTCTGTTATGCAACGGGTAGAATCACCCGTAATCGGGTAACAGACTTTGATTGAATAATTGCCTTGGAATTCACTTTCTTGTCCTGCCCCTTGCAAAAATGAACAAATTACACATTTAATTCCCCTGTAAGTCTTTGCCTATTTTAATATGTACAATTATTGTCCTCTTTCAAGGATTTCTAAAGGATAATTATTATTAGCAAACCGTAAATGGCATTATAACTATTTCTAATTACTATTTGTCGCATCCAAATTTTTATAAATCCATGGACAGTAACAAAAGCAAGAAAGAGAGTAATTTGCATCATTAAGAATTTTAATCTATGGAAGATAATGGTCAGACATTTACACTTTGATCTCTTGAGATAAAGAATTTTTAAAAATATTTTAAAAATCTAATCTTTCACACAAGATAAAATATATGGTCGTGAAACATAAATAAGTGGTGTTTGATGCAAGATAAGAAGCATTTATCGGTTTTATTAAAGGTTTATTATGTAATCCTATACAATAAATAGTTACGTACTTCTCTGAGTATTTCCCATAGATACCATCTATGTGTTTTTCCAATAGCGAACTTATTTCTGTTTTCCTGATTAAAGTTTATGATCATAAGTTTTACTGAGGATACGTCGATAAAGACTGTAATATGCGAATATTTTTCTACATCATAGAATGTGGTATTGGATTAGTTTATAATCCTACTAGCATCAGTAATTATGAAACGACATAAATATTTAATTTTCAACTAGATCTATCTATAGATTTTTCAAAATTATACAATAATCACTGGTCGTTAATGTGTTAATATTATGCTATTAACTATTATTTTATTTAACTATTATTGTATGCTGTACATATATTAAAATTGATATATTGTTTTCTAGGTGGCTGTTCCAGATGTAGTAGAGGCTGCAAAAGATGCTGACATTCTAATCTTCGTAATCCCACATCAATTCATTCGAAGAATATGTAAAACACTATTAGGAAATATTAAGCCTACAGCAGTTGGTCTCTCTTTGATAAAGGTATGAATTTAGTCTATTAGTATAATTGAACGGTCCAGGACTAAACATGTTTATTTGTTCCGCAAAGTATATTGGAACTATCTACTGATAGAATATAATGATAATTATGTATTCTATCAATGGTATGTTAACACAATCAAGACATAAAGAACATATTGTCGTAAGTAAAATGTTGAATATTTTAGTGACACTGAAAATATTCGGGATTCCGAAATTTTATATTATTTCGAAGTACTAAAAATTGTCTATTCTCAATAGAACTCTTATTCAATCAATATACACAATAATTACTCTCACAGTGTTATATAACTTTTCTTATTCCTTATAGGGCTTCGACAAAAAGGAGGGTGGTGGAATTGAACTGATTTCCCATATAATTGCAAGAGAACTGAACATTCCAATGGCAGTTTTAATGGGGGCGAACTTGGCTTCAGAAGTAGCTGAAGAGATGTTCTGCGAGACGACAATAGGTAACGAATAATCTATTTATAGCCTGTATTCAAGGGTCTCTCTGAATTCTAACAACTGTTTATGCTGGAACTGATAAAGAAGTAGTCTGTACGGTATCAAAGTAGCATCAAAGACAAGTACGTGCTCAAGAGCTGAAAAAACTAAAACAAAAGCGACATGGTATCAATCGATGCCGATTTTAAAAATTTTATTTACGATTCTCTTTATCTCGAGGCTTAATTCAAATTGTTAAAGCCGTCCTCCTATTAATTTACGAGTCCGCTTATCTCAAGGCTCTGCTCGAGTTGACAAAGCCGTCTCCAAGATGTCAAATCAGAATAGTCCTCGTTTGATTTATTTAAATTGGAGTTACCAGATTGGCTAACAATTGGCCTCAGTTACGTTTTAAAAGTCACTTTAATTATGCCTGTGAGTCAATGCATAAGTTAACTTCTGTCATGCTGAATATTCAACACGCTGAATGTGCAACATAAACATGGAACATAAAAAGCGCATTTATTGACTCGTGCACGAAGCTAGACCTTTTAATTGAATGCGTGAAAATATATTATTTATTATATCTCGATTTCAGGTTGCAAAGACAAGAGTATGGCGCTTGTACTAAGAGATTTAATACAAACATCGTACTTCAGAGTTGTGGTTGTTGAGGATGCTGATTCAGTTGAGTGCTGCGGAGCATTAAAGGTAAATAGTTATTTTGCGTTAAGGTGGTAGACTCGTTGTCTTTGTGAATTGCAAGGGTGTGGAATGCACGTTCTCATTTCTCGATAATACAAAGATGAAATGGGAACGCGCATCCCGCACTTTTGCTATCCTGGAAAACAAGTCTACTTTCTTAATCTTAATTGATTTAAAAATATACATCGTTTTTGTTTTTCAAAATTTCCTGTAAACAAATCGTGTTCAGATTTGAACTGTGCATTAATGCTTCTGTATTGAACTGTTAACAGAATATAGTTGCCTGTGGTGCTGGTTTTGTCGATGGTCTAGGATTAGGTGATAATACAAAAGCTGCGGTCATCAGATTGGGACTTATGGAAATGATTAAATTTGTCGACATCTTTTTCCCTGGTGGAAAACTGGCGACTTTCTTTGAAAGCTGTGGCGTAGCAGATCTTATTACAACATGTTACGGTGGGCGTAATCGTAAAGTTTCGGAAGCATTTGCTAAAACTGGCAAGGTCAGATCAATAAATAATAAATAGAAAGTCTGCTCACGCTATTATCGGCAAATAGAACGTTCATGTGAAATACATGAAATTTCATGTTTACAGACAATTGCTGAATTGGAGCAGGAAATGTTAAACGGCCAGAAATTGCAAGGTCCCTTCACGGCCGAAGAGGTGAATTACATGTTGAAACTGAAAAATATGGAAAACAGGTTCCCCCTTTTCACATCTATACACCGGATTTGTATTGGTGAGATTAAACCACAGGAACTAATTGAATGCATACGCAACCATCCAGAACACATGTAAGCTTAATTGTCTCCACTAAACTAATGGTGGATTACTTGAAATGTCTGACCTCTATCCGAGTATGATATAGGCTGATAGTTATTTCATTTGACGTATTGTACAATTTAATTTTCAAATTAGATTCCAAATATTTTTGTGCCATAATTCATAAAAGAAAAGAACGCTCAGCATATCAACAAAAGAATGTTATGTAAATACGTGATACGTATTAAAATTAATTGATTGTGACTGCGATACACGTGCAAGGTACAAGCTCTTACGTTTGTAATTTGTTACAAAGTTCAGTATTTTTAGCGAGCAATTTTAAAAGAAAACCTTTGCCTGACGTTGCAGTAATAATTATTTAAACCATGGTCCCGGTTATGCTGATATCGCTGTTTTACCTTCATTCAATACGAGAAAGTTGAGTAGAGCTGTACATGTAGTCACTAAAATAATTAAAACTAATATGTATGATATGTGAAAACGTGTACATACGTGTAAAAAAAGAAAGAATTAGTCATTATGCTGTGTACAAGAAGAGTAGATATATATACATATATTTTTGTGACGAACTCGGTTATTGCATTTATTATGTACAAGACGAAACATGAGTTATTTCTATCAGTAAAGTATTTCATATACGTTCGCAAATGACTTTTGGCGGAGAAATGAGGAAAATATGAAAACCGCTTTATATATCATGAACAATTCTTTTTTTATAAATAAGAATCTATGTGTAAAAACCAAACGATCCAAAAGAATGTTTCAGTATGATCTGTTCTGTTTATTAATCGTATGTTTTACTGATACAAATAAGTGTTTTAAATGGTAAAGTTAGATGCCTTATTTTGCATGAATATCTCTGTTGCTCGTGTGCTTTACGGGGTGTATGAAATTCAACAAATTCAAATGTATACAAATACGAGAAGCAGCTTCTTCTTCGAATACTATACAGATATATAAGAAAGAATGCCTTCCATTAAACACATTAATTAGATGTGTAACATATCCAATGATTGTATTTTTAAAAGATGTGATTTCTCTTGCGTATTTCAACAAGCAAATTAGTAAATAATAATGTTACGGAATCAGAAGAAGAACGAAAAGGAAGGAGGACCATGGTAATTAATCAATTTTATGATGAATCTATCATTAATTTTGCCTGATCATTTACTAATCTGATTGAAATGTTATTCATTTGTCTCTTATTATTGTCTCAGTCCTTCACAGTCTCTTCCATTTTATCATTTTAATTATATATGTATATCATGAAATGCATAGAAAAATATTTTCAATACACCCTTATAGCAACACTAGTTTCTTCAAACTAACAAAATTATATTTAGAACACTACTGTACATGTAGTAAAACGTTAGTACCTATAATGAAATGTTAGAGATACTATTATAAAAGCACAATATGCGCTACTAATATATATTTTAATGAAAATTTTATCAGACACGCTATACAACATATAAAGATCTATCGAACAAACTTGTATCAGCGAGTTTTTGTTGGTTATTGTAGATTTTATGTACCAAAAAAAAAATGAGTTATTTAGCCACCTGTTAAATTGTAGATCATTGTAAATTGTTATTTTATGGAATCGAAGTTATCCCAAACAATGTAATGTGAAAGTTAAATATACGGCTGTTATTTATTATTTTACTTTTGTTTAGTTTAGAGTCATATTTGCCCTTATTCCAACACTAATAATATTCATGTGAAAAATCGCGTGATTATACTGCCAGAACATCTTGTTGTATATTTTCGCGTATACAATTGAACAACACTCTTCCGAATGGTTGTAAAACGTAATCTATGTTTACGGGTGTAACAATAATATACATGGATGTTCGGCTGTATCGTTTGTTGCGATAAACAGATGTCTATTTTTAATTGTATTCGCTTATTTAGGGACGATGACGTTAACGCATCAATGCTGCAACTACCTGCACCGAAATGCCATCTGTGAAGATTATGCTAGAGGACACGGAAGAGGGATGATATGCGCGTATTAATGTCTAAAAAACTTTTATACATTTATATAATTAATTTTGAAATGTGATAGATGTTTAACATATGACACATATTCATACCAATTTTTATACGACACTAGAGATAACAATTTAGTCTCTTCTTAGTCTCGAAAAGCTGTGTTACTAATCAAACTATCAGTTTTCGTATTCTCAGTATGTTTTAAAAGTATTAAGGACATGTGTATAAACATAATGTAATTGTTTCGTTTTTTATGGTCGCTAAAAGAGAAATTATACTTTAACATAAATAAATATTTCAAGTAGATTTCACGTCTGTAAAAGTACATAGCAATTCTGGTCATCTGAAAGGATGATTATCTTTACATTTTCTTAGAAAATGAATGTGATCTATCTATATTAATTCAAAGATATTTGTACATACCTATTTGTAATTATTTCTTATAATTTTATACATTTCTAAAAATACATTTGTTTCTTGAATGCATTGTACGACTCTTTATTTTACTATCACGTCTATAGTCGGTGAAGTATTTATTGTTAATGATGCGGAAGGGGTTGTTTAATTCATTGAATGTGGTATAAATGATAAATTCAAGGTTAACGTATTGCATTGAAATCTTTACAATATGTCGAATGTATTATCAAACTGTTGCTAATTTTAACGTTCAACCTGGCCACGGTTTGCGATTGCGTTCACGTTGGCCTTGGTCCACAGCAGCGTACGCCAACCGTTAGAAAATAATTTGTGATCGCCGCTAAGGTCAAAGAAGGCTGAAGTTGGTTTGTAAGTTAATCGGTCAGTCAGTCAATCGTACATCGGCGCCCGAAAATAAGCGAATTGTAACATTGGCCTACGTTAAGTGCTTCACCTGCTTTCGATTTCGTGAACATTGAATTCTGTGATACCCTAAATTCTGCGGAATGGCTGCCCCAGCGAAGAAAAGAATATGCATTGTTGGAAGTGGCAATTGGTATACACACTTTTCTTTTTAAATAATATAATAATTGGAATACTTGTTTGCATTCATCGGATACTACTCTTGATAAAGTCCAATCAAAATTTCAATATTCTTTGATGCTCGGACGCACTACAGTAATGAATTTTGCATTTAAAAATCTATCAAATTTTATTTTAAAATAATGGACTAACGTTAAATACGGTAGTTAACCGTTTTTTTTCTCAAACATCCCTCTGGAGATTTGTAAGATAAAATTTAGCTGTACGTTTTTTTATTACTATATTACTAATACGTTACTGCAGTACTTATCAGTTTTTCAACCCTGTTAATATTAAATTTATAATGTTGAATTTTTTATATTTTTTAATCGAGTCGGAGCAGATAATCTTCGAAAAGGAAGTTCATCTTCATGTTCATTAATTTTGAACGAAAGGAATTTACAGCGACGTTAACTTTTGTATTACAGGGGTTCAGCTATTGCAAAAATTGTCGGCGCCAATGTCACAAAATTTAACAACAAATTTGAAACGCGTGTGACAATGTACGTCTATGAAGAAATAGTGAATAGCCAAAAACTGACTGAAATTATAAACACGATGCATGAAAACGTTAAATATCTTCCTGGCCACAAACTTCCAGAAAATATTGTGAGTTTTCCTTACTTTTATAAACTATTAATATCTATTTATATGTTAGTGACACTCATTTTATCGGAGTTTTCTTGTTCGAACGTCTTTTGTAGATCATGTTTGAGGTATTTTAAATTCAGGAGTAATACATATTGAGTATTATATAACATGATACCAATATAAGTTTATTTTCGATGAAAAAATTAAAAATATCCTTTCTATTTCTTTTAAACACGCTACTTTTGTAATTAATTTTACCCTTCAGCGTATGTTAAGGGTAGTTTACCGTTCCGTTCGTAAATGACAACTATTCAAATTGTATTTCGAAAGTTATTAAGGGTAGTTTTCTGTTCCGTTTATAAATGACAACTGTACAAATTGTATTTCGAAAATTGTTGACACAAAGATCGCGATGCAAGTACATCTATCATGCAAAATGTAACGGGGGATGTATCATTTATACATTATCCTCATATATATACATATAATGTGGGTCACCACGCGACGACTTCGATTCAGGAATTTGTGAGTCATATTTGGCGCAAGAATCTGTTTGTTACGGGCCATGGACCTCGCAGTTTATTCTCCTATTATCGGTACAGTGATAGGTATAAATCGTTTGAACACGATCTAATCGATATTAGAATGTATTATAACAATATTTTTTTAATTCTTCCGATGGTTAGTCCATGTTGAAGAAATGAAATCAACCCTCAAAGCGAGGGATGAAAAATCTATACAAATTGAATATTTTCGAAACCATTAGGTATAGATGAAAAATTCAAAATACAATTTGCGCGTCTCTCAATAGCGAATCTTTCGGAATAAACAGATTTTTACAAAAAAAAATTATCAAATATTATTATACATTTTCGAACAATTAATTTGAAAATATCAAAATTTGAGCACAATCTACGTGTTTAGATAAATGATACTTCACACTCAATATGTTACTCACATTTCGTTAATGCTGAACCTGTCTGACTATGACCATAAATTCTGGCAAATAAATATACATGATGAGAATTAGTACAGAAGGTATATTATCCAATTACTTCGAAATAATTATAACTAGACTGCGGATCTTCGTGGACAATAAAAGTATTCTGCATTGATTGTGAGAAGTAGGAACAAAATAAAAATTGATTTCATCCCTCAATGACTTTGTTACGGTTAAAACAACATTACAATATTCTTGAATTTTTCTGATCTATTACTGTTTTATTTTTCATCCAACTGATTTATTCATGTATGCATGAAGTTCCGCAGTCTAATTATAATATTTAGAACTAGTTTTATTAGTTGTTCTTATTTGCTTCTGAACTCATTTACGGATGCACGTATACCCATTTAAGAAAATTAATAAATTAGGTTTTATCGACACCATCCTCTATCGAAAACACGATGAGATTAGCAGTCAATCGACAACAACGAACGATTGTAACGATTAATTCAGCTTTAGTTATTAAACAAGAATTAATAGACACTTGAAGAGCAGCACTGTACAATGTCTTTAAGTATTCAATGACTTAACACATCCGCAACTGGATTTACAGTTTGATTCGGTCATGAGATCAAATGAAATCGAAAATAATACTTTAAGTATCGACAACGATTAATACCGGCAGCTCTTGATTTGACGTCTTTAGCTCCTGAGTTCGATTTCCACGCGCGCTGTCTTTATATATCTTCACGCTAGCATGATGCAGGCGGCATCATCATCCGCACCTGCATTTCGTCATATTAATCTATAACGTGTCTATTATGTTCCACTTACAGTGGACCAAAAAAGCATTGACACATTAAATTTTTTTTTTGATAATTACGTTTAAAAAGGCAACATCTTGCTACCACTTCATTTTTCTAATATTTTATCATATATAGAAATGTTCTAGTGCCTCAAATAACGTTAATTATTTACTGTTAAAAAGAAAATGTGGGAAAAAATGAAAATCTTCGTAATTAAGAAGAAAGTATTGATATAACGCATAAATTTCAGGTTGCCGTTCCCGATGTCGTTGAAGCTGCAAAGGATGCGGATATCCTAATATTTGTAATACCTCACCAATTTATACCAACATTGTGTGCAACGTTGCTAGACAAAATTAAACCAACAGCCGTTGGTTTGTCATTAATTAAGGTACACAGCCCTAAGGGAATTTTAAATGAAGAATATTTGAATAAATGTGAGATGTAATAAACGTATTTTTATTTGTGCCAAGGGTTTTGATCGAGGAGATGGAACGAACATCGAATTGATCTCGAAAATTGTTGAAAAGCACTTGAGAATTCAATGTTACGTTTTAATGGGTGCAAACTTGGCCAATGAGGTTGCTGAAGAAAAATTCTGCGAAACTACCATTGGTAATTCATATTTATCTAGAATTATCTTGTGTATTTGTCTATCGAAAGATTTCGAATTACCTTTACATTTAATACATGTTATCTTAAATGGTTTAGGTTGCAAAGATAAACGACTAGCCCCATTGTTAAGAGACCTGATTCAAACACCCAATTTCAGAGTAGTAGTCGTAGAAGACTGCGAAGCTGTCGAAGTATGCGGGGCATTGAAGGTAAATTAAAAGAATATTATTAGAACGAAGTTTCAAGAATTTTACAAACGTATTGCGATTGTGATTTCAGAACATTGTGGCTTGCGCAGCTGGTTTTGTAGATGGTATGGGTCTAGGAGACAACACGAAAGCAGCTGTGATCAGATTAGGATTGATGGAGATGGTAAAGTTTGTTGACACTTTCTACAGTGGTTCGAAGCTATCAACATTCTTTGAAAGTTGTGGTGTAGCAGATTTAATCACTACCTGCTACGGCGGCAGAAATCGCAGAGTATGCGAGCAATATGTAAAAACTGGCAAAGTATGAAACGTTTTACCTTGTGTATATTTTCATCTCGTAGTTCGAGTACTCAGAAAAGTTTTTAATATTATTGTAAATAGTACTAAAGTACTTGGTATTAATTAAATTATTTTCCAGACAATTAAAACACTCGAAGACGAACTTTTGGGTGGACAAAAATTACAAGGTCCGGCCACGGCCGATGAAGTTCATGGAATGTTAAAGGGTCGTAATTTGTTAGAGAAGTTCCCATTGTTTACTGCAGTACACCGTATCTGCACAGATCAAATAAGACCAGCAGATTTACTTGACCAAATCCGTAACCATCCTGAGCATGTGTTAGTATATTATTCACTTTGTTGTTTCAAATTAATCGTTCTCCAAATAACGTGAAACAATTGATGTCATCTTAGGTTTAAACCAACGACATTATACATGTTCTAACCACTACTCGTACATTGTACAAGTTCAAGTAGCATTGAAACTGTTACTACGAATTAAAAATCCCATGTATATCGGGACAACTGTCTTGAAGATTTGAAATATTTTTATATGCTTTCATTAATCATCACAAGTAACATTGGAAGTAGGAAATGTAAGTCACGATTATGCTTTTATAAAAATGACTATGCTTTTTAAATATCATTGTGGCTAAGGTATGTTCATCTTAAAGATATATTATTTCAACTCTTTCAATTATTTATATGTTCTTTCAGGATGAAAGTAGCAGGTGTTGAAGAATAATAATTGAAAGTTCAAGATCGCCTAATATGCAACTATTTCCATATTAACTTCGATGTTAGAAATATTACATATATATTCGACTGTGAGAAACATCAATTGAATTGACATTGCTGATTTAAATAAACTCGTAATAATTTATTATCAATTCGAATAACAGTAAACAGATCTTCACGAATATAAATGTATAACTGTACTATGAAATATTCAATAAAAGTTAAGCACGAGTCTCAAGTTAATTTTTCATTTCTATTGTAACAATCTTAAATAATCTTTCTTTCACAGCTCAAAAGAATCAGCTATTAAATAATATTTCATTATGTTTTCGACTTATCCTCTTTATCTCTCTTTGAGTTACAATTACCACTAGGAGACAGTTCCTCGCAATCCTTAAAAGGTATATTGTCCACCATCTCTGTATCCTTTGTGATTCGAAGTGCTGAAATGATAAAACTCATTGTAAAATATTATTCCACGTTATATGAAATATTGTTATTTTAAAATTATTACCAAATACCCCTGGCTTTTTCTCAACTGCCTGTATTACAGCTGTCCTCACTTCATTTTCCACTTCTAAGGCAAATTTGTTCAACTGAAATAATACTCGTATTACAATAATCCTGTAAGATTATGCATATAATTTGATTATACGAACGTGAAGTGATTTGATAATAGCCAAGATTAATTGACTTAGGGAATCGAACTAAATAATTCAAAATTATTTTTTTGGAAACTGAATGAAAATACAATAATTACGATAATTCTAATACAATCTCATATTAAACTACTCAGAGCATATGGTTTCTTAATGATGCGTAACAGTTAGAACTTACATATAAGTTCGAAGACTCTGTTATCATTCTTGTTTATAAGATATTAACGAAAGTTTAGAGATGTGACAATTATAAAATGTAGAAGAACATATATGTAAAAGTGAAATTTGTTCAAACAGTATTCTAGAGAAATACTAATCAAATAAAGTTATTAAATAAATTTTACCTCTTCGATAGCTGCTGAGTTTGTAACATTCTTATATTTCTTATATTCCTCATTTATCTTGTTCCTTACAACTGAACGACATGTATTAAAATATTGATAATCTTACTTGTATATCCAAATGGTAATCATCTATAATTTTACCTATTAATGCATGTTCGTCCCCTTGAAAGGTATTCATTCGAGTTCGATGTAGTAGTTTAAATGTACGCAGTACCTGGAAAAAGGTAATTTTACGGTAAATGATAATTCGTAATTTCGCTTCTTTCGTTAAACTTACATATACACGCAGATAGACGCATTCTTGTTATGTTTATAAAATAATGTGAAACAGTTATTTCTAAGACCTCCGTAAACCTATTTTACACTGTGTAGAAACACATGTATTTATCCAAAAGAAAATCCTAACCGAAATGAAGTATTGCTATTATTTCTTACGAAATTATATTAGTGCATGTATTGTAGCTGCGAATGAACTATCAGAAACACGAGAATTTAACAATTTTCAGTCAAGAAACTTAACGAACAAGTTTAACAATACAAAACCATAATACTCACTTGCCGACGCAGATTGTCTCCCATTTTTCTTCTTTCTTGAAACGATTCCTGAGAAACTAACAACACGTTCTTATTTATTTAATACGTAGTTGGGCTATAAAACGTTTATGAACACTATAACCATAACTACGTTCTACCGAAGTATCTACAAAACAGTGTGATATAATCATGGTGAGCTCTTAGATGCAAGTATATATTTATAGAAGTGTAGCTTCTATCAAAATCATTTAGATTCGAGTTTTCAAATTGATGATTTGTGTCAATTTGTGTGTACACAGATGTACATATATCATGAAATACCAGAAGTGTAAGTCCTATCAAAACATTTCATATTCGTCATTCAAACGCGCAAATCGTTCACTATGAACGTAACTTCAGAAAACTACTAAATTACAGTCAATTGTGATTTAGCGAAACAGATAGTAATAAGGTAGGGAAAAGTGTGTATTTGGTTTTTGAAAATAAATTGCATTTCAATTATTGATTCGAAAAATATAATAAAGTTGGAGAGACGTTCACATAATTTTTTAAATTTCCGCCATTGCTTATTTAATACTGGTACCTCTCGACAGAGGATGCTCATGTTTCGATAACATAATTGAATAAACCTATCCTGAGTATGACCACAGGGTATATAATTCTAAAAGAATTCTAATCAGGAAAATAAGAATCACCCTGTACATGATATGAAACACAACAAATTTTTTTAATTATAAATGCTCAGTCTGCTAATTTATTATAATATGGATTTTAGACAAATAATTTCACTAAGCTGTGATTTACATCTTTAAATACACACTATAATTATATGGATAAAAAGTATTCTGGAGTATTAAATGTTTAAGTATCCGTTGAATATGATTTCTTTTAAATATATAAGTAAAAGAGTACTTCGTTCGAAATAAATTACAAATTACAAATAAAGTATAAAATTTAAAATGTTATAAAAACTTTTATGGCCATTTTTCAAATAAGATTTTACTTGCATAAATTAAAAATTAATTTACTAATTAAGAACTGTTTAATTTTGTTATATAAATGTATATGCCGCACAAAATCATTTGTAAAATTGTGAAAGCTACAAAGACTTGATATATTTAATACAATTCTACTTTGATTTTTATCGATACGAGTATAAAAACACGTTTACAATTAATAGTGAGAGCCTGAAATAAGTTGAAAGAAAGCTCTTTAGTCTTTGGAGAACAAGTTAATACGCAAAACACCCTTGGGTTGTTTTAATAACACTTCATTCAGCAAATATAAAATCACACTTGGACGAACAGTTTTCCTGCTGATTGAATACGTAGAAATATTATTGTATGCTGACGATTGTCTTTCAAATTAAATATATCAAGTTTTATGAGAACAAGAAACAGAAAAATCAAGAAAGAATTATTGTAGTAGAACTATTACAAACATTTGTACTTTGCCGATATCTCGTGTCACAAAATTGTATTCTAAGTTTAATTTTTAAGTTGAATTTTCGTAAAAATAAACATGAATTTTGATACGCGATTAAAAATGAAATTATGTAATGTGCAGTATAGTTTTAAATTTTAATCAATTCTATGTAACATATCATAGTGGAAAAAAAACATGTATTCATAATATTTATTATATCAAAGTGGTATCTTAAATAGTATTCAATTACAAACCGATCAACTTTGTCATTTGTCTATTATATTCTTGTAATGAACTTCCTTCTTTGATTGACATGCTTACATGTTCCTAAATACATATCATGTAATCATCTGAAATGATTTCCTTTTTTTCTTTTTGTTAACAAATATTTGGAGATGTTTTGGTTTATACAGTCATTTTTAATGGTAAGTTTTTTTATAAAAAGTAATCAGCCTGAGGTTTTTTACTGGGTATTCCTCGACTTTCCTGGGGTGCTGCTTCAAATATCGTGAAATCTCGTTGCAGATGTTCATTTAATTCTAATATTGCGGCTACATTTCCACATCTGTGAAAAGAAATTTCATAAAATTATTGAGCAATTTAATAACAAGTTAAAGTTGATGTCATTCTACATAATATACAAAGATATATCCAATTTTTATAATCAACTTTACTAAACAATCAGTCTTAACTTTGGTATGTTACTTAAATGTTTAAAATGCAGGTATACCTGTAACAATAATTAGGTGCAGACCAAACAGTCAAAACAGTTTCATTAAAATGCCATTTATATCCTTCCATAACTAACTGATGTGCTCTACATATCATATCAATGTCGTTTGCAGAATTAAACTGTGCTACTACATCACTTCCGAAAAGGTAGCCAGCTCCACGGGGTGAAACTCCCCAACCCTGTGTGTCTTCAGGATCTGACCAAAGTAAATCACACATTGGTCCATCATGTGGAACCTATAAGAGTTTATTTTGTCTCATAATTATTAACATAAATTCAGCTACAAGTTATTGTCAGACTCGATATGGGATCGTGAAGAATAGAAAGAAATAAAAGCCACTATATCTACCACTTACTTCTTGTTTTCTATCTATAGTTCTTATCTGATCAAGCGTTTGAATACTTGGTGACAATCCTCCGTGAACACAAAATATTTTTCCATCAATTATAGCAGACAGAGATAAATAATCAAATATTTCAGTACACCATCTCCAAACTGAATTGGTACCATATTTACGTAAACATTCATCATAAAAACCATAAACCTGTGTAATTTGTCGAGATTCGTGATTTCCTCTAATCAATGTGATCCTATCAGGATAACGAACCTGTAATTAGTGTTGCATTAACAACTATGATCATGATAATTTATTCTTTATTCGTATTCATTTTTTATTATGAAGGTTCTAATGTCTTTTCAAGTATTTTTGTTTTTTTTTCTTTACTTTTAATGCCAAAAGAAGAAGGAATGTTTCGACACTGTAGAAACCTCTGTCAACAAAATCACCCATGAATAAATAATTTGTTTCCGGCACATCTCCGCCAACTTTAAATAATTCTTTCAAATCGTAAAATTGACCGTGAATATCTCCGCACACCTAGAAACAAATTTGTGGTTTTGTAGATATTGATTACAATGCATCCTCTTCCTTCGAACTAAACATACCGTGACTGGAGAATCAACTCTTTGTACATTACTTTCTTCGATAAGAATTTCTCTCGCTTTCGCGCAAAGAGCTTTAACTTCAATTTCTTTAATAATTTCACATTTCTTTAGCTGTTCTATTTGCCGATCCAAATCGCTGGACTCAGCCATCTTAAAAGGTATCTTTTCTAAAAATTGCATTTATTAATGAAATGTTACGAAATGTCCAATTTTGCGAACGAATGCTTACAAACTAGGATTCTAAATATTCCTGTGTGTTCTAAATAATGAAATTAACAGATGTGATAAAATTTTCTCTAATCTATTCGTTACATACACCGATAAGCATACTGATAAAGCATAGTGATGAAAACATTGTTAAATTATTTCAACATAATAACAGTTACAAATAATGATATTTAAAACACTTCCAATGTTAAGTACAATGAAATAAAATACAAGATAAGTAAAGCAGGCTTAATAATTACGAAAAATTGAATATAAATTTATATAAAAGTTTAATTATTTTTAGGACCGTTTCAGAGAATCCGTTCCACAAATTCAATTGAAAAGTATTGTTCTGCGATAATTACATATCAGAGAACTGTACTGCTTAATCAATACAACATTTGTAATGCACGTAAATAGATATACTCGGATAAAGATGCACATGGTATTATCATAATATAAAACAGTAAGATAACAATTCAACGAACTGCTAACCTAAATAACTGTACAATATACAAATAAATAATGCTTATACGGAAAAAGATGAACGTACCTGATCGTATAAAGAAACCAAGAGTTAGTTCACTCAGTAAATAAAACGCATCTAAATAATACACGTCTAATTAAAATCCTCTTCGTTTATTTCATATATGTATGTATTAAAACATTGGCGATTGGATACAATAATAAAAAAAATTATGTAGTTTCAACAAACGTTGAACATCACCGTGTAACTGACAGTACACCAAGGAAGCCGAGAATAAAATCGAGTAAGCCAACATAGATTCAGGTAAATTGAGAAACGAAATTTAACCGAATTTATCGTTGTCGTTCTATAGATTACATGCATACAACACAACGTGCTACGGCATTGAATACGCGCCTTAATACTCTTTTGAAGATGGGCGCGAATGTACTCTTATACGACTCTTTCATCAAAATTAATAAATTTGTATTATGATACGTACAATTTATGTGCTACAGAGTATATGAACTCTCTGTGTATGCAGTAGTGTGCACTGTATCTCTGTGAGGAAATCGACTAAAATTACAAACAGCCTTTATTTCGAAAAATCCTAAAGTTTCGCTTCTGGTATTGGGTTGGAAAGGATGTTTGTAGCTAAAACTCAAGATATTTATTCATATGTTTATTCAATAACACGAGAAGATACCTCGTAAATGGCAAAAAGTAATAGATCAGAATGGAAAATATATTATCGAATAAATATATGAATTTTAGCTTTCAAATTACAAACGCTACGCGCTTTCGTTCCAACCCAATATTTTGTAAATCAAATGAAATACGTAGGTCTGAAGCAGAGTAGTGTCACTCAATGTATTTTTCTGTTAGCACGAAATCGAACGCTATCTGAATTGTGTGTTGCACACTAACGGGTTAAATCGCGGGGATTTGAAATCCATACTACCCATTCCTTGCTAATTTATAATTTTTATTTAGGTTAGTAATTTACACACGTATAAGGCAGAATATTACTAGAAAAACCAGCAAAACAGCGTTTACGGGAAGAGGTTGTTTGTCCTTATACGAGCATAATAGGAGCTGTGTTAGGGCTCATTATAAAGAGGAAGGTTGATTGTTCTAAGGAGCACTCATGATTTAACGAGATTACCCAGATAGCCAAAATTCTGAAAACGGCCAGAGGCACGATATGACCGTGTGGGCTCGTAAAATTCCTTTGGCCCAAATCGGGCACAAGCTGCCTTTGGCCCAAACCGGGCAGAAGCTGCCTTTGGCCCGACGGTCCAGAGATGGTAACTGGGGCGGGTTGGGCGCGCATGCGCGACGATTTTAGCCTCAGACGGCCTCAGTGAAGTGCGAAAATCGGGTACATTGGTCACCCATAATAGTCCCCCACTACTTTTTCCCCTGAGAGTAGT
>CM052326.1:16162224-16251639 GCA_028455615.1 Lasioglossum zephyrum | reverse complement strand
TGCGATTGGTATACAGGAAAGTTATATTGGACGGACGGAGAAAAGAATAGAATAGAAGTAACCAGCATCGATGGACGTCATAGAAAAGTTCTTTTTTGGACAGACATTTATCAGCCCAGAGCTATTGCTCTTGTACCAATGAAGAGTATACTTTTTTGGACAGATTGGGGCGACGTACCTAAAATAGAAAGAGCTGCGATGAACGGAGATCCGTCGACGAGAGAAGTGATCATCTCTGAAGATATATTTTGGCCGAACGGTCTAACAGTGGATTACGAAAACGAATTGGTTTACTGGGTGGATGGGAGACTCAAATTTATCGCAGTAATGGACTATTACGGCAAGAATAGGCGAAAAGTTATAGAACATGAATTAGATTATCCTTTCGCTGTAACATTTTTCGATCACAGACTGTATTGGACTGATTGGAAAACATGGTGTATACACTCGTACGATGTACAGCAAAATCAAGTGCGTCCTAAAGAATTACTGCACGGAGAATATATTCCTGGTGACATAGAAGTGTGGGACGTTAGGAGACAGCCACGTGGTAGTCATCCATGCGAGAAGAATAATGGCAATTGTTCACATTTATGTCTCCTTAGTTCGTCAGAACCTGGTTACACTTGTGCGTGTCCTACAGGTGTTAAGTTAATAGATAATTTGACTTGTGCAGAGAGACCGGAAGAACTATTGTTAATAGTTCAAAGAAATGAGATTTGTCGCATATCTTTGGATTCCCCCGATTACACGAATTTTGTGTTACCGTTAACAGGTACGAGTATTCTGGATTTATCCTTTCTCTCATAGATTATAAAATATGTTCTGCATTTTTATCTGTTATCTATGAATCACCTTTCTACAATTTCGTTTAAAAAATTGTAAATTAGATAGAGATAAGTGTGCTAATAATTTTGCCTTTTTCAAACAAAACTAGGAATCAAACATGCGATCGCAATTGACTTTGACCCAGTGCAAGAGATGCTTTATTGGACTGATGAAGAAGCTTGTGCAATTCGCAGAGCCTCGCTTGATGGCTCTAATCAAGAAAACATTATAGTAACAGAGGTGGAAAATCCTGATGGTATAGCTGTTGACTGGTTGGCTCAGAATCTTTACTGGACTGATACAGGAACAGACAGAATCGAAGTAGCTCGATTAAATGGTACAAGTAGGAAAGTATTGATAAACGAAGATTTAATGGAACCTAGAGCGATCGCTCTAGCTCCAGAACTTGGTTGGATGTTCTGGACTGACTGGTACGAGAAACGTCCAAAAATAGAAAGAAGTAACCTCGATGGTACAGAACGTGTTTTTTTAGTAACTAAAGATATTGTTTGGCCAAATGGAATTGCTTTAGATCTTGCTAGATGGAAAATCTACTGGTGCGATGCAAAGACTGATAAGATTGAAGTTTGTAATATGGATGGCACAGACAGAAGAGAAGTGATTACTGACAATTTGCCACATCTTTTCGGGTTAAGCTTATTAGGAGATTATTTGTATTGGACCGATTGGCAAAGGCGAAGTGTAGATAGAGCACATAAACTTACCGGTGGTGAAAGAGAAATTATTGTTGATCAAGTTTCAAATGTTATGGGTTTAAAAGCAGTGCATTTAGGAAAGGTTATCGGCTCAAACCCTTGCGCTAAAAATAACGGAGGATGTAGTCACTTGTGTTTGAACAGACCTGAGAATAAATATGTTTGTGCTTGTCAAATCGGATACGAACTAACAAAAGATAAGAGGACTTGCGTTGTGCCAGATGCATTTATGCTATTTGCAAAAAAGGAAAACATTGGAAGAATTAGTATCGAAAACGCGAATAATGATAATATTATCCCATTGACTGGTGTCAAAGATGCAAGGTACATTTCGTAATTATTAGACTGCGGATCTCTATGCAATAGAAAAATTATCTGCATCGATTGCAAGAAACAGAAACCAACTTGAAAGTTATTTCTTCCCTTAATGATTTTAATAGAGGAGAAATTATATATTGGTATTTTCAATATTTTAAATTTTCCAACAACTTTGAATTTCATCTACTCTATTTTGCTATAAATGAATAAAGATCCACAAGTCTATTAATTACAAATGCAATATTTCATAAACGTATTCTCAAATATTTCCTTGTTTAATATTCAAATTTTTATGATATGATATGAGAGGTGTGCTCTGCTTGATACAGATTTATTAATTAAAATATTTTTTCATTGCATTAGCGCCTTAGACTTTAGTATAGCAGATAATCGCATTTACTGGACGGATGTTAAATTGAAAACAATTACAAAAGCTTTTATAAATGGTTCTGACATGGAAAGAGTAGTTGATCTTGGTTTAGAAACACCCGAGGGTCTAGCAATAGATTGGATTGCTCATAATTTGTACTGGAGCGATACGGGAACTCGAAGAATAGAAATGGTTAGATTAGAAGGCTGCAGTAGGAAAGTGCTTATTTGGAATGATATTACCGAACCTAGATGTGTGGTTCTTGATCCTAGTCGAGGGTAATTACGCTGGATTCATTTAAATTTGAAAATATTACGTGGAGAACCTAATGTAGTTTCATTGTTTGTAGCTACATGTATTGGACAGAATGGGGAAATTCTGGAAGTATAGAAAGAACATTTCTAGATGGTACAAATCGCGAAACAGTACTTCTTAATATTGGAAGAGCGAATGGGTTAACAATTGATCATTCAGCGCAAAAACTGTATTGGGCAGATTTACATACTCCAGCCATCGATTGCTTTGATTTACGCACAAGGAAGAAAGAGGCGATTATAACGCAGAATATTGGATACCCATTTAGCATTACTCAGTACCAAGATTACATTTACTGGACAGATTGGAATACGGGTAAGGAGCAATTGAGTTCGATTAATTAATAACTGGGTACATTATCATTTCATAGAAATGATACGATTGCTTGTGTGTCATTGATAGGTGATATAGAGAAAGCTAATAAAACTACCGGAGCAAGTAGAGTAAAAATTCATAACAAGTTAGAATCTGTGACAGACTTACTAGTATTCCATGCTTCCAAACAAGCGGGATGGAATCCTTGTGCATTGAAAAATGGAAATTGCAGTCATCTTTGTATCGCTTTACCCGGAGAAAACGAAAGTATGTCTATTTCTTTCAAGTGTGAATGCCCAACACATTATACCTTGGGAGAGGACAATAGATCTTGCATTGGTATGTACACTTAACTTCATTATAATTGTAATGGCTATTTCTGAAACGTTTCGTTGAATTTTCCTCCCTCGTTTAGACTAAATATATGTAATTCATTATAAATATGACATTTCATTTACAGCACCAAACACATTCATGATGTACAGTGTACGAAACGCAATTTATCGTTTTCTTCCTGATACCAATGACTGTCCGGATATAGTTCTACGAATTCAGGGACTAAAACATGTACGATCAATAGAATTCGATCCAATAACCCAGCATATTTATTGGATAGATGGCCGGACTTCATCTATAAGAAGGACTCTGGAAAATAAAACGCATTCTACGATAGTTGTGTCCGGAAGTTCTGGACATCCTGTTGATCTAGCACTAGATTCTCTAGGAAGACTGCTGTTCTGGTCTTGTGCTACAAATGATGCGATCAATGTGACAAAACTCGATAACGGTTCTGCTTTGGGCATTGTTGTTAAAGGTGACGGGGAGAAACCAAGAAACATTGCTATACACTCTGAAAAGAGATTACTTTTCTGGACGGATGTCGGAAAAAAGATGAGAGTGATGCGCAGTAAAATGGATGGAAAGGAGAGGGTCGTGATCGCGACCGATCTGGAGCAGCCAACTAGTATAGCAGTCGATCCAGTATCCAATACCATATATTGGGTACACGGAAATAGAATCGAATGTGCAGATTTCGATGGGAATAATAGAAAAATTCTGGTATCTCCTGTTAAACAAGGCTCAATCATATATTTGGCTGTCTTTTTCGATTTTGTTTATTGGTTTGATAAAGACACGATGAGCCTGGAACGTGTTAATAAATCCGGAAGCGGAAGAAAAATGGTTATGAACAAAGCACTCACAGATTTAATTACAGTAAATGCTCCACAGAACGATGTAATGAAAACACATATTTGTAGTCCTTTTCGAGATTATGGAGGATGTTCCCATTTTTGTATTGGAACGACTTCTTCCGAGTAAGAATTTTCTTCAAGTTGTTAACATGTATTCTTTGTCATTTTATTTAGATTAGGAACGTTAAGACAATGTTACTTCCAGGTGTTCTTGTCCAAAGTCTCTGGTTCTTTCTGAAGATGAGAAAACTTGCAGAGCTGCACCGGCCTGTGGATCAGACTATTTTACTTGCGCAGCGCCTAGTTCCGTAATGCCGAAAAATTGTATACCGGCGATATGGAAATGTGATGGTCAAACAGATTGTCCTGATGGAAGCGATGAACTAGGATGCCCAGCTTGTAGTCGCGAACAATTTAAATGCCAAAGTGGTCATTGCATTGGTAAGAATTAGAAATTAAAAATGAGAATATTTACGACTTACGATCAAATATTTGTATATTTATTAGATATGGCATGGGTATGCGATGGCACCGCTCAATGCCGTGATGGTCTGGATGAAGCTCACTGCTGTCCTGATCAATTTCAATGCATCGGGAACGGTGTTTGTATTTCCACGACAAATCTTTGTGATGGCTGGGAGGATTGTGCCGATGGTAGCGACGAATTTCCATCCTTGTGCACACCTGCAAATAATCCACGACAAGAAAGCAATTCATTAGAATCTGGAAAAATTACCTACGTCATTGTTGTACTTATTGCATTGTCTGTGACAATAGCTGCAATTGCTGTCGGATTTCACTATTGCAGAAGAAAGTTTATAAACAACGAGGAGTTACCTGATATTTTACACGACTCCGCTGGAGATCCTTTATCGCCGAAACCAGCAAGGTTGGCAAAACCAATGTTTACACAGAAAAATTGTAGGAAAGATCTAAAAATTGGAATGGAGACTGTAGGGATGTCGATGCTAAACGGCAGCAGCATTGGATCTAGTTATGATCGAAGTCATATTACTGGTAAGTCAGTTTTTTCATTTTTATTTCTTGCTATAATTAGCCATTCCATATCATAATTATTCTGGTTTAATGAGACTGACTGTAAGTAATAGAAAATCATATATAATTGTCAAGGTGCATCGAGTTCAACGCGGGGGAGTTCAGCAGGGGGATATCCTCAAGAAACGTTGAATCCCCCGCCAAGTCCAGCAACAACTGCAAATTCTACCAGATGCTCAAGCAGTAATGCGTCTAGATATAAACCTTATAGACATTACAGAAGTATTAATCAGCCTCCACCTCCGACTCCTTGTAGTACAGATGTGTGCGACGAGTCGGACAGTAATTACCCAGCAAGGTATAGATATGAAAGTGAACCCTTTCCTCCACCTCCTACTCCGAGGTCCGTTTATCAAAGCGATGCAGGAATTAGTTGTCCTCCATCCCCTAGCTCAAGATCATCGACATACTTCAGTCCACTTCCACCGCCACCCTCTCCTGTTCCTTGAATATACCACACTTTTTAAATATCTTATCCTTCATAAAATTGTATTTTTTTACAAAATTTTCAAATTCTAGGAAAACTTAAGATTTTATTACAATGTTTTTAATTTATTTGTAAAGACAATGACCGTATGTTCTTTTTTAATGATCGACATCGACAAACGTAAAATTTTAAATTTCGTCATTCTTGAGAATCACTATTTAGGGCAAATCTTGCTTACTTTTTATAGAGCATCCGAAGTGAATGCAGTTATGTTATTCTCGATTTCGATGGAGCTAGGGCAGTTTTCCAGAAGGCAATCTGTGCTCATACTTGTTTTAAAGGGTTACACCTCTTTATCTAGATTGGCGCCTTGAATCTATAAAATTCATGAATCTAGTGAGATTTGCTTTTGCTGCTATAAACTATGACTTGAGTTTAGAAACGTTCAATTTTTTTTAATTTCTGAAGAGGAGTAAACCTTAAAAATGTGACGAACAAGAAAATTTTATAACATGTTTAGTGTCAAAATATTTTTAACATAGCGGCGGACCGTTAACTTTGAGGCCTGAGATTAACACTGTTTTGGAGGCCTACCCAATTAACCCAGTTTAATTGAAGTACCAAAAATATTTTTGTAATTTATTTTTTCTTAAGTTTTTATTTTTAATCTTTTGACTACGAAGGAGGCCTTGTGACTGAAAATAGGGGTCCTGCATTGCAGCTCATAAAGCAGATGCCTAGATCCGCCGCTCAACTAACACTTTCATATTAATTATGCTAGAGGCAGCTCTATAGGAAGCAGCAAAATGAAAAATCTTATTGACATCACATTTTTTTTTAGTATGATGAAGTCTGATTTTGACATCATTTGAACAAAATTATTACTGTAAAGAGATTAATACCATTGTGCCTATTAACTTTATAATGTAAGTGATTTAAACATAAAACGTTGTAAATATTGTAAGAATGTATAAAGACTGTAAATGGTTCTTAGTCACTACTATGCAAATTGTTTAAACAGATGGATTCTTTTTCCATAAGTACTATTTTTAGATTTTTAAACATTTATACTCTTACTCATGCACATACAGTATTGTATTGAACAAAAAATTATAACTTTTTAAGTTTCATGCCTACAACAAAAAAAAACATATCAAAATCTGTATTACACAAATTAAAATAATACTTATAATAATCATTAGGAAATATCTTTTCAAATAGATAGTAGAATTTAAAATTATTTCTAACACAAAAACGAAATCAAAATAACAGTAACAAAAATATAAGGGTAAAAATAAATAATCTAAGAATATTTAAAATATATATTCGTAGATAGTATTGCATTTTATGAAAAGATCGCAATAAAAATAGTAGAAACTCGCATTTATTTGCATTTTTTATGTAAATGTCAAGGAGAACGTCAGAAATTTACAAGTTGTACTTTTTTAATGTTAAGTAAGTGGAAAAGACGCTGTTTTCACAATTTATAATCAAGTTGTGCCATAAAACATACAAAATTGTTGGAAAACGTAATGCAAAATTCAAAATCTTGTGTACAAAAACACAACATATCATGTTTGTGAAAATGGTTTTTACCTCGCACTGCCATTACACGAGCCTTGGAAGAGTAACTCTTCTATTAAATTATTATTCTCTTTTAGCATTAAAGACTGAAATAATTGTTCTATATTTTTTTTACATTTACAATGAGAAATGCATTGTCCTATGTATGTAGCATAATTGTATAAAAAAAAATAAAACTTTTGTTACATATTTTATATACCACTTGTTTATTTTATTTATTCAACACTCGCTGAGAAAATATTTATACGTTTCAAATGCCTTAAAATAATAATGTTACTACCCCTTCTTAAATGCCACTTAACTTTCAATTGACGTTTGTCTATTCCTTTGTGATTGTCGTTTATGACTTTTTTAAGTACAAAAGCATAAAATGTAATTTAATATATCTATTTATTAAAATTTATTTACTATTTACACACGCAATATCTGTGTACAATTGAAGAACGTAGAAATAGTGATAAAAATATCGAATAAAATACAATATATACTACTAATACACTATACAGACGCACTATTTACATTGGTCCTTTTTTATTTCTATCTATTTTACAGATTTTACAGGCCGACGCGCGCCACAATTACTTACGATTCTTAACTTTTTCCTTCCTTCTTTTTGTACAAATATACACACATACGCTTAGATTTCTTTGTTAACAGAATAAATAATTGTTCCTTACGCAGGTACGGTTCCTTCTCGACGGGAGGCATTATTTTATAAATTAGCTGTATTTTCAAAGTGTATTTATGCTACGTGCATATTATGGAGTTGATTTTCGTCATTAAAATCAATCAAATGAAAGTATAGTTACTACAGATAATTTTGACAATATATGCGAAGGACGAAACGTTAAACATTTTATATTTCTTCACAAAATAGATTGACATACTGATTAATTCGATATAAATTCTGTTTATATTATTATTCTGTAGTCTTGGCATTTCACATACAATATATCGCTGTTTGTGATGTATAAGGTGTTTTCGAATACAGTAAAAATTTTACACTTCTATTATATATCTAACAAAATATTGTGATAGGCAAATTGCTCACAAGTTACAAAATCAAGACAGCTTAACGTACTGTTTAACTTGTCTATTGTGAAATACAACTTAATGTAATATTTAATTTAGATCTTTGAATATGGACTAAGATTTCAAATTACCTCTACATTTTTACATTATAGTCTTAAATTCAGTGTTATTCATTGGTCAGAGTATAACAAAATTTCGAAAGTATATGTAATCATATTGTCAGATACGTAGTAATCTTCTAAAAAGTATAGTTAAATCGAAGACACGCCCGTTTGCTTCTTATATTTCTTTATACATATTTTCGAAGACTAAACTAATAGTTAAGAAATTACGCATTTATTTTCTGAACTTTTAGTTCCACTAAAATTCTAAAGTTTAAAAATACTATGTATAATCCATAAAAATGTAATA
Source organism: Lasioglossum zephyrum (assembly GCA_028455615.1). Classification (NCBI taxonomy): domain Eukaryota; kingdom Metazoa; phylum Arthropoda; class Insecta; order Hymenoptera; family Halictidae; genus Lasioglossum; species Lasioglossum zephyrum. Next base: position 16,243,074 of record CM052326.1, on the reverse strand, counting down.
TGACTTATTATAGATCTTTTATCTTAATGTGAATTAGTCGACATGAATAACAAATACAATCGTAATAAAACAGAGCATCTTAAAATAATTCTTTCCGCGTATAAAGATCCTTTATAAAATTATTTAAAACTTCTCCAATGCATTTTACAGCATTAAAAGAGCCCAATGTATATATTTGATATATGTTCAAAATAAACTTAGAATACTGCAATTATTTAAATAATTATTTCATTAACTTTCACAAAGTGAAGTCAATGCGATATAAATTTTAAAGTACCAAAAAAGAAAGTAGTTATTCCATAAAAAAGTTTAATAAAACAAAAGTCTTGCTCCCAAAAAGGTAGGGCTTTTTCCTGCCGTCAATGACAAACGATATCATGACTAATCATTGTAAATTTTTCGAACAAAATGATCCTTAAAATTTTGGCGCGCGTATTTACCTTGATTTAAATCTTCGTTAAGAAATGTTTCCCTTTCCTGAAAGGAAAGCATCTTAGAATAAGGCACAACTCTTAATCTGATCAATCAGATCAGTCGATCATATGTGTAAAAATAATCATTAATTTCAGCAATAGTCGCCTGACATATGTTTATATGTATATCATTTTGAAGAGCTCGAGATATCTCTATCGAAATATTTATTATAATTCCTACCTATCTCTATATTTTTCTGTAGTAATGTGATGTATCAAAATCGCATGTAATACAAAACCTTCTCATCCCTATTCATTTCGTGACAAGTTAGGCATCTAGGACTATTATAATCTTGTATAATTAACAATGGGTTTGATCTTTCGCATACAATCAATTACAAATCTCTTAAGTGTGCCTTAATTGTACAAACACTCGACGTACCCTCCTAACATGGCAATATTTACTATGCATTCGATTCGATTTAGCAGAATCTGAATTCTTAAGCGTCTCACTTTGCTAATGTTTTTTAAAACCAGTTTCATTCTTGTCGCACATAAATACTTCGTTATGAAAATATTTCACTAAACCAGTCAGTGAATGGTCAACGGCATCCACACCCAAGAACAGCCATGTCCTGATAATTTTTCAGAACTACTTTATTCTCCTCGTCAAGATAAAGCATGGATATTGAACTCAGTGCAGTTGGTACGCAGCAAGCTTTCGGCACCATGCTTGGTTTTGTTGAATATACCAAATTCTGAACGATCGCATGATTGGTGGAATTTAAATGGTCTGCCAGAGGGAATGGACAATCGCCGTGACAGTAAAAAGCATCGTAACCTGGAGGTGCAACAATCCAATCATTCCAACCAACATCTGCAAAATCAACATAAAGCGGGTGTCGCCTGCAATTTTCACGACCATCTTTTCGTCGATTTTTTCGTAGTGCAGCTCTTCTGGCACGGCGGTCCATTATTTGGCTTGCGGAGGACATTTTGTACCTATTACATAATTAATTAAATTAATTTTGTATTGATCGAATACAAGAATAGAAAATTGAGTTATATTACCACAAGAGAAAGGCTGTTTCGTACCTGCCATCATCTGTATAAGTGAATAACATTGGTCGACTAATGACCCATGTTTCATTTCTCTCGTTTATACTTCTTTTTAAACGTACATGCTCCTGTTTACTTCCATGCACATGCACCAGGAGCCCATGATTATTTGTAGGATCCTCTATCCACCTCTCAACAGCAGGGTGAACGTCTAAACTAATTGTGCCATTCTTCTTAGTATTAACCAGCTTACTGTCGATTAAACGCAACAGTGGAGCACTATGTCCTTTTGTACCAGGACGTAAAATATCGTAGACAAGTATTCTACCCAGCTTCTGCGTGGAATCTTTCTCATCTGATATGGATTTGCGAGAAACGTTTAATTCAGCAGCTTGTAATGTCTCTCCTGGCGGTATACTACTTAAGTCGAAGGAAAGACGAAAGCGATTCGGAGACTGAAATTTATGGTCCAAGTCACTCTCTGTAATCGAAAAGACAATGTTTGTAAATCATTGCAGTTGTTACTACTTCGAAGTATGTTTTACATCCTATCAGTTTCTTAATAATTAGACTAGAAACTATGCTTACCGATATGAGGGAAGGAGCGTACTGTATTAGCAGACCTAGCATGAATACCTGGTCTAGCAATATCAGCCATACCAATGGTATTTTGTTTAACAAAAAGATTTTTTAAAGAGTCTGGAACATAAGCTGGACCTTGCGGTTTTGGCCTTTTTGCAAAACCAAGGAGCGATAGTAGGCTAGCCTCTATTCCAGCAATTGCTTGTTCATGTTCTCCAATAGAAAAGTGTTTGGCAGTGTCGGAATGCAAGTGCATATGGACATTTGCTTTGGTAGCTGCCAGCAGCAAGTTTGCTGCGACGAAAACCAATCTCAGTGGCAGCAACATGCGCATTGTGATGTCGTTGCTCACGGATGTTGCCTCCCTAATAATAAAACATCATTTAGTCTATGAGTGGTTCACATGAATTTATGTAAAAGCATAAAATAATACACTGTATTTGTTCGTTAATAACATATTTTAAACCTAATTTACTTGTTTGTTTAAAAATTGAAGAATACAATTCAAATTTCGCGCACCATCTTTACGCGATCGATATAAATGAAATAAATAAAAATTTATGCTGAAGCAATTTTCTACAATATTTGCAAACTTAAAAATTTCATTATTTTAATATAAAAACGATTGATATTATCGTATATAAAAAAAAAAAATTTTCGCGAACGCTAATACCGTAATGGATAAAAGTTCAGATGAAACGGAAACGATGCGAAAGGAAATCTGCAATTGAACTAAAATATTGTACCAAAATCGGCGTAATATTGATCGAAGTTATCTTTATCATTTGAAATGTTCGACAAGTTATTTTATATAACCTATTGTTAGTGAGTAAATTACTATATCTACATATACCCCCTATGCCGTGACACGTTTCGTCATTCACGTAGATTAGAAATTGTAAATATTTGTAAGTTATTTGATCGTATTATTATTTATTCATCTAATTTTGAACTGCAAATAAGAATAAACTACAGAAAATTGAGTTAAAATAACACAAAAGAGCACTTTATTTCTGAGGTACTACGGAGACACGAGACCACCCAAAATATTCGAGCATACCTAACACCACTCCAACTCTAAAGCTATTAGGCTTGTATTGAGAAAACCTTTCTGCTTCCAGGAATCGAATTCTACCTGCTCCCTACATAGACAATAATTCAACCGCCTATTCACATAGTTCTTTTCGACCCTTAAACTTTTTTTTTACTTAAAGCGCAGGTTACAAAATATACCGGAGGAGCTTTCTACAAACAAAATATTTTTAAATTGAAAAAGATAACGTTATTATTATAACAATCTGCATATGTTCGTGTATTTAAAGTAGAAGAAAATAAACAATTTCATGAAGTTTTTAAAATTGAATCTAAATCCTGATCGTTCTGTTTTATAAATAATGTTTTTCGATATCCGTTTTTCGCAAGAAGATAGCTCACGTCATAGTAACTGTCCATCCCACTCCTATTACTTCAATATGCAACATGAAAGTAGAGTGGACAGCTATTATGACTCGAGTTATGTTCTTTCGAACAATATTTCTTTATTGTTGAAAGAATTTTTGTTACAATGTGAAATGAAATTATCAATAATAATAAAATATATAATATATAATATATAATAATAATAATAATAATAATAATAATATTATCATGAAAAAATGTTATTCGAAAGCATGCTTGTCTCTATATTAGGTCGAATACACGAGGTGTTTGTTTACATTACCTTATAATCAATGGCATACATTTTTCATTCTAATTTTTCGAAAATTAATTTGCAAGATTCTTAACTGTAAAATATTAGAATCGTGAATTAAACGGATACTGGGAAAATATAACGATTGAAATATTTAATTCGCAATTAAACGAAGTTTCAAGCATTGTTAAGTTCAATTGAAGTTTTTTGTAAAAGAAGGAATAAGTTGATAAAGTAATCAAGTCTGTGCAGACTTGACGAGATGATGTGGATGGCAGTGAATAATTTCATTGATAAGAATAAATTGAACGTAGGTAGTTCCTACTCGGTTATAGTAACCGTAAAATTACGTTTTATGTTGAACAACAGCGATTGAATATTTCCGTTGTGAAACGGAATATAAAACAATCAGACTTGTTAATGTAATTTACATAATTTATGCAGCTTGAAAAAAAATTAATTTTTTGTAAATTAAAGTTCAATTTTAAGTTCTCATGATACTAGTTGAAAAATAAGTTTCTAACATTAAAATCGCTAGGTAATTAGAATGCATTGTAATTTTTGACGTAATCTATTACGTGGGGGTGCTTATTTGATTCATTTTCGTTGTACTATACAAATAAATCATTTCGAAAAATGTTTTTTTCAAATTTCATAATAAATAACAATCTGATCAACGTTCGTTTAAACGCAGTGAATTACCACCGCCTAATTTGCTTCATATGCCAGCGAACATGTTTACGTTTTCGAAGGGAAGATCATTTTCGAGTATACCAATAAAAAAATAATTACAGCACATTTTTTTTTTATTTCATTTGAAGAATTTTCATGATGATTGTGTTACACATAACAAATTAAATACAATGCAAATAATATTAACACGACGAATGATTATCAAAATAAGCGCATTGTCAGCAATTAATAAAAAGTACGTTATTTATTATTACCCGTTCATTTTTCATATCTTTCAATCCGATATATGTGATTACGATTTGAAATACGAAGTGAAAAGTTTAGAATGAGCAGGCGACCAAATGTAAACAATGTCGAAATTGACAGATAATATTTATGGACGGTATTACATGATATATTTTACATCGACAAATAGCTAAGGGCATGGTGAATGCATTGCTCAATGTTCCCATGCACTTGCAATTACAAATAAGACCTAATACATTTGAAATAATTACTGGAAAACTAGAATAATTATAATCCAGCGTTCCAAGCTAAAGTTTGACACGTTCTTGATGTTGAATCGTTTCGCTTAAGCGCAAATCCTGTAAATATTATTAGAACAGAAAAATTCTTCGAAATGCTGTTATCTAAAAATGTTTATATATTTCTGTTCACGGTTCTGTTACTGTTTCATTTGCGCTGTGGTATGGAACAGTTATCGTTTGTTCAACTGTTTGTGCACATATATCGAGGAATGGACAAGAGGAGTGAGTGTAAGTGGCAATATCCCGTTTAACTGAAATATCGCACAGTTGAAATCGCGAAAGGAATGCGGCACGGATAGAGTAAGGATACAAGGTGTCGAGTGTACATAAGCAAGCACGTCATCGTCTAAAATAATCGGGCCAGCCACAATCGGGTAAATCTACTCCATTGAGCCAATGGAAACCGCGCATTTTCCCGTTGCACAGAATCGGCCGCGGTGTGATTATTTGAGATGAAAGTCAAAACTCACCCGAGCTAATCGTAAGTCCGTCGTTTATGGAGCCACGACATTTCAACGAGTCCATGTAACCTCGCTCAGGGATTATTGTCTCAAAAAAAACCTCGCCCCCGGAGAGTCTTTTAGTATCAATACAACGATGTGGAACTGCTTCGCACACTGCTCTGATATTTTTCGCACTCACGCACCCAACGGGGAAAGAGGAACCGAGACAAACCAGAAAGCAGACAGAGAACGGCGAGAGAGAGAGAGAGAAAAACTCCCGTAAAAATTTTTCGTCGAAACTTTCTATATACAGGTGTTTCGCGAGGGAACGTGAACGTGGTCTACGTAAGTGATTAGTTTTTCGAACGCCCGTGATTGTTGTGCAAATAGAGAACGCTTAAGATGGTACGCACTGATCTCTTAAAGCTTAACTCGATATACGCGGAAATCTTCGAGAAGTCGAGAGGAAGAGTAGAACTGTAGGATATCGGGAGGGGGAGAAAGAAAAAGAGGGAGTCAGATGGAGATGAAGCAAGAGATTTGTAAAAAGACACTATCTCCTCTAATAGTAGACGATACAAGTTTAGCGCCGCGCGCGAATAGTCTGTAAACTAAAGATCCAGTATTCTAACATGGTCACGTTTCAAATAATCCCTAGTAGCACAAAATATTCTATACATATTCATATAATATTAAAAAGAGATTCAATCTCTTCTTGATATTTAAATATACGTACAATATTTATTTATATTAAGTAACAAGTATTTCTTTTTAAATATGCAGGAAATATCTATTTCATATTACGAGAAAAATATTTTTTTCTAAATACAAAATGTATCCATTAGAATATTTTTTCCTAATGTACAGATAATATTTATTTCATATTATAAAAAAAACATTTTTTTCTTATTATAAAATGAATCTTTATGTAATATCAGAAATTATATAAAATTATATAATATAATATAAAAATTTCTTAATTGTAATAAGGTCCTTTGGAAGATAAAATGGAATATTCCCTCAAGCAGTGCACAGAAAATAATAGATATTCATAGTTTCTAATTTTTGTTATAACTTTTTCTTAAATTTTAAAACTTCATTGAATGTTACGTAAATATTGAATTTATATTTTTCAAATATTGGATTCACATTAACTTTATATTTCTTAAATTCTCTGAATATTTAGCTTGTATTTTTTAAACATTCAATTTATATTTCTTGTACATGTATACAATATTTAGATGCAATATTTTTCTCATATGAAAAAATGTGGCTTAGAAAATATTTTTCCAATATTTGAAAAAAATATTTATCTAATATTTTTGTACTATTAGGGATTCTCTCTTCGTTGTATTCGTTTCATTAGAAACTATATCGCGCGTTTGTGAAATTTAACGGAACGTATGTAAGCGTTAGAGACTAATTTTGCTGTAACGAACAAGAGAAAATAATAAAAGTTATTCTACCCGCATACCGGAAATCCAGTTTCAAGTATTTTACTTCGACAAATACAATGAACGAAGACTTTACTTTAAGTACACGCAGTTGTTAAAAGGACAATCAAATTGAATGGAATATATTGTTGATGATGCAGCTTTACATTATATAGCTCTATGTAACATGTAATATTACAACAATACTTCTGAGGTCTTTTAAAACTCTTGTAAATAGATCGCATTTTAACAGAAATTTCGAAATGCCGCTATTGGTGGTTTAGTACAAACATATGCCGGTAGAGGTATGTATTTCGTGTTTCCACACGCATGCGCGTCCAGAAGCAGTAACGTATCTACAATATATCGCAGAGAAAGTAGTGGGGAGAACAGGGAATCTATTATTGGCGGGAAAGTGCCAGAAGAGTGTAGAATAGATTAGAAAATAGAAACAAGAATTTAAAATAAGTTATTATTAATATTTAATTGGCATACGCATACTATACATTAATTTTTCATAATAAAACCATAAGAAGTTTTGCGAAATTATGCTGGCTGACGAAGATACCCAATTTTAGCCAAACTTTTTACTTTACTGACTTTAAAATCGTCGCGCATGCGCGTGGAAACCACGGAATATTTCGTCACTGGTAGAGAACATTCGAGACGAGGTATTTGTACGTAAAAATTACTGTGCCCTGATTGGCTGATGATTCGCTATTGCGATAGTGCTGCTCCCGTAATTGAACCCGCTCAAGCCCGCTTGCTTTTAGTCTGTCTCAGTCTATCTTGGTCTGTCTCTCTTACACACTGTTACAGCTCTTCCTTTCTCTGAAAAGTGAGCGCGCAGTTGGGTGCGCAATAGAATTATGAGGATAAAACGTTCTCAATACAACAGGCAATACTGTATATAAAGTGTGAAGTTTTTTTTCTATTTAAACAAATACTCAATATCGTGCGACAAAGTTCTACTCCCGTTTTGTACTTTGAATGATCACGAATACAACAGCAGCATTTGTGTCACAGCGCAGTTGATTTGTGCGTGGTCATAATACATTGTTTACGTTAAACTAACCTATTTACCTTGCGTCACACAAAGCAAAGTATGGATATTCCAACTCCCTCGAATATAAATCATGGGTTTTCTCACGGTAATGATGGATTTTTAAATATACCCATTGAATCGACAAGTTTGGATTCGTTGTCTACGAAGCGTAGAAGGTGCCTATAAATTTTTAACAAATTATATGTGATCAGTAATTATGTGCTTTATTTTTAATGTTATACAAACAAGTGTATAATCTTTAAATAATAAACCAGCTTGTTGTTAAACGTAATCGGTATTTGGAAGCTTTTAAAACTATCATGTAATCTTGATTTTTAAACAATTGTATGTAATAAGAAATATTAATAACAATTTTAGTAGTTTACTTCTACTATTGAAAAACAATATAAATTTTCGTGATAGTACTACAAGAAGAACAAACACGTGTCTTTGCTTTATTCAAAAATTAATAATTCTCGAATATTGATCGAAATAACTTTGTTAATTAAGGTGCATACGTAGAAGAATTGTTTATACCATTGATCTAAAAGCCATTTTAATGATTAATATAGAAACGAACTGTATATTTAATATTCTTGTGACACATTTTTCACTTCTGTATTCAGGGAGTTGCATTTCTCCCCTGATTTTAAATAGGAAATCAAATTTCTTTCTAATTGTAACAAGACAAGAGACACGTTTCAATTTATTTACTAATCCAGATCTATCTAGAAATTAATCAACAGTATAAGCTACTTTACACTAGATATTTTTGCAAGTAAAATTATTAGTTCCCTAATATTATTTCTATAATATGTAAGAGTGCTGATGATTACACTAAATTGTTATTCAAATTATAGTTCCTCACGTACAATAAAACGCAGAAAGTTCGATGATGAGCTTGTCGAAACGACATTCAACTTACAACCACCTGCTACGAGTGCAAAGTCTGCCTCCAGATCTAGAACCGTTTCAATCTCTACCACTCCAATGGAATGTCTTCCTCAACAAAATGTACCAAGTCCTATTCCAATTTCTGCAAATGTATCTCATCCAGATAGATGTAATCGGCGAACAAGTAGACCAGGTGGTTCAAATGCTCCTGGCAGGAAAAATAAAAAGAATAAGAACCACTCGCATTCGATTAATGCTACCAAAGATTTGGGGAGATGGAAGCCTACAGATGATTTAGCATTAATCACCGGTGTACAACAGACAAATGATTTGAGAATGGTATTTGTTTGTATTTCTGTACCTGGAGGTGCGCAAGAACCCAACTATGCTAGGTTGGGTCAACTGAATGATCTTGTCCATTCTCGCACACCTCTATTCATTACAAATAGATAGATTAATTGTAATCCTTGGATAAATTCTTCTGTGTAAGCAATTATTTTATGAAACAGGTTCATAGAGGTACAAAATTTTCATGTCGGTTTACGTTACAAGAAATACAGCAGAGATGGTATGCTCTACTATACGATAGTGCAGTTTCAAGAGTGGCGGTACAAGCTATGCGCAATTTACATCCAGAATTAATTGCTAGTGTACAAGCTAGAACTTTATATAGTAAAGCAGAAGAAGATCTTCTTGGTACTATAAAATCGGTAATGTGTATAAAAAACCTCACTTAAATCACTATCTATTCGTGCATTCTGAAGATGGTATGGTCACCAGTCATGTTCACTTTTCGAGTGTTAAGTTTTCTCATATTTCATGTTATTCATGTTCTTTCAGACTTCTCAACCCACATTGGAAGTCTTTCAAGAACTGGTTGAAGCAAATGCACACACGTTTTATTCAGCAAGAACTGCTAAAGCTTTATTAGCTCATTGGCAGTTGATGAAACAGTATCATCTTCTTCCTGATCAAACTGCACAAAGTTTGCCTCGTGGCGAACATGTTCTTAACTTTTCTGATGCGGAAGAAATGATCAATGACACAGAGTTACTCGAACAGAAGGATGAGTTAGTGGATGCAGAACTGGTTGCAGCTGATAGAAGAAATAAAAGAGAGATAAGAGTATTAGAGAACGAACTAAGTAGGTGGCAAGTTCTGGTTGACAGTGTAACAGGTGTAAATCCACCAGATTTTGATAATCAAACGTTAGCAATACTTAGAGGAAGACTTGTTCGATATTTAATGAGGTCACGAGAGGTAATTACGAAGTAAATAAATACATATTATTGCTAGTAATGAATATAATCTTGAATAACTTTTATATCAAGTATAATTTTTTCAATATTCTGTTTATTTCACTAAACGTAGATCTACCTCTTGCATAGCTTATATATTTATGTTTTAATTTTTTCATTCTTAGATTACTGTAGGTCGTTCAGCAAAAGACCACAACGTAGATGTAGATTTGACATTGGAAGGACCCGCTTGGAAAGTTTCTCGAAGACAAGGAACAATTCGTTTAAGAAATAATGGAGACTTCTTTCTTTCTTCAGAGGGTAAACGACCAATTTTTGTGGACAGTAGGCCTATACTTGCTGGAAATAAAATGAAACTTAATAATAATAGCGTAATAGAGGTATTGACATTTTACTTTTATGTCAGTTAACTTTTAAACATTAATTATTATTGATCGGAAAATAGTACGTTCCCAATAAGATTTTTATTTTTAAAATATTTCGTTTCTTTTTTCAGATTGCAGGTCTCAGGTTTATATTTTTAATAAATCAAGAACTTATTTCTGTAATACGTCAGGAAGCAGTGAAACTAAATTTGAAGCCGTGAATATTCTGTTTCATTTTTGACCTGTTAACCGGAGGAAATCCATCATTCGCGTTTGTTATCACCTTTCAGGACCTCTTCGTTTTCTTCGTAAGTCAATCAATACATACTTCTCAGACTTGGAACCTTCATAGTATCCGTGATTGGTATAAGCATTAGGTATTTACGTTCATTGCAACAAAACAATCGTTATATCACAAGTATTTGTCTTGTATTAATTGTATGTGCTCAGATTTAAATAATCGCCCATTTAACAGGTTAATTGACACTCATTATTACTATAAGTAAAATATTATTTCATTCGTATTTAATATAATAAACGAAAGCTTTGTATAAAGTAGTCTATAATTATTAAATTAAGAAAAAAATAAATTTGCTCAATTTTGTACATTCTAGCCTTTTATTTTTACGGTAAATTTTCTTTTACATATGCAACTTGATCATCTGTGAACAAACATGCAGGTTAGAGTTAATAACAACAAGTTCATCATATCTATTCAATAGTCCCTTTAATGTCGGAATTGTAATTTTGATAATATCTGCAAATTTCAAATTTGACACATTGCATTTCAATTTTTATTCTTTTCCAATTATTCTAATTCACGCTTATATAGATTAAAAATATTTCTGAATTCCTCGATTAAAACAACTCTAATTGTTCACATTATATCCGCAGTGCGGAAGAAATTCTTCCGGAGCACTCTTTTCATAATACTACAACTTTGGAATGAACGGATATTCTTACTCACAAAAATTACTGTGTGTACTCTTAAAACATAAACGAATAAACCAATAAAGTTTCAGAAACATATTACGTGCAATAACTTTTTTCGACTCGTTGAACATCGCCGCTTTCGGCCGTTACACGAGAAAGTCCTCTTAAAAGACAAAGGAGGAGCATTTTGAAATTTTTTTTTAAATCTTGTCTTGGTATAGAAGTTCTACAGAAGAATCATTAAGCATCATATTTGTTGACGAAAACTTCTTATGTTAGACACAAATAGTTGAAAGTATGTGACACAAATAGTTTCATTAATTCTTATCAACAAATGCACCAAATTTTAAAAAATATGAACATGTAGAAACGAACATGTTGTCCACATTTCTTCTAGGTAATATCTTCCTAGTCGTGAAGAGTATCTATATAAGTATGTGAAAACTTACTAAGAAAAATGATAATAAAAAGACGAGATTGATTTGGGATAATGTAGACAATTAGGGTCTTTATTCAATGATGATAAAAAAGACATGAAATTACAGAAGTTTTCCAGTTCGTTTCATTTAAATGATTGAATAAATGATCTTGTCGCGTGTTCACCACCAACCACCTCTTCCGGTCCATACTCTGCCACCCCATCCCCAACCAGGACCACCTCCTCCTCTCCATCCATTCCAGTTACTTCTCCAACCATAACGCCACGGTCTGGACCTTAAAAACAAAGAAATTCCATTTTGTAATAAATTAGACGAAATTATTTTTATCGTAGATATAATATCTAAACAATCATGAAAAAATAAATCTAACAATAATTATAATAATATAATCTAGTTTACATATGTACAGGGTCTATACAAAGTAATGGTCATCCGTTCTAGAGGTGAATCTACACCTCTGAATCGGTGGACATTTGTAAGAAAAACTTGATGCAAAATTATTTACAAGAAAGAAAATTGTTGGCAAAGTTGATTTTTTACCACGTTTTTATTAGCTCGCTTTCTTGTTTGTCTGTTTGTTTTTTTTACATCAACATCTTATACTCATCCAGAAGAGAAAATTTTTGAAAGGAGCCATATATGACAAATGTCACAAACAAATACTTCCTGATATATAAGTTGTTAAAGATTTTTCAAAATTTGATATTGTGCGGAGTTATGTGGATAGACAAAAGCCTACTACTACTATAGTTCACCCGACCGTGTCGATGAGACGAAACATAATCGCGTGCGTGCCTCGAGACGAATGAAAAAAGGGACATTCGTCGCTAGGCCCGTACGACGTTATCGTCTCCCTGCACATTCGGATCATAAATGAAGTTGTAAAATACGGAAGAGCAGCCTATATCCATTGTTATAAGACTATTTAATAATATCCTGCATTATAAAATGTTACCGTTCTTCGCCCTTTCGGATTAGGCAATATACCTGTAAAGGACATTATTAATAGAACCGGCCGATTGTTTTGAAATGTACAACCACCGCGCTCCGATCCCAACAGGTGGACATGTGCCACGGACCCATCGAAGCGACGATCGGGCAACCCTCATAAATCATGTCATTTACGACCGATATAATAACAAAAGAAATTCTTTTACAGTTTCCCCACTTCTCAACCTAAAATCCTTCCCCGACATACCCCCGTCCAATTAATAGACGCTAGATTTCCCCACCGAAAATCCGGGGTGACAAGCGCAGTATTATTTTGACCGTGGTCGGAGTAACTTGTTCCCGTTCGTTGTCACGATTTTGGATTACGTGTTGTGTTGTGCTTCACACTTATCAAACCAGCAGTGTGCTGTTGATCCAACGGAGGAACATAAAAAAATTGTATGTACCTATACTTGACATTAGTATTTTATAACCTTGGATTAATATTCTTATGTATAAAAATGGATATAAGAGGTATTCTTTCATATTTTGCTACTTCTTTATAGGCTTAGCAACAAAAGTCCCTTTAAGCTTCGTGGGTCTCAAGGCACGCACACGATCATGTTCTGTCCCATCGACACGGTCGTATGCACTGTAATAGTAGGTTTTTGTCTATACGTATAATTCTACAAAACCAAATTTTGCAAAAACTTATTAAAAACAGCTTATATCGCAATAACTATTTGTTTGCGACATGTGGCTACTTTGAAACTTTTTTCTTCTTGATGAGTAGAAGGTATTGATGTAGAAACAAACTTTAACAACAATTTTCTTTGTTATAAACAATTTTGCGGCAAGTTTCTTTTACAAAAAGTAAATAAAGTTGTACACTATATACACAACTCATAGATAGAAGATAGTAAAGTCGGTAAAAAGGAATATGTGTACGTGTTATATACTATCGCTGGATTTTCATTAATTGAAACAGTAATAGACATATTTGACGCATTAGTTTTTTCCGAAATAGTTTCCGGAATTTATGCGATATTTATAAAATATCAATGCGATATTTGCTATTTTACAAAAATTAAGAAAGACCCATCATTAAATATAACAATAAATTTTTTGGTATTTATTATTTAAATCAAACATACCCCCAACCGGATGCATCAGCTTCTAGATCGTTGGCATTTTGTACGATTGGTGGTTCAGCTTCTTGACGAGCAGGATCTAATTGCTCTTCCAAGGAAGTCACCAAAACCACCATGAAGAGAAGAATAGCCTTAGTGCAAAAAGATATACATTGTTTAAATTATATACATAGTCGTGATTTTGAATTAGACAAAAAAATATATAAAATTGACTTGTCAGGATATTACGTACGATAGTAAATAAATAAATGAACCACGGTGGTTGAATAACTCACCAAGTGCACCGGTCGCAACATTCTGACTGTGAGAACACTGAGAACTGAGTTGTGATGGTCAAGACGGGGTTTATATATGCGCCTTGACCACAAAGAGTTCCGAGGAATCACCGGGAACGTGCCCGAGCTTCGAGTATCGTTTTGCTCCTGTTATTTCAGAATAAGAACAACTTTGTTTTTCAGCCAGTTAAATAGTTTTTCCCAATTTATAAAATGTCTGCCCCTTCAATCATTATCATTTGAATTATTTGGAAACAGTAATTCGTTAATATACATAATATATGTATGTGTAGTATTTTATCTAATTTACATCGAATAATTTTATTTACAAACTACTTTGAAATAAATCTTTCCATTAGTTATTAAAATAATTTTAAAACTTTTAAAATGCAGCATATTTTACTATTTGTGGAAGTAGCGAGTGCATTGGGAAATATATTTGTGCTAAAACACAGTATGAATTTTTCGGAAAAATTCAATTTGCAACTATTGTATTTTTTAAAGATTCCGTGTTTTATTTACCGAGACAATTAAATATATACGTTAACACACAGCCAATAATAAATAATTGAGTGAATATAAATAGTATGCAAAGCTAAAATTTTATTAGGAAATCAAAATGGTCAACTTTATAGTTAAATGGACATTTTTTCAATTTGTTTTTAAACAAATTCAGGGTCAATATATTGAGCGAATACGCGCCAGTTTTCAAGGTAGGCTGGTTACATTCCAGCTCTCTTCAGCCACAACTTGTTTGTTTTTTTAGGGGTGGAGGTGCATATACATATATGTATATATACATATACATATACCAATGCTGTTTTGATGGGATATAAAAATCATCAATGGGCGATTTTGCATAAAATACAATCAATCCTTAACGAACTCGTTATTTTTCAACATTTGTTATTCCCATCTCGTCAAACTGGTGTAAAATAAATAAAACAGATCCTAGAATTGAAGAACCGTAAACAATTAAATATCGGTTAGATATTTTTAGAAACGGGTTTGAACGCATCATTTTTATGGTTCTGTGGAAAATTTTAATTTCATTCGAATGTTTCATTAAATTTCGACTTTTATATATAGTATCCGCGAGAACAAAAGCACTTCAGACTTATTACAAAACAGTTTCCTGAAAGATGAACAAAATTTTAATTCATTATCTCGAACATTTGACATGCAAACGGATCACCCTGAACATTACGATGTACAGAAAATGCGTTAATTCAAAAGAAAAATCAACGGTGAATCTCAAGGAGATACACTTTTCTTTGTTGAATTTTATTACACAGTATATATATACTTACAAGTCGTATCAATTTTTAAGGCCCCTTAAATATTTTTGTCGTATTTGGAAAATATTGTGTTAACAATTTGAAATTATTTATTTAAGAATAATCATAAATATGTTATAAAAAGATTATGAAGAATTTGGGGTATTGCATCGTGTTGTACACTGTTTTCTCGTTTTGTTTAGTAAAGAGCAATTTTTTTTATAAAATTAAAACATTTAAACGTGTTTTAAACAGGGAAAGCACTCACGCAGTGAAACATTGTTTTCATTTATTTTAAAAATTAAGGATTCTAAGCAAAGTGTAACTATAGTTACACATATATGTGTGTGTACTTATATATATATATATAATTATTATTATTATTGTACATAATTATAATTGTATATGCATCCCACAATAGAAGTACCGGTACAAAAAATATTTTTAATTATATAAATTCGAAAAATATCAAAGGACAAATACGCAGTTAGCGGTAGTGTTGAGACATGTTTTGGAGAGTAAAAGAACAGTTCAAGATCATGTCATAAAAATCTCTGAATATATATTTCTGCAGAAACATTGGTGACCTTGAGCACTTCGAAGGTTAACAAAAATATTGTTTACAGTATATTCTTCCATTGATGGTATTCAAATTGCTTAGAAAATATTTGCTTTATCGTTACAACAGAAGGAGATATTTAGGTGAATCGCCCTGTATAAGCGTTAAAAAAAACAACAACACAGATTTTGTTTTCGATGTAGAAAATAAAATACAAGTTCCACAAGAGACCGCAGGTATCGTCAGTGATCCTCAATGCCAACGCGCTTTTATGTTCACCACAGTGCAACGCAATTGCTTATTAAAAATATAATAATATAAAACTTGGTGTTCGTGTATAAGTATATTACGTTGTATATATAGTCTATATTTTTGCAATAACTGAATAGATTCTGACAGTAAACATTGCGATAAAGCATAATATTAAAGACAAGTGTCGCGGAGAACTTGAATAAATCGTTGACCTTAAGGATCACTGGCGACGTTTTATCTCTCGAGGGAATTATTTAAATTTAGCATTCAGGAAATCCACTCTATTTTATAGTGTATCTAATCAGATTTTATCTTGGAATCGTACTTGTCAAAATTTCCGTGAATTTTTCATATATTTTTCTTATTTAAAATGAAAGAAAATATTGTCACGGTAAAAATATGATAAATTCTCGGAATATCATATTATGCGCTACAAATTTTCAATAACGACGTACACAAAATTAATTTCACTTTTTCTTAGGTGAAATTCAAAATCGTAGTCGTCAGCTACATCACATATGTACGATGTTGGTAGCGAACGTGTTGCGAATAAGAAAGACTAACAAGAAATATTAAGACGAATGTTGAGATTTAACAATGGAAGTGAGAAATACTTCAAAAAATAATGAAAATAAGAAAGGGAAAAACGAAGGGTGAAAGGAATGTAGAAAGACAAAAGATACAGATCAAAGTACAATACAGAATTGATATGATTGTTGTAAGTAAAAGAAAAAATGGATAATATTAAATATACAAAAAAGATATCTTCAAAACCATGGAAGCATATATATGTATACATATATACATTTATTTACAAAATGTTTAATGTTTATCGATTTACAAAAATATTACTCTTTAACCATATTTAGACTGAGAATTTGTGCGTAATTAAAATTATAAAAACATTAGATTACTTAAGGAATTGATACCCATTCTGGCCAGTTTTGAATTTTTTCATAGACCTTATTTCCTGGACTTATGATGCTCAAAGCTTGTCTAGCTCCAATTACACGAACATCGTCTCTAAGTATTCCTTGTGACTTACCAAAAACAATTAGATTATGTGCTGCATTAAGCATTTTTTCACTTGCTGGTGTATCTAAAATTAAAACAACACGTATCGATAAGTATCTTGCTGAAATCGTTTGTTTATAATTGGAGTATATACTGTTTTAATTTGTTCATATATATATATTTAATAACACATATCGACTAATTAATATCACCTTGAAAATTTCCCATAAAAGCAATTCCAATGGATCTTTTATTATATCCAATTGTATGAGCTCCTTCTCGATTCCAGCCAGTGCCTTCATACACATTTCCATCGCCACCAACTAGAAACCTATTATTTAAGCATAAAACTAAAATAAGTTTACTTTTGTCATAACATACGATCGACATTTACAAAATATTTAATCAACAATATGTAAGAAAAAGACACTTAAGAATATCCGATGTCATGCCAGCTCAAAGAGTCCATATGATAAGAACGAATTCCTTCAACTACGGAACTACATTGACTCCTGGTGCTACACTGTGGACCAGCTGTATGCGCAATTACAACATAAGGAAGAGGAAGAATTAAATAATTTATACTCCTCGGTGGTGTACTAGACCATTCATTTCGTTTGATAATTGGGGGTGACTCATCATCTGCATCTATATGAAATTGGAGACATACTTTTTACATTCTGTTATACAAATATTATTGGGTTCGCAAGAAAGTAATTTTTGTATTTTAAGGTGAAATAGGGAGCCCAATTTTTTTTATCCAAGCAGTCAATTTTAACGAATAGATATTCTCCCTTTTGATCTTTTATCAACAATAATAAGGTCATCGCTTGAACAAAGACATTCGGTTTGATTTCACCTTAAAATACCGAAATTACTTTCTTGTGTACCCAACATATTAAATAATTTATATAAAATACATTGTTAACAGCTTCCTTATATACTATATTACATAACTGGATTTATACAAATTCAAATGGAAAATCTTACTTGCAGCATAGGTATAGAGTACCAAGAAAATAATAGTCCATATTTTGTTTACCATTTTGCAACAATTCAACTCCTTGATTGCCTGTTGCAGTTTAAAACTGTACTACTATTGATCTAGACAATATGAATCCTGTGACGTTCATAAGTAAAAGACGATCGTTATAGTTGCAGATAATTATATATATTCGTTGAATCGATGAAAGTTCATAGGTCTGGGCCCAGATAATCTTGAACTTCTTTATTTCTTTTTTGATATTACGTTAGACATGATAAAGCTGTGTGTGTACACAACTTCTGCTTTTTATCATATATATATAATATATATATATATGTCCTAAAGTAAGCGTGTAACTGCGTGTAACTTTTAAATTTACCGCGACATGATATAGATGGCAGCACCACGTTCGCCTCCCAATATGGCTGAAGGACGTTTTAGAAGTGGATTCCCCTTCCGTCTTTCGCTTCAAACCTCCGCACCAGTAAGTCCACTTTATGCACCGCCCTTTTGAGGTCCATGGTGTGAGGTGTGAGCACGTGAGACGTGAAAATTGATTTAGGAGGTTCTTGCGCGGGTGTTGGTATCGCATGTCCCTAAATATCGAAGTCGACAGTGCAGCCATCTAGGAATGTCGGCTACCAACGTCCGCCGCAGCGGCGACAGAGTCAACATCCGGCGACGCAGAGATGCGCACGTTTCGGCGCTCGCCGAGGGAAAAGGGACGCCGCGATCGTGACTTTGGGACATGAGAGCGACGATGAAGCCCGCCAGCCTGCAGAGCAGCACCTGAGGAGCACACTTGCGTCCAGCAATACGCACGAAACCGGAACCGGCTGGTTTACGCAGAATTTACATAGGATCAATCGACGATTATAAACTTGATCCCGAAACGATTGGGAAGCTACCCTTTCTATCAACGAGGTAACACACCTCTTCCTCTTGATCGTATATGGTTCTACAATAATCTTTTTCAAACAGGAATTATTGTTGATCACCAATCACCGGATCCTTTCGTTTGTTAGAAACAATGCCTTTTAAGGAACTTCTATCAAGGCTGATTAATAACTTCATTAATGACTTGTTCCTTTGTAAAGTCGGTACATTTTTATGGATTTTGATATTTTGTACATTCTCTGTTCGGCTGTCTTAATAACATTAACTTTGATAGCGAATCGGTCTTAATCTATTCGATTTGAGATTGGTTTCAGTTTACATTTGATAACATTCGAATTGTTCGAATCGATCATCCTTTTGCAAAATTTTTGTCAATTATTTTTCTCTGCGATTTGGGGAACAGAAACAATTTTTGTGCTTACCTGCTAATGTGCACCTCACCTTGACGCTATTTTTATGTTATTTAGTATCTTTTTGCGTTTGTAATGATAAATCTAATTTTCTTGAGGTAGCAAAACTCACATTAGAGGGTATAACCTTATTAAATATTTATTTTTGTCAATATTGTGAGTTAAATAATGTTAACATGTTTCGAAGACATTAGCAAATAAACAAATAAGTGTTGCCCATTATTCCATTAGCATATCCCTATTACGTTTCGTGTGTTAGTAATATTTTAAATATATTTCTTGCAAATACAAATTAATATGTACCAGATATAAGAAATACAGTTTCATTGTTTTCATGACTATCATTATCTATTCTGTCTTGATTTTAGGTGAGATAATTGTTTACTTAGTGGTCCTTGTTGAAAATATACAACTGTTATCCATAAGAATACTTGCAAATCATCATAAAGAAGTTCTCAACATCCACAGTTCCAGGGCATCAGGTATACTTAAATTTTGCTTGTTTCAATTTATTAATATACTTTGGAATTCCTGATGGAATCATAACTTCGTTATGCAGAAAATTCTAATTTTACAACACATTTTTAACTGTTCGCGAATCAGGTGGGATTAAATTGAACCCAGTGATTATAAAACTGCTGCATTTTTTCTCGAGTAGCTGGAGTTGGAACAATATTGTGCCAGTGCCATGAAGAAAAAGAATTGTTCATTTTTAAGAGATACATCTTTGTTTTATTTGGTTGTGATCCTGCTATGAAAACAACGCAACACGATTGTACAGTGTATTTTTATTCAAATGTTTTATTTGTCGACGGATATTGGTTACAGTAAAATTAATCCCACCTGGTTCAGGAAGTGACAGTTATTCACCTGGTTCGCAGAGGGTTAATTATGTAGTATATAAATTATTTTAGAGCCATGTCATCGGGTGCAGGTTCAAGTGGAACTAGCAGAGGGCGTGGTTCATCGCTAGCGGACAATAAACCAGAAAACAAGGAAGCAAAGCCAAATCCAAAGATGTCAAAAGCTTTAGGAACATCTGCCAAAAGGTACCATAATTAAGATAAGCACAACATTAAGATTGTCTGCTTCGAAGGTCTGTTATCATGAAACTGAACTTTCTGTTGCAGGATACAGAAAGAGTTGGCAGAAATCACATTAGACCCTCCTCCAAATTGCAGGTTCGCACTCATCAATTAACTTTCCAACTGATGTAGATTTTAATCTTAGAACTAATGAATGAAGTTTCTCGTGCAACAATTAACAATTATTTTCTGTGTTTTATAGTGCAGGACCTAAAGGAGATAATTTATATGAGTGGGTATCAACTATACTTGGACCTCCCGGTTCAGTTTATGAAGGAGGAGTGTTCTTCTTAGACATACATTTTTCCCCGGAATATCCTTTCAAACCACCAAAGGTATTAATTAATGTAATTAATTATTAACAAAATGACTTGTGTGTGATTATCAGTACCAACTGCAGTCGTCATCTGAAATTACAGCAGTGACAGACACCCTTACATCTCAATACCATACATCACACACCTTCAACACTAAACGACAAAGTTTAACTTTTGTAATTTATTATTTATTTCTATTTAATCGAGGTGCGCGAGAATCTCCGATGTTCGCGAAGCTATCTGACATTCTCACATACTTCTACTGTGTACTAAACATTAAAAGTAGTGTATGCAACAATTTATTTCAGTAGAATCACCACCACGACAGTTATATTAAGCCATCCCACAAGTTCAGGCCATTTTTTCAGCGAAGGCATATGTTAATTTTGTAACCATACTTTTTTAAGTTTATTTTAGGTATTTTCAGAAAATCTGACATCTCCGAAACCGATAAATTTCGTGATTTCTGTATAAGGTCTCGAACTTCATCTTCGTCTGTCTGAGAAGGATGCTTCGTCTTCTAAAGAAATATTCTCCCACCTTTAAAACGTTGAAACCACTTCTTACGAGTACAAGATAAAAGCGTACTTCATACGTAAACAGCATACATGTCGTTCATAGTGATTGTTACTGAATTTCCTTTCCAAACTTCATATAACATGAGATGTGCACTGACTCATGATTTTGCACTGCTAGGAATCACTGTGTTCACTATTTTGCGATTTTACACGGAAGTGCATTGGTCCCTTCTCGCCGCAAGGTTTATAAATCGATGCTTGAAATCTATACACAAAAGTCGGCAAGAACTAATGGGATGACCTAATACTATATCGCCCATAGAAAACTCTTCCTAGCGTAAATCAAAATACTATAGCATGGCTGTGACAGTAATGAGTAATTTTTCCGAATGATTTTAGGTCACATTCCGAACACGTATCTATCATTGTAATATAAACAGTCAAGGTGTCATTTGTTTGGACATATTGAAAGACAATTGGTCGCCTGCACTCACTATTTCTAAAGTCTTACTGTCCATTTGTTCACTTCTAACGGACTGCAATCCAGGTAAATTCAAATATATATATAAATACAATCTTATTCGTTTATGTATTAGAGTAGACAACATTATTAGAACGTAGAACAAATTAATTTCTTATGAGGATTTTATTGATTAGTTTCGATGATTCGTAAGAAATATTACGACGATTTTTTAGGTGAACGGACTGACAAATTGGTTTAGTTTTCATATAATTTTTAAAAATGTTTCAGCGGATCCTCTAGTAGGAAGTATAGCAACACAGTATCTTCAGAATAGAGAAGAGCACGATCGTATAGCACGTCTTTGGACTAAGCGTTATGCAACATGAACGATTTTTCAGAAATCGCTGCCCTTTTCATTCCTTCAAAACAAAGAACGGCCGCTTAAGGGAGCCCATCTAACTATATTCAGATCTTGAGTATTCGAATCGATCAATTGTTTTGAATAAATTCAGTGTCGGAGGTTTCTTCGATTAGTGAATATATATTTCACTTACTGTTTCTGGCACATCTTCTTTTTTTACTTAAATTTTTAAATTATTTTTTTCATCATAATTCAAATAAAAATATTTAAAATATATTTATAAATGACCAATAATAAGACTGAGTCAATTGAAAGTTTCTTGCTCTTGTAATCAATAATAATATTTATTTTACTAATATATATTTTCATTCCTTTAAAACGTATCGATTAATTAATTTGTTCTTTATATTGAATTATGTCTGATGTAAGTGGTCAGAAGTAAAACAAATTGGTAAAATTGATCGTTCGAATAATCAATTTTGGCTCTCCGCACCTTCGAGAAACTTATTGTATGTATATGTATATCGACCGAAGGATCGTTTTAAACGAAAGACTATTCTAGATCGTCGATTCGATCATTGTGATGTGCTTTTATATCTAGTATGTAAATGTGCCTAAGATGAATGAACGTGCGTGCATGTGTAACCTATACTCTCTTTTTCACTCTATAACTCTTGAGAAGAACAGTACATCTTCCACAATTTATTCTTATATCTATGAAGTTGGATCACTTTATTTGCTTGTTTTATCATGCATTTGACGAGACAGGTATTAGTTTTTTCATTGTAGATTCGCATTCTCTTCTTTAATCATTTTGATAATGAAGCAAAATTTATATACAGTCAATTCGAAATGTTGCAAGGACCCTTTAGAAACTTTTTTAAGCAGTGCTTTCTAATAGGATTAGACATTTTTACTAAGGACATTCGTTTACACATTTGAGAAGAAAGTAATATTTTTTACGGCAAAATATAAAAAGAAGTGTAACACTTAAAAGCATTTCGATAAAAATGATTGCAGAATGTCTTCCAAAAATAGAGGTAGTTTGATTTTTCGTTTTTAAATAACAGGAATACTGAATACGTACTATTAATTGCTTTAGTAATTGTGATAAGATATATTTTTTTTTGTTATGACTACTTTGTCAGAAATCTAACTCGAGAGTGAAAAGGGTGAAAAGCGAGGGCCCTCGGTTATTTTTCTTCTGCCTTTTGTTTGTTTCGTTCATCTGGTTGTTTTAAGAACTCGTGATGAAATAGTATTTGAAAGGGTACGTCCATTGACTGTACCAGATAATATTGATAGTTTAGGCAATATTATGAACAATATGAATAATCCGAATGTAAGCAAGTAATTAGACTACTAGTTAAGGGGCCCTACTCAATTTTCAATTTTTTACTGACTTACTTTTGCATAAAACAAACTAAAAAAATTTTTTACATAATAATATTTATTCTACGTGAAAAGACGTTGAAAAAAAAAGAAATCTGACTTTTTGCCAGAAAATTGTCCGTATGAACATAAGTTCGTTTCACGGAAATGTAACTGCAGTCACGTTTATTAAATAATAACGCTAATCATAACAAATTACTTTTTACTGGTCTATTATGGATTTAGCGATAAATCATGTACGAGTGATCATTGTAATTAAGTAGACGTAGCACTTGAGTAATTAAACAAAATTGGAATTTCACTCACTAGAAATTCCTTTTCAAAGTTCATGTGTTGATCGGGCTCGTAATATTTAAATTGCTGCGATTGTAAATAAACATAATTTTCTGTATATTAGTGACCAATCATAAACCATAATTCTCATCGAATTTATATTGACTATCATATTAACAAACTGAATACAGATGTGATGTCTTCTAAAAGGTCTTCTTATAGAATTTTCTTTGTTTTTGTTAAAACTGCAATCGAATCGACAAAAATCAATTATTTGAGTTATTGAAAGAATTGGAATTTTATACTAATTCGTCATTCAAATACTTTGAATGGACTACAAAACGTTAATGTATAGTGGTTCCTTCTGGTGAAGAATGGATTCCCAGAAAGAGAAATGTTCGTTGATTAATATATTACTATATCACAAGCAGAATCAATGATAACTGAAAGGAAGTATTTACTATTTTAATTCATGATTTAATTGTACAGTTCATATCGCGCAAACAACTTTAATTTTTTATTTGATTTCAATTACTATTGTTAAGGTTCTTGTAAATATATTCTGTGAAGTTCTTGAAAAAATGATCTACAGATCTTTTAGACCTCTGGAACTGTATATAAGTTGCACGTAGAATCTGCTCTTTTGTAATTAAAGGTATAAAACAACAAAAACGAAATGATTCTTAATTCATACAGCGTTTCATGAAAATATTTTTTGTGAGGGAAATTGTTTAAACGAGTCTTTGAGTTGGTCTAAAAATCAAAAGTGGGTAATTGCAACAACGTTGCAAATAGTACAACTTAGATCTTAACTTTAGCAGACAAAAGTAATTGATCAGGAAATGTTTTTAATCGTAACATTCAACAATTGTTTAAAACCACTTTGAAGTCATTTATGTAGTTTTAAAGACGATCTTTTAAACGAAGTCCTACCCTCTTATATTCTGCGAATTCATTTCTTTTGTTGACAAATAGTTATAGAACTATGCAAGAGAGCATCCTATTATATAATTACTGAATGTTAGTCTGCTAATGCTATAAGTGAATATAGAGCGAAATAAAAGAAAAAAACGGATCATAATGAGTTTTCGTTCTTCATTCTATCTTTACTTCCAATTGAATTTAATTTAAATTATATGTCCTTACATATAATATGTTATTACCAGAATGAACAACACTTTTCTTTTATGCGAGTTTTCATAAAATTAAGTATGAAAATACTACAAGGGTCATACAGTTGAAAGATATGACATCGTGGTAGTTCATGCTACTGAAACTTAAAACCATGAATTAATTATAGTTGTATTGATACTGGTCTAACAAGAATGAATAGGAGAGTCAGATGAAAATGAATAAGTATAAATAAAAATTGCTACATCAATTTGGGTCATACTATTTATTAGTAAAAACCACGCTCGTGGCCTAGAATAAACAGATACAATATTTATTTAATATATTTTATTAATATAGATAAAAGCTATACGACAAGATGTGCTAAAGTGATCAGCTCCTAAAGGACGACAATTAATATATCCATTAATTAATTAAATTACAAGTAGAAAAATATCGTAAGAGACTAAACGCCACAAAAGCAAACGTTTCCTTCTCATTTAATACTGATTTCGTTTTTTTTTGTATTTCTTACGTTATCGTCAGTCTTTTCTTATCAGCCGATCATGAAAAGTAATATCCAGACGAGACTTTTGTTTCCATCACGCTTCGCATGGTATAACATTTTTTCTTTTGCAGAAAATCACATAAATTAACGTTGGTCTGATTTCATCTTAAATGAGAACATTCGCTATCGCATATAAAAGTTCTGTAATTTAACAATGTGTAGAATCTTCTATAGTTTAAAATTATAAATGCATGTATACACCCAAAATTAATTTTAACATGGACATCCTATACATGTATAAGTTTATATGACTTAATAACTACGGTTTAAAATATCGATCGTTATATAATATTAAAGATAGAGAACGTATAAAACAACAGAAACCAAAAACTATTAAATAATAAACAAGTTAAAAATTATTAAAAATCAGAGACGTAATTGTGTGGACGTTTTCAAAGAACTTTATCATATATATAAATATAATATATATATAAATACTTAAAAATATAAAATAAATTAGTGCCTTTTAACAATCTTGCCATCAAACAAATTAATAAACTCAAGTTAAAACGAAGAATAACAAAAGAAAATGTTATACCAAATTGATAAACTTAAAACAGAGAGACTTGTTTCAAGTGTGTGCCACAGTTCTGAACAAAATCAATACTACTTCAATTATAATTATTCGACGTAATGCTAACGAATTATTTATAACAATTCAAACACATTGCTAAACATTAGGCACACTTGAAAATTTCAGTATTACCTTATTAAATATATAAATATTATAATACCAATTTTTTTTCTTGTAAAATAATATTTAAATGATCGAAATCTCGCTTATTCCAATACCACATTAATAATATATAAGAATTATCATCCCCAAAATAGCTATATTTACTAAACATTATTACGTTACAATATTTATTAATTTTTTTATAATAAATCATTATTTTATATTATTTGGTCCGGACAATACATATATCTTAAGATAATTAAAATTGTGTAATCAATCAAAACTATTATCTAGGTGTTACCTAGTTTAATGACGGATATATAAACTATAGTTTATATGTTCTAAATTAAAGAATCAGCAAAAATACATTCCTGACATAAAGTAATATGTCTTCGCAATTAAATTTAC
Source organism: Lasioglossum zephyrum (assembly GCA_028455615.1). NCBI lineage: Eukaryota > Metazoa > Arthropoda > Insecta > Hymenoptera > Halictidae > Lasioglossum > Lasioglossum zephyrum. Next base: position 16,216,377 of record CM052326.1, on the reverse strand, counting down.
TGTATCAAAATATGCGAGATTTCAAAGGAGAAGATACTTAACATATTGCAATTGCAATAATTATAATAAAATTCCTTAAATCGACGCAATGCCATGAGCTCGCATTTTTATATCTTCCGTTCTTAAAATTGATACGCATAAACGATGACAAAAATCTGTTGTCGCGAAATTATAGTTCTTTCGTGCCAGCCGATTGTTTAATGAATTTTTTTCTAATATATCCTGTTTCTAAAAATGTACACAATTATGGTCCCAACATATAATGATCCGATGCTAATACAAGAATATTCTAACTCAGACTTTGCAATACTTGTATATTTCATTAGTTAATACTTTTAGATATCCTTTAGTTCGTCATTTTGCCTTTACCACAGAATTTTTTCATGCTATTTTAAACAATATTCTGTAAACGAATGGGCTAAGTTTCCGTTGTTAATTACAAATGAACAAATCATATACAAAACTTTATGTAATACTTAGAATTATAATGTATAAAATTGTTTAAACAACATATTTTAATATATGTATTCTGTGCTATGTGCAACGAATTTACAAACATTTTTATGACTATTGTATAATAAGACTATTCTTTAAATAATATTATCTATGGCAATTTTTCAGTTACTAGGACTAGTAAAAAAACATTTCTGATTTTTATGAAAACAAGTACAAATCAATTTTGAACTGTTAAAGCTAATGTGTTTGCATTGCAGCATTTCATGTCGATGTGTTTAGCATTTCATTTATGCAATGCGTGTATAAATGTTTTTCTATTATGCATGATTTTATTTATAGGTAAACTCAACCGAATATTAATTAAATTTAAGATTCGTGAAAACATGAGAACGATAAGGTACATTATAATTATGCCAGCAATGGTTGTCGATAAGATCAAACATTTTCGTCAAACATTGGTATTAATGATTATAAAATAAAATCTCAATCTCGAACACTAAATTTTTCACCTAAACCGAAATATATGAGATGATTCATCTGCGGTGCACGTTGAAAATTATATTTCATATATCTATGACCGACTATATGAATAGAAAACGTTCGGTAAAGTGAGGATGCATAAAAGTGTTTGACGTGTTTGACTTTGCAACAAATCGAGGCACTGAAAGAGCCTTTTAGACAGAGACTGGCGTCTATCTATAATTATCGAATTTCGTTTGAAACATTCTTGCATGACAATAAAGCTTTAATTGCAACATAAAATGGTCTACGAAGAAAAATTTGGTTTCAATCATTTGGCATATAATGGCAGTAATTTGAATTTGATTCTCCAATCATTTGCTTTCTTCTTAATCTCTAGACAGCGTACGAGTGTTGGTTACTCTGCGGCCAGGGTTCTAAGTAAATGGTTTTGCGACGACTCTAGAATTATTCTTTGAATGAATTCACGACGAACAATACTTAGAGTTTATAATACCTCCTAATTGGTGTCAGATCAGTGCGCTGCGGTCTCGCTGCAAGTATAAATTAATTAAATCGTCCGTGACAGAACACCATTTCTTTCTGATAAAACACACCAAGTGTTGCACGTGGCAAAGCAAGAAGGTGCATACAGTTTACGCTTTCCAAAATAAGACCACGACATTCAGAATCACTCGTATCGTATTATCAATCATACATATCACTTGCGCCTTCGTTTCTCTCGGAATATACATATATTTAAATTTGAAACTTACTATAAAAAAATATAGTTGTCATATACAGCATGTTTCATGTGATTATATTGTTTGTTTGCAAATCATATCCTAACAAAGAAGTTTTCTCTGTTCTTCGCATTAAAATTTACAATCAATACAGTGTCCAGATTTAGGAAAGCGTAGAAGTAAATATAAATAGATGTAAATTAACTTTCTAACGAATCCACTAGCATTAGGTACTGTTAATTTAACATGACTGTTTAATAATCATATTGAATTTGCACAACTGCAAAAGTCACGTTGTTCCATATTTTATATAGAGTTTGAAGTTTCTTCAACATACAATTGCGTAATCATATTGTCAATTTACAAATTTAGTAATATATCGTGCCAACACTATGTAAACTTTGTATGAACAATAGAACGCTTCTATATTATGCGATGACTATCTATGCATATTTTTATAGTAAAATTCATAAATTTAATCAAAGGCAACATAATATGGTGTAAGCATCAAACGTTAAAATAACGTATTACGTACGTTACAACTATTGTTTTAAATATTTTTCATTTATCAGATGATTAAACCATAATGCCCCGCGCTATGTATTATGGTTATTTAATTTTAGATGCTGTTTTCATTGTTATCAAATTGTACATGAAAAGGTATGATACAAAGATTGAAAAAACATAATATTCATTAAGAAAAAAGTAATAAAGAAGCTTAGGCTGAATGAAAAAGAAGCTAGAAATACTAAATAGTGAAAGCATAGTACTTTTAACCATCACAATATTCTCTTGTGAAATTATCTCTTGTAAAATGAAATTATATACTCCGACATTGAAGACTACTTTCCACAAATCGAAACCAGGATAAAACTTAGTCATAACAAATAAGGTGTTAATATATTTACGTATATAACACTGAAATCTTAACATAAATATATTATTTCGATTTATAGATCTCCAGTATCCGCGTGCAGTTTGTTAACAAAGTATAAAATCTTTCCCACTGTTATCGTATGTAAACATGATCAGTCTTAAAGAAACAGTCATAAAGACATCATACTGCACAAAAATGCTATTTTTTCCTATATCAGATTATCAATATCCAAAGAAAAGTGTAATTATATTAAATTCGAATAGTACTAAATACTTCGTTTGTATCGATATTGCTATAACTGACGATGATAATAACGAGTGTAACAATTGGTAATGATGTGGACAAAACTATACAGTGAAAATAATTATTCATAAAATACTAATCGAATGTTGCCACGAATAGATTTTTATAATTTCATAAAGATGCATGTAGATTGTTTCTGCTCTATCATATTTTTGTGCAGCATGATAAATGAAGAGTACAATGTGCAATTTGTGCAATATTCTGTTACTTCAACAGAAATATAAGGAAATTGATACATGAACGTGTAACAGCGAAAGACAGAGAGCACATTTCGAAGATTCAGTGCAACTTTTAGGCATTGTAACTGTGGATAACTGTCTGCTTACACAGTTTCGTATTCGCGACGTATTGAACGTGCCAGACAACATGCGAAGATTACTCCAATCAGCTGAAATTAGAAATTTTTTTTATATTATTTAATTTTACATAAAATTCTTAGTGTCACTTCTTTCTGCATAATTAGACAGCGGGTCTTTATGCAAAATAAAAATTGTCTGCATCCATTGCAAGAGATAGAAACCAAATAGAATGTTATTTCTTCGTTTAATGATTTGAACAGAGGAGAAATCATATATTAACATCTCCAATCTTTAAAATTATTCAACAATTTTCAATTTCATCTACTCAATTTTGCTATGAATGCATAAAGATCCGCTATCCATTAATAATATTTATTTTAAGGAAGACTTACCTGAATAACAGCAATGCCAATGCCTACGCCACCCAAAATCAATGCATTATGCTCAATAGCAGCTTGAAGATTGTGCATACATCCTTCTGCATACACGGAAATTGCATTTAAGTCACAATGGTTTCCTTTTGGTACTTCCTTGCAGCAGGAATTTGGCAGAGAAATGTCTGAGAAACCAGGAACTTTAGCCCAGTCATTGGGGCCATTCATGCCACAGCACTGAAGCTGCAATTTCAAAGTAAATTTTGTATTAAATGTATGTTGAATGGCTTTCAATTTAGTGTTGTATGAAATAGAAATTCAATTTGATTTCAGGGAAAACACGTCTTATTGTGTACACTTACGTCATGATGCATAATATCCCAAGATTTGCGAACGTTCATATCAGATGAATATTCCTGCATGGTACTGTTCATTCTATTATTTACCATATACCGAACTTCTCTCTGCATCATATATCCAGAAATACCAGCAACGAGTTCCAGTACAAAGATCAGAAGAAGCAATACTGAGAACTATATAACGAAAAATTCAATATATATTATCTCTTCTTCTAAAAGAGCAAATAATTTTGAAATATTTCACAAGTTATCTACATATATTTTTTACGCCTTTCAATAGTTCTATTCAAAAATATTATTTGTTCACAGAGTACAACTCTGTATTTAATTTGTATTATATTTTTAAAAAATTATTCATATTCAGTGTTATACATATCTATAGTTGTGAAATGATTCGTACCGTTATTATCATGCAATGATTTTCTTTCACTGCTCCACAGCACCCAAAGAATGATACAACAAATACTACAGCACCTATTACGATCATAAACACTGGTGCTGCAAAGAACCAACTGTCCATAAAATAATTGTATCCACTGTAAACTAGCAGGATTACAGTGCCAACCGCAATGAACACAATTCCTGTTATCTGTAATCATAGAAATTTGATGTTTTTAGTAACAGTTTAATTAGAGTGGAAATTAAATAGATGACACACATATATAGATATTATATATGCTTGCACAGAAAATGCTAATAAGTCAATGAAATTTTAAGCTATGTACTTCGGAAAATCGGTTACTTCCGATTTGGCTGAAATTATAAATGGTTTCAGTAAACCAGCTTCTTTTTAGTTATATTTGTACGAAAAATTTTGGTTCTGATCTAGGTTTGGTTTTTTAAAAATTTTATACCGGCTTTCGGATGTTTCGCCAAATTTTAGTACACAATAAGTGAACACGTCGCGTCTCATTTTATTAATACAATATTTTCTGAAAGTGATAAAGTGAGAGTGCAGATTTGTTTACATTTCGAGAATTAATATAAAATGTTCGATACGTTTGCAAGGGAAGTAAAACGGAAGATTTGTTTGCATTTCGAGAATTAATATAAAATGTTAACTATTACATTTATGTTTGCAAAGGAAGCTGATCATAAAATATAGACGCACGACGAGCCTGAGACTCATAGAATTTGTAAAGATGAATAAATGTATACATGAAAGTAGGTAGAAGATGCACTAAACCCACGCAACGTGCGATTAATACGATGCGTCTACATACATGTATACAATGTAGATGTATGTAAATGTATACAGTGAATGTCACTTGCGATCGTACACTTTAAGACCCGTTTCACGGCGCGCCGTACCGCCCGCTCTAGTCTGGAGCGGGGTTAATATTCGCCAGACTTCGTTCACAAATTGTTTTCAAAAATAGTTGACACAGAAATAGATTGGTACATTGTTACTGAATACGTACCAATTACAAAATAAGGTTTATGTAAAATCAATTAAAATTCGAAAAGAATGTACCGAAAACGTACAGTTTGGAAAAACTACAATATCGAATTTTTAGATTCCGCATTTTTCATTTATTGAAATATTTTTGAATCCGCATTAAAATTAAGATTTGAACGTGCATTGAAATTCGCTGCTGAAGTAAAGAAATATTAATAATACAAGTGTCAATAGGTTATTCTTAATAAACAATTATCACGGGCAAATAACTCATGATAAACGAAATGGTATATGCGAATCAGTGTTGTTAAACACTTTTTATATGTAGATATATTTTAACCATCCGAAATATCATATTTCATTGAAAATTAATCAACGTCGACCGTATTTGTAGCATATGGTGAAGCACGGGAAAATAAAATCCTAAAATATACATTAAAAAGTATTAGTGTAAAATATAATCAAGTAAGTTTTATTGATAAATAAATGTCACAATGTTTACAGTGAGACTCCCGTTATCCGCAGAGATTGGTTCCAAGACCTTCGCGGATAAATAGTAGCTAACATCATGTTGATATGAAATTTTAATTAATGTAATTACTAACTTTGATGTAACATTATTTTATAGTTTATAATCTTACATAATGTTATTAAATATGAAAATTATACATAAAATATTAGAACGAAAACAGTTTTGCGCCACGAATTAATTAAAATTATATTAAAAAATAAGTAAAATGTGAAATAGTATTCTCGATAGCTAAAAATATCTGCATGCATATATAATAGGTGCGCTGTAATTTTTTCATTTGTTGTAAAAAGAGCCTCGAGTAAAAAAAGTTTGGGAAGCACTGACGTAATATATCTAACAAAAATTTACGCTTTTCTCAAAAGTAATGCAATCATTGTATTATTAAAATTTGAATTTCATATTCTTTAAAATATTTATTAATATATAGCACACAATAAATGCTTTTAATTTATCACAACAATTATTATTAATTAACTCTTCGACTTCCGATTGTGGCCAGTTACGGATATATTGGAAGGATCCGCGAATATATTTACATAAGAAAATATTAATATATTGCAAACTATTTGACCCTTGCGCGATTAAAATAGATTTCAACTAAAAATCTTGCAAATTTTAAGATGTTACAACAGAAAGTGACACTGACTATATGTGTAGTATACCTTATATAGGTATACACGTATATTCTTGATGCACGTATAGCGATTGTTTCTGTTCCAATTTGACGATCGACTGACGCAGGGAAACGACTACAGCATTCGAAACATATTTCGCTTACAAACGAAGTAGAATCGACAAAAAATTATCCACGAGTATGAACAAATATTCACGATTATTTTAACGTCTTCAATTTTACCAAAATTTATGATAGCTATTTATCGAAACGTAAATGTTAAAAATTTCACAAATTTAAAATGCATTACGATATCAATTAGCCACAAGCTCGTATAAAACACATAAAAATATAATTTTGTGTATCTAAGGGGAAGGTGTAGTAAGACTTAAAATAAATTAATGAATAATTTATATAGATATACACTTTTCCGTATAAACAAAAGTTGTTCGTTACGAATATACGTGTTGCTGTTTTTTAAGAATTTTTGATGAATGAATTCTTTGGATATTTGGAAAAGGTAACGTGGTAGAAAATAAAATGAAGATTGACGAAAGGCGCGAACACAACATGGAGTACTTACAGCGAATATCAAGTTGAAGAGAAAAGTCAGGTATTTGATACATGTCATCCCACCGGACACCATTTTTACCACTCACTGTTTCACTGGTTTCAATCAGAAGAAAATCAAGTACAAAACGTACTGGTTATTGACAAGAGGGAAACGAAACGAGAGTTTCGTGTGCGTCGTTTCTACAGTCGAAGAACCTTCCTTCGCTTCGAGGGCTCGCTAAAGAATAATCGTATTTTCATCGGTCCTTCCAGGCTGAGTCGGTTGCGTGCGCACCTTTACCGTAATTTACTCAGAACCGACCACATACATCAGGGAACCATGGGATTCAACAATTTTTCTTTCAAAAAATCTAGGACACAGTAATATTTTCGAAACATCGAGATTTTTCTTTTGATAGAAAAACTATATTCGTAATCTACAAACGCGTTTTTCTCAGAGTTGCGTTTTGCAAAACGGTGTAAAAGATATGTCTCGAGCTCTACCTTAACAATTACTTTAAAATTTTGTAGTTATCTTCATTGTAATATCTATTGGACATTGACGATCGATTTTTTTCATTTTCTCAGTATTTTGTTAAGTATAAATAAAAAATTAAATTTTCTACCGAAATTCCATCATTAAATTTAAAATATCTGCCATTTCGTTAATTTTTATAAAAATTGAAATGTGGGATTGTCAATGCCTAGAGTGTCCTAACTCCTTAAAAAATTTAGAACATTCGAAATTTTGTGTTATTCACATTTCATCTACCGGAAATAATTGTGCTGTACCAAATCGAAGCTTAAAAATCATTACACTACAATCCCAAACCAAATTACAATAACTTCCCTATAGAATCGGGAAGTTAATTATTAAATTACGTATATTTGAGGATGAGTTGTTGATTTATAAAACGTTCGTATATGCAGTTTCGTAGAAATTTCAATTAAATTTACAGTTTGTAGAAAATCGTACAATTCAGTAATGTACTATCGGTTTCAATAGAATAAGTAAACTCTGCCTTGTCGATTTGATAATGATTACGAAAATGATAAAATATTGCACTGTTTAAATTAGTTATAATGTATGTACTACAAGCAACATGTACAGTTGAAATGTACGTAAAAAATAGTAAGAATTCTTTTACAAGATGCACTGTCAGATTACGTTTCTGCACATTGCAGTTACATAACCGTGAGTAACAATGCAATTTTTCAAGCAATCGCCGCTGCACCTGTGTAATAAAAGCAAAAAAAGATTGAGCAGAACAACTGTCATGGCTAAAATTAAACATAATTAGAGCATGCATATATGGTATGCTTTTGTAAAGTATGCATTTAAATATTTGACTACTTATTTATTTATTTATTGTCATATTATTTCACATAAGTAAATTACATATTGAATAGACAATCGAATTTGGTAACATTCGATTTCATTTATTCTGTTGAGTTTCTACGAAAATTTTACTGTGCTCTTCTTGCTTGTTTGTTAAAAATTTATTGAAAGCTCATCAATCAATTCCGAGATATCACGAGATATACTAGTGATATAAGTATTACGTTAATTCCAAAGTTTAATTTAATTAAGTAAATAACAAATCATCAGTTTGTAAATATAAATAATAAATAATAAATATTTTATTATTTTTTTTAAACTAAAATTTTGCATGCATAATGTTCATGCATTGAACTTCCCGTTGATGTTTAGTTATAGATACCAAGTATTCTAATGACAAGATAAATTATATTTATAATAGTTTACGGATATTATTTCTGATATTGAACACGGGAATAGAATGTTTTTGAAGTTGTGGTATAATAATCTATATTTAGGTTTGTCCTTATATGATCTGTTAACATTGATTCTCTGCATAGCAATAGGGACGATGCACTGCACGGCAACCCGTATACTAGTTCAATACAACGTTTGCTTTGTCTGTCAGAGATCTAGAATTATTTTCTTGTTTGTATCAGCTGGAAATCGTAATTTGAATGGAAACCGTGACCGTATAATAATAATAATTCAAAGATGAATGTTCGTACAGATGAAGGAACTTATTTATAATAAAAATAAGAATTATTCTTAAATTAATATATCTTCTTCTGGAAGAAATTGGAGATCTTCTTCCAGATTAAATTCTGAATTAGCGTACCAATGACAGAAAAAGGAAAGCAAAAATTTATGCGCTGTAACATTCATAGAATAAAATTAGATAGAAAAAACTATTACATTTTGTTTTCCTAGAATTATATAATTTTTTTTACCGTATTTAACGTCGCTTTTTGAATTCTACTACGAGAATTATTTCGCGACGGGACTTACAGTTTAGTTTAAAGATGTGTTTCGAACCACCTTGGACACCACAGTATTAGATAGCACATGGAATATTTCCACAGGTACTGGCGAGGAGATCGAACCCACGATCACGGTGTCCGCAGTCGCGCGCTCTATAACTACTAATTATATAATTATATCTTTGCTGTATCAGAAAATTTGTGAGTTCTGGAAGTTTATTATCGTGATGATAGTACGATGACATCATCAATGACTGTATAACAATATTTGTGTGTCCTCAAACGAACGCGATAAGAAAATCGGAAAAGAAAATTTATTTCGGCATCGTTCCGTCTGCTGTCGTTTATTAACATTATCAATTTAACGTATAGAACTTAATGGCCACATTATTTTAAGCTAAAATTATCCTTTCTTTTAGTTATTTTTGGTACTCATGGTCACACGAAGGATAATATATTACGTATATGTCGTTGGATTATATAATTTGGATTATATAATTTATATAATTTAATAATTGTATAAATATTTTTCTGTAGTTAATACATTATACTTTTATATTGTAGTAAACAAATTCGACGTTATTCTGTTCCATATATATCAAATCATGGAAATTTCAAATTTGAATTTAAAGTTTCGATTCGTCTTCCGTCGATCCTAACCTAACCTAGAAATCGTCCATGAAGGATCAGTCATAATTTAATTAAAAAGTTTAAATGTAAATATAATTAATGTTAAAAAAATTGTTAAATATTTCACAAATACTTCTACAAGAATAATTTCATCCATTCGTCATCTTACTATAAATTAATCGTGCAATGACAAAATTAATATGAGAATGTGTAAAATATGTTCACTACACATGTAGTTGAATGAAATTCAATCAAAAGTTAAAAATAATGCATGCTTTTGTCTGTAATGTAAATATACATCGGGGAACAACTATTAACTCTTAACGTTAAAATAGTATAAATCTTGATGTACGAAAATATCAAATTTCAAAAATTCTCGTTACACAAAACCGACAATATGGTTGTCAATAAAGGCGGTCCAGCATATACTAATTGTTTCCGTAATAAAATTTAGGTGAAAGTAACGATTAAAATGAGAAGAACGAGTCTGAAAATTCAAAAAAGGGGACAGGAGTTCTGTTGGTAATCTTTGAAGTTTCTGTAACCTTGGCTGAGAGCCTACTCATGGCGCATGCGTGTGGACACGCAGCCACGCGATAACTGTCTGAAACCAGTGAATCGTCGGTGCAATGTTCTTGGCCGGTCTCTGCGTTTTCTGTTAACGTTTGGAAAAACCGCGAAAAAGTTCGACGCACACAGTTCCGACATTTTCTTTCACTTTTACGACGAGCAACTAGTGTCTCGTTTGTTCGTCAATAAAACATAGTGAACCCGATAGATCCAATGGTTGGTGTCATGAAATTGCCTCTCCGTTCGCAATGTGTCAAATATTTACTCTTTGTGTTCAATCTGCTCTTCGTGGTAAGTACCTTTTATTTTAGTATTTATTATATACAACATTTATATATATTTAACAAATCTTAGGTCGCAAAGTTACGTCGTAGTATAGCATAATGACTTGAAAATCGTGTTCAGATGGTTTCGTTACAACGTGCTACGAAGTTTTTGACAGTTTTTCTAAACCACAAGTTCTTTCAGGATAAATACATTAATTTTTCAAATGTTTTTGTAATGCGTTATAATTAATTTTCGAATTAAATCGATAATATTTATTGCGACTTTGTCAGCTTCGTGATTTGGTAGTGCGACACATGCTAACATCGGTATATAACCTAAATATCGATGCCAATATTGCGATCGATTCTCGCGATCACTGTTATATAGAATGTTTTATATAAGCGTTGAAGAAAATATAGACGCTGCATAAATTTAACCGCCGACAGGTGTTTGATACGGTAAACTGATCCATTTGCCATTGCAGATCATACACCGATGCGTCATACTTCATCCAATATATCGATGCACGTTATGTATATAGATATGCATGCGTGCGTAAGCATTTACATCTCGTTTTCCTGTATCAACAACCTGAAAGAATATACCGTCGTTTTTAAACGGCTCTTCAAATATTATTTTATACTTTAGGAACGCATTCTGCGCCAGTAAAACTAATTTTCTTTTTGCGTTGTATTTTGACGGAGAAATGCGAAACACACTTCCATTTCGCGTTATCTCACGGTCGACGTAAACAAACAGACGAGTCAGATTGTGTAAATCAGGCGGTCTTATACGTCGAGGATTTTTGTTTGGCAATTTTCTCGATTTTTTCCTTATCGGAAGATGTGCATTGAAAGGAACGAATATTTTGTGGAGGTTTTCAGATACTTTCACCGTTGGAAAATTTCCATAGGTGCCAGTAAATGAGATGTATTTTTGGAGCATGGTTTTCGGCTGTATGCGCGTGTTTAATAAGGAATTGTAGGTGGTTATAGTGTTTTGTATAGTTCGTAATTGATCGGTAGTGAATTGACTAGGATTAGACTTTTTTTACGAGAAAAAAATTAATTCGCTGCGGGCAGGATTCGAACCTGCGCGGGTAGAACCCAGTGGATTTCAAGTCCACCTCCTTAACCGCTCGGACACCACAGCAGTTGCAATTTCCTGTCAATTTTTAGGGGTATTTACCGCGTGACCGTTTATCATTGTCGTTTAAATGTTTATACGTTTTAATATATTTATAATTACTTACCATTCAGTTCCGTTGAGCTGAATGAACGAAATGAACCGTAAAATGATTTTATACGCACATTATAATATCCAAATAAGGCGAAGGCAAAACGATAATATTTTAAATATTTCTACTATATTACAGTTTATGCTAGACGAAGCTTACTAAAAAGTAACAAAATAAATACGAATAATGATGTAGAAAATCGGGTTTCGACGAAAATGAATTGTCCCGTGCAATCAAAAATAATTTAAAAATATTATTGTTACTTTAGAAATGCGATTTGTGGTGAATCATATACTTGAATTGTAGTAAGTAAAGTAATTCATTGTGAAATACTTTAACAGTCGTTGTTATAATTGATACGAGAATTGGTAGATTTGAATAAAATGTTTTAGTTTACGTATAATCGCGTAAGAACATTGAATTGTTTAGATTTCTCCGTAGACGCGTCTGGTCTTCTAGCCCCATTCGTGCTGCCAGTAATTGGATACAGAGAACTTTTAATCTTATTTCGAATCGATCCAATTTGCGATGCAAAACCAATTGGGAGCAACGGTTTACAATAAAGGAACTGAATTAGTTAATCACTTAAATTGACACTAATTGAGATTAAGTTTAAACAGAGGGAGGAATGATCCTTAAGCGAGTATTCCCACTTCTCGATGTCTGTATTAATCTTGTACTTTAGACACTTTTTCAAAAATTACCTATACATAACATATTCTTATAAATTTCGTGGATTTATTTATGTACATTCGATCTCGACTTTTAAAGTTCTTTTAACATTCATCTCGGACAATTCACGTGACGAATTTTTCCGATAATATCTACAATTAAGAATTGTAAGCTATTTCGAATCAATGTCAAGCGTACTACGAAAACAAAGTTGTCCTTGGTCACTAACGAAAAGCGAATACAGTATTATTGGGATCTGGGCAGAAGTCATTCGGAAGGAATGCGGGAAGAGCTTTCAGCTCTAGAGAGATGCATATTCCAGATACTATGTACTGTGTTTCCTCGGGATTTTCCGGATCTGTAGTTTATTGTTTTCATAATTATTAAACTGATAACTCCGCGCGTATAAGGAAAAAGGAAACACATTCAAACTTGACATTAAATACAACAATGACGTGTAATTATGTAATTAAGTGACTCTCGTGCTCGAATTAAAAATCAATCAACAAACAAGAACGCCAAAGATTTTGCGCAATTTGTTTTTAACAATGTGTGCTTTAAGGAAAAACATTATTCAATCATTTTCAATGGGAGCATCTTTGTAATTTCAATAATTACAAAAATGTGAAACCGGTAATGTGAATTGTCGTGGTACGGTTAGTGTTAAATTCTTCAAATATTTTACCGTTTTGTTTTTCACCTGTTCATCTTCGTCATAAATTTAGTTCCCGTTTTCGTTTAATCGGCGTGCGGACTACAAGACTGAATATTGTTTGTTTCAGATAACGGGGATAATTTTGTTATCCATTGGCGTGGCAATTCACGGAATTTACCATAATTATCAACACTTCTTGGACAATAAATTCTTGTCAGTGCCGTCGCTCCTGATCGCAATTGGAGCCATTATTTTCTTCATCGCCTTTTTCGGATGTTGCGGCGCTGTTCGTGAAAATTATTGCATGATCGTAACGGTAATGTATACAATGTGCTTCATAAGATGCACTAATTCTGCACTGCATATTACAGCCCTCTCGCGGACCATCGTTTACTAACAAGGGAACAAATTCTCTTGATACAAACCGATCTTGATGAAACTTACGTTAGATATTCCACGCCAGGTGGAATACTATCTTTCATTATGCACAATTATTATTAAATGGCAAAAACAAAAATCCTGAAACACGTATCCCCTATTTTGGATCAAAGATCACACACCCAAATTTACATTAAAATTAACTAACAATAAATACGAGAAACTGCAAAAAAAATCAAATTTTTAATATATTGTTTAAACAAAAAACGTTTGTTAAAATTTTTATGCACGACTACATTGTCCATTAGAAAACACACAATTCAAAAAAAAAATCAAATTTTTTCGACCACTGGTTTCCGAGATATCTCAAAAATATGGTTCCTCACCCCCAACTTTGAGGGCTGTTTTCACCCCTTCAGAGTGGATGGTTGCCGATAAAAAAAAACACGTGTCAAATATTTTTCGAAGAACTATATCTAACGTAAGTTTCATCAAGATCGGTTTGTATCAACTGAATATGTTCCCTTGTAAGATAATTAAACAATTTTCGGATATGAATGTATTTTAAGGCTGAGAAAAGTTTCACAGAAACGCAGTGAAAAATAATTGTGTTCGCGATAACGTGAAAAACTTCAGACTGCATTGAGAAAGCAGTTCTTTTTGTAATTAAAAAAAATTGAACGTTGTTGAATTCTTACGTTCTCCTCGTTAGAAAATAATGAAGAATTCAACAGAGCACGAACTGAAAGTAAATTTCAATTTAAACATAAAGAAAAATGTAAAGAATGCTAAATAGTAGACAATAACTTCAAAAACATTTGTCGTTGCATCTTGAAAAGCTTTTTCGTTATCAAAAAAAGTACAAATATTAATTCTCGCGAATAGGAGGCGCGTTAAATAAGAAAGGTCAAAAGGAAACACTGATTAAATTATTCTTAACTTCACCAATTTTATGACGACGATTAGCTTGCGCACAGTGGCGCACAAAAACTTATAAACAATTACTAAAGGTCGAAGTATCATCGTGGCTGAGCGGTAACGCGGATTATAAATCAATTTCAATTGTTGGTAATATCATATCCGAGTGATATATTATTTTTCAACTCGAACATTACCTATTTGAAACATATACAATAATTTTAAATCAACTCGGCCATTAAAAGAGCCATGAAAATTCGATTAAACATTATATGAATGTCAGTATTTTACAGTTTTGAAAACACATTGATCGATGGGCATGGGATGCTATAATTTTGTTGCTTTTACAGTTTAGTTATTTACGTTGATTACCAGCGTCGAATACTTCGCGTATGGATAATGAAAATATCGTATTATACATTGAACAATCATATACATAATGGGACAATGCTATTTTTAATTTCATAGATAATAGATATGGTAACGAATAGTGACAGATGTCATCCGTGCGCGTAACACTTTAACGATTACATCGCCCTAACAGAGAATCTCATCCACATAGATTTTCATCGATACAATTTATTCTCGCTGATTAATAGTTTTTAATTTCAAATTATTTCAAACTTTTAAGTTCAATCCAGATGGCAATACCAATTAAGTGGTTTACGACATGCTCGCAGATTTTATTGTCAAAATGTGGCAATATTTCATCGCGAATATCAACGACGGTTTCAAAATGGTTGATCTGAGACTGTTCTCGCTGAAACTCGTTGGAACGTGTCTTAAATTATATTTTATTATAATCATTTAAAAATAATTATCTAAATATTCGTCTAACAATAAAAATGTAACAAAATTTAAATGAAAATAGCCTTGTTTTGTAAGGCAACGCACTTCATCAGTAACTTTTAATGTTTTACGCATTTGTTAATCACAATTCTTCGTACTTTATTATGCAATATTACAGGATGTGAAATGGTGATCTACGTGTTTTTATCAGCGATTTTATTTGCTTTTTGTTTGTAGTTTACCTCGTTATTGGCCATCGTTTTTGTTTTGGAACTAGCAGGTGGTATTTCAGGATATGTTTTGAGGGCCAGGGCATCGACCATCATTCAAGACAAAATGATAAACACTATGAACGATTACGACAATAGTACAGAAATAAGGAAAGTTTGGGACCAGCTGCAATACGAAGTAAAATGTTTTTCTACGTATTATATTTTGACATAACAAATTTTTTATTCATCATACAAATAATAATACTGCGACGTTATATTTTCTCGCTGCAATCGTGGTTCGAGTTTGGTGATAGCGAACACATTTTTTTTGCAAACATTTGTTTAATTCCTCTTCGGAAAAGAAGGATTTTCTGTAGAATTTTTAGAAACATTAATATATTCATCATTTTCTCCAGTTCCACTGTTGCGGAACCAATAACGCTTCGGAGTGGAAAAACAGTACAATAGCTTTGCCCGAATCGTGTTGTGACGGGCCGAAAAATGAACACTGTTTTATTAAATCACCGAATCTGCATCCAGAGGGCTGTTACAAGAGTTTCCTGACTTTCATCGCGGCTCATGCTTTACAACTTGGCGGTGTTGGCATTGGTATTGCCGTTGTTCAGGTAACACTCTTTTTTTCAGAGACACATTTAAACCCTTCCATTACAATAACGCGTTAGAGTTGTGGCCAAGATTTCAAGCAGAGTACACTAAAGATGAGCCTTATTCCTTTGTTTTAAAGTCGAATTAAAATTCTATTCTTTTACGAGCAATGTTTAATCGGTTAGTCTCGTTTTTCCAGGATTGCAATTTTTCAGTAATCAAAAGCGCTAGATAAAAGATCAATCTAGGCCGAGATCGCCCTCAAAAGTCCTATTTTCACGCATGTAGCTATTTTCCTAAAGCTGCGACAGCTGGCTGCTGCCGAATAATGCAAATTACGTTTTGTAAACGTAAAAATAAAACTTTTAAAGCGAGTGCGGCCTGGATTGATCTTTTATCTAGCGCGTTTGACTGCTGAAAACCCCCATCACCCTCGCAATACTTAATCATTAAAGTAAATGTACATATAGGGTAGTAAAATGAAAACTCGATACTTATAGGCCTTTATAGTTTTACCAAATAGATACTTACAGTTTTACCAATTCTTTTTCAGGCAATCGGCATTTGGTTTTCGAGTTACTTGGCGCGGTCGATCAGAAACAGCTACGAGACTGTTTAAGATTCGAAACAACGAGCTTGTAGACTACCTGCACATCATCTATAGATTGTAACTCGAATGATGTTGCTAAGAGATTTAAAACAAAAAATGTTTATCGTAAACTATACCGATTTACTGAATATTCTGTTTTAGGATTAACGAGTTTTATATATTTCTAGATATAAAATATATAAAATCTGAATTATTTAATCCGTAGAAGAGGGCTGACATGTATGCAATGATAATTTTTATCATTTTTATGATTTATAATTTTTGTAAATGTAGAATGCGAAAGTCTCGACTGCATTTTTCCGTTAAAAAGAAGTGTCAAGGAACCGTTTGTATCCTGAAGAATTTTCCCCAATAAATAATGTGAAATTTAATCTGGCATTTTGTGAAAGAGGAATTGTTAGCCTTTTTGTGAAACGTGTAAGTAATTATTGTATGAAGTACAATTTTCGTAGAATGATTTTTCACATTTACACAGATCGTTGTCCTCACAAATTTTAGAATAAGATCTGTAAATTCTCGTTTGAAAGGTGGAACAGTGACGCGAACATATTTTTTAAGAAATCGTATTTCTTCAGATATGTAATCCATTTGATGTGTGTAGAGAAACGCATCAAGAGAATTTCGTATTCAGCTGCCCAACCAGTATGAAGCAAGAGACAATATTACATCGAGGGGAGGATTCTTAATTTGAAAAAAAGTTCACCATAGCTTGTAATACTTTCCCGTAATTCATACCCACCCATGAATAATAAACGTGTGCTGAATTACCCACACGATGATACGCATGAGTCATATTCTGTATATTTTTCACGCATGGAAGTAGGAACCGGTCGATGTTCCAGTGCCGACCATTTCGAGGCCCCCGGTGGTAGTGGACTAGCGGCGTTCGCGAAGATACTGATTTTTAACACTAGATCTACGAAGCACGGAAACTGAATTTACATTACTCCAGAAAAATAATCGGAATGCATTCATTAAGAATTTCAGCGATTTTTATTATAACGTACGACCAAAGGAACAAGTTCATTAAACGATCCCCAATAAATGAAATAGAAATATGTACGAAATAATATAGATTATAATATGTGAGTATACGTATACGTAGTTATATTTTCTAAACGTAATAATGAAATATATATGTGAACAATTCGGTGAGAAAGGAATTTAAAGTAACAATGCAATCGTTAGATCTTTCATCACATGGTCAATTGCAGTAAATGTGCTAAACGTAATTGTGATTGGTAAACTCACGATTGGTAAAACGTACATGTATAACAATGGATGCAATTACTAGACCGCAAATTGTTATATAAAAGAAAAATCGGGTGCATGTTTTGTTAATAATTTGAACAAGTCAGTCGATAATATTTTCACTGTTCTCAACTCGATCCATTCATTGTCATTCTAAACACATAGAATCCACAATCTAATCATTTAATTGACAATTAAAAACGAAATGAAAAGCAAAAGGAATGTTATCTACAATTTATTGTGTTATATTTTTAGCATTTAGATACCTTGATAACAAACATAGACCAATTAAAAACATTGATCCATCTAAAATATACGAATATCGTGCACCCATTGACAATGAAAAGCTTACTTTGATGAATTTCAATGAAAAAAGATAAGATAAATATTCAAATCATATTCCAGGAAATAAGACGTTCTCGTGAAAAGAAAATTGTGAAGCAAACAACGTGTTATCTCAAGATATTTACATTCAAATATGAATAATTCCAAGAACACAAATTGTTACATTATTTTGTTAATAGAGAACGGTAACACCTGATTTCCATTGCAATTTTCAATTCCTGTTACAATAACATAATTAGACTGGATCTCGTGCATTCATGACAAAAATAAATTGATGCCCCCCATCTAAAACAGTAAAAATCTTAAATAATTTAAGAATTCATTGTTCCATCAAACAAATGCAGACAATTTTTATTTTGCATGAAGATCCACAGCCTAGAAACAATATACGTCGTAACGACAAAATGCAATTGATAATTCCAAAAATAAAATAACAGCTGTATCCTGAATTTGCTTGAATTTCGTCGACGTAATCTATGCACAGGTAACACCTGATTTCCATTACTATATTCTCCATTATTGCGACATAACATTGTCGTGACGACAAAATTTACTTGATAATTCGAAAAATAACGTCAATATTTCTTCCAGAATTTGATCGAATTTTATTACGAAGCGGGACGAGAAATATTGAAAGACCATTGTAAAAACGGCATAACTAAACAGCGTTACGTGTGTCGCCGGAATGTGGACGTCTTTATCAGTAGATAATGCGATATATCGAATCGAGTTTAGGTGTTTTCCGCGTTCAGTCGGTTCTTCCTCGTGGCTCGGGAGAGAGAAGGAGCAGTATCGTTCTGTAGTGCACCTGCGTGCAAGAGGATTCTCGGCTAACGTGCACCAAAATGGCTGCCACGCACCTCGATGTTGGCCTGCGATGTATCAAATACCTGCTATGCGCAGTCAACTCACTTTTTGTGGTCTGTAGCCGTGATCTTTAATCTCTTATTTCCCAGTTAACCAACTTTGTACCATTCGCGCACGCCATTTCTGTTTTCAAATGCTCGGACACGCGATCGTTTATTTATTTGCCCGAAACTCGACTTAACGCCGTCGATATTGTTGTCGGGCAAATTTTTCGAAAACTTTCATAACCTGTCGTCACAGGTGTCAGAAAATTTGTGGTTATACGTGATCGTCGGATCCTGTCGTCGAAATTACGTCACCGACAGCCTTGTCAATCGATACTTGTATTAAGATAGCGCTTTCTACTTATGACTAATAACCAAAGTTCAATATGTCCTATCGTTTACATGCACCAATCGATTGCAACAATTATCTGCGTGAGCAGTGTCGCTTCGAATTAGCATTGTCTGCCATCATTCAATGAAACAGAAGAAGCCTTCTTTTAATTCCTTCTTTGACGCTGCACGTTGCGACATTTCGCCCGAGAAGTCGGAAAAACTATCTTAGCGTTGTTTATATGGGCTCAAGGTCGTAATACAGTAGATCTTTGAATTCGTTTTAACGTCGACTATCAATGTTATCGAATGAAAAATACTTTTTAATATTTAAATTACCAAAATCATCTTTATTTTCTGTCAAAAGAAATTCGTTTCTACGAATAAGGTGTATGTTAAAAACATTTTCCTTATTCCAATGACGCAACTTAAAAAATTCGACGCTGCACATTAATCACCTCTATTTATGTCTTCTCGTATTACCAGGCTGTGCATTTTATACGTTCACGACTATAACGACCAGACTGTGGATCTCCATGCAAAATAAAAATTGCATAAACGAAAAATTACTGGATCGACGTTTATTGTAATCATTCTTCCAGATCATAGAAAGTTCCCCAGTTAATTGCTGGTAGTAGGAGGTAGATTAAAATGATCATTTAAATTGATTTACAATATTAATTCAAGAATGTATTTTGATCTCGTTCAAATTATTATAAAGATTAATTCAAGAATGTATTTTTATCCCGTTGAAATTATTGTAAAGGATGAATGACAATTTCAGTTGGCTCGTGTTTCCTGCAATTTTGATTTTGCAAAAAGATCTGCAGTCTAACAATGACGCTCTTGAAGTGCGTTTTAATGCCTTCGCAGTTTTAGTACTCCGCCTATCACAGTTTTGTCATAAACGTGTAAAGTCTAATTACGAGTTTATGGTTGCTTCTATTATAGTCTTTGTAACTTTGTCGCTCGTCGTGCATTTATTTGTCTTCGTTACGTCGACATTTGCGGCGTTCCTACGATTTTACGTGTCCGTAGCGCGCACACATGCGACTTCGAGGTCGTGCCAATACAAACGTGCGAATGAACGATTGTTGTTCGAGTACAATGACTCGTTACAACGGCTCGCAGGTTCGTCGCAATACATATATATATTTGCAAGATTCGTGAAACATTTTATTAGAACAGATAAACATATAGATAAGAGCCAGATAAACGCCTGTATTTACTGACCGATAAACGTGTATGTGTGTGGGTTTTGTACAAGAATGTGCGCGACAATACGTGTACAGTTTCAGTGTACACGTATCCTTACTCAGAAAATATACTCGTAGTCGGAAATGAGAATGGCTTCGAGTATGATAAATGCAAGTAACTAATATATACCGGGTGACCCGTGAGTTACATAAATGCTTGCATTTAATGCACATACGCGCTAGATCCAGTGGAAACACTTGCTCATCGAATTTGAATCTATTATGGCGACGAATACCGTACACAGATTTATTTAAACGTTGTATCAGCTATTGCAATATTAAAATGACTTGTGGAGGTGAAAGGATTAGCTACTGGACTTATGCGATTTAAGAAATTCGGAATCTCGAAACGCAACTTAAATAAAACTCATTTACAAAGCAAACGGTATATTGTAATTTATATATTCTATCGACGAGTGGAAATTTGAATAATATCCATAATAATCTGCCGATAACGTTATCTTTCATTTTACTGCAACGCTGAATGAAAACGGCAACAAAAATTTTAACGGATGTTGCAACCTTCCGCCAAGGCATACCGGATGAGTCAGCTGACGTTTTCACCTGAAATATCTTTGTTGTTGTCAAAGATACATTAATTGTCATGAGGTGTTCCATTTATCTCTTCGCTCAATGATTTTAATAGAGTACAAATCATATGTTGACACCTTCAATTTTTTAAAATTTACAACATATTCTTGAATTTCGTCTATTCAATTTTCCTATGAATGCATAAAGATTCGCAGTCATTGTACAAAAAAAATAGTCTGAGTCAACCGTAAGAAAGAAAGGTCAAATAAAAATGTATCTTCTCTTTCGATAGTTTTAACAAGTCGTGAATAATGCAACAATATGATTCTTCGAATAATGTAACAATTTTTCCATTCTTACAATGTCTTTAGACTTACTTCTAGCCTAATATAGTAACCACACAAATAGAATCTATGTTGGAGGCATATAGGAATATATGTATTGAAACGATAAAGTGGAAAGCACTAAAGCACCGAACATCGCGTGAAACATTTTAGGTATCGACATAAGGGTGAAGGGTTGCCGTCGCTACGAGCCTCGTACTGTTTCCCCCATTCGTTCGCATAAGTGACCGAGTCGTTAGCTGAATTTGCGCGGCCTGTGTTTGACGAGCGCGCGTTCGCGACGCTATCTCAAATACTATGTGGGCTTGCGTTATATTAATCAAGTCGTAGTCGAGAAAAGGAGAACAATAAATGCGGTCGAGGCCGATGGCAACGATAGCCGCGGCAACGTCGACTTTTTCCTGCTGGCCGAAGAGGAAAGGTAACGAGAATAACCATACTCGGCCCTGAGATTCAACAAGTTAGGTCAACCCTCGATATGGACGTGGATCATAGCTCTACGGTATTGTTCGGACGGCCAGCAGGATCGATATCGGCTGGGCGAGGTCGACCCGATGAATTATTACCATGTAGATTATTACAGCTTGCAACGCCGCAACTCGTCGATGTCTCCTGCTTTTTCGCAGTTTTTCCCCCGAGCATTATTTCGTTTCTCCACCCCTCCACACGATTCGCGAAAAACAATCAACGAACGTTCCACCCCCGTTACGAGCACGCTAGACTCCCGTGTTTAACACAATCAAAAAATTATTTAACACCTAACGACCATCAGAAGTGACTGATGGTATTGCATCGGAAGGAAAGTTCGTAGCGTTTTTAAATTAAGAATCGAAGATAAAATTAAGGTGATCAACCGACGCCCCACCTTTTTTACAATTCCAATAATTGTCAAATAAAAAATGTAAAATGGGTCATTCGACCCGTCGTGGTAGATTTAGTGTTAGTTCAAACTGATCCTCTTATTGGATCCACTATCAATGCCTGGCAATTAAAACTGGCTCCTAGAAGATCAGAATTCAGAACGTCCTAAAATATGGGTACGATGTTGCAGTTTCTATTTGATTAAGCCATTGTTGTAATGAATACTTCACAAGATATATTGCAAGTGAAACACGGTAATGGCATTAACCATTGTAATACTGTCGCGACAGCTTTACGCCTATACAATGTGCTCGACAAACTAGGAAAAGATATTACTATCGCATGATTTCCGTTTTATTTATCATTGATACCGACAGGAAATGATGAAAGACAATCGTTCGGAAAAAAGACAATTATAGTTCTAATAATATGAATAAAGCGGAATCAACCTGGTGTTTAATAATTTGAAATGTATAGAAAAGAAACTAATAAAATGTAGCTAACAAAAGAAATCGTACACATCAAACCCGCGTCGCGTCATAGACGCATATTTTCTTAATTAATCTGCGCGTAGAACGAGAAATAGAACTTTCAAAATGAATAGTAGTTTTATTTTTGTCGTTTGTGCCTCTCTTTTATTTTTTAAAAGAATATATTTATATAATGTATATGCGCAAAAGTAATAGTCGTATTTTGAATTTCGAAATAATAAAACTAGCATGACATTAACAGCTACTAAATTAATTAAAATGATAAATTGGAACTAAGAAATTGATCGCACTTCGTGAAGTATATAACAATTTTCAC
This sequence comes from Lasioglossum zephyrum, assembly GCA_028455615.1. NCBI lineage: Eukaryota > Metazoa > Arthropoda > Insecta > Hymenoptera > Halictidae > Lasioglossum > Lasioglossum zephyrum. The sequence goes on along the minus strand of CM052326.1, from coordinate 16,192,993 downwards.
TTATCCTGATCGATATCAAAATAGAAGATATATAGATTGTCTTATGGCCATAAATGCCTCGATTTATCAGATCCGATAAAAATTATAATCTCTGCGACGCTCGCAACAACGCGTCACTGTCTTCCTCTCACAGATATTTATATAGATTGACAAATACCATTTTCAAGCTTCAACAATTGTTATTGTTACGTACGATTTGAGTAAAGTTGAGGCAGAAAATAAATTACTTGGACATAATTAAAAAGCATGATGTTATCTTTACAAATTAATTAATTAAAAGATGACTTTCTCAATATTTTCTCAAATAGAATCACAGAAATGTTCTATATCCACTTATAATTTTAAATTCATTATATTGGACAGTTTATGTATAATTTCGAGGCCTGATAATTCTTTTAATATTGCAGTTGACGGGGATTATGATAATATCTATCGGAACAACAATTTATGCCGTTAACGACGACTTCTCGAAGTTCCTTGATCCAAAATATATTTCTCCGGCAACACTTCTGATCATAGTAGGCATCCTTGTTTTTGTAATAGCATTTCTAGGATGTTTCGGAGCACTTAGCGAAAGTACTTGTATGGTTCTTGTAGTAAGTATACCCTCCGATTTATTTAAAATTTAACGGACAATAATTACATTATATTTTATTTACATATTCAGTCATATATTCTTTGAATCATTGATTCATTTTGCTTTTCTTAGAGCATTTATCAAAAATGTTTAATATAAAATTTCACATATAAAACTTGACAATAACAAGCATATTCATAGTTTGCAGTATCACTCTCCGTTGTTCTTATCCTGGAACTAGCTGCTGCAATTTCAGCTTATGCTCTTCAGGATGACATAAAGAACGTATTAGTTGACAAAATCAATGACACTATGCATCACTATAAGAGCGATAAGGAAGCTAAAACAGCAATTGACTTTTTACAGTCAAAGGTAATGTATCAAATTCATTAAGCAACAGGAATATTTCAGAAATGACTTTTACTTTTAACACGAAGATGAATTAGACTAAACTTGTAATGATTTCAATGCTAATTAAACATGCTACAATTTAAGATATATTTATCTCACTGAATAAGACTTCTCAATACTTCTAAAATGTACAAGCTTTATAACATTTTAAAATCATGGAACCGTTAAATAATAATCTTTACATACTTTTTCATAATTATAGCTCTACTGTTGTGGATACAACGGCCCTCGTGATTGGGACGAAATTATGAAAAATGAGAACATGGGTCTACCACAATCCTGTTATGTTCTCGATACACTTAATTATAGCTTGACAGATTTTGCTGTGCCTGATTACGAACTTGATTTCTATGCATCTGGGTGTGTCAGAAATCTTACAATTCTCATTCATAGAAGTGCACTTTACATTGGTACCGGAGCTGTGGCTATTGCTCTTATTCAGGTAAATATATATGCATATTTTTTTTTTAACTTTTTACTGTATATAACACTACATCATAATAAGATTACAAAAAATAAATTCGCTACGATAGTTCGTAGCGTTTCTAAATCAAAACATTCAAAGATAAAATTAAGATATTTATTCATAGGTTTATTGAATAACATAATAAGTCTATGTATAAATATCCTAATTTTATTTTTCAGTTTTAATTTGAAAACGCTGCGAACTTTCGTTTCAACCTAATATTACATTTGTTCCTCCTTTTTCTTTCGCGTTTCGGATTTTCACTTGTCTGTATCTGAAGATTAATTGTTTGTCATTATTTTCAGTTCACTGGAATAATGTTCGCCTGCATATTGGGCAAAGCAATTAGGAGACAGAAAACAGAAAGGGAGCGTCGTAGGTGGGAACTTCGAGAAAGTTTAGTCAATGGTTACGAGCCATTGGGAAAATCAGATCCTTTTACAACTTTCCCCATCGTTTATAATATGTATCCTGAACCTACAAAAACCGCAGCCTAGTATTTTCTTTGTATATGTAGATTTTTCATTGAATATTTTTTAATTTACTCATTTACCATAAACGTCCTGTTATACTACATATTTAAAATCTGTAAGTATTAATATTATCCTGTCCTTTTTTTAAAAAAAAGTATGAAATTTATTTGGAAGATAAATATGTTATGTTGTAGTAAACTTTTTGTTTATCAAACAATTTAATGTTGCACGTATTTCAATATTCGAAAAATGATCTTCTTATGTCAAAGATTCAATCACTGATATAATTATAATTATGAAATAGGTGTGACCAGATAATAGCAAAGAAAATTATTCTTTAACTAAATTGCATCTTGCGATTTATGAAGAAAAATTTGGTACTAATTTTGAGCATTTGCTGTTTTACACAGAAGAATATTAAAATTTTTTTACATGGATATTAATATGTTAGTAGATATCAACATTCCTATAAAAACAAAATAATATATAAATTAAATAAATTAGATCTACTCTCTCTGTTCTCTGAAATACCTACCTAGCCCATTTTTGACATAGCAAATCAACAACTTTCACAGAATTATTGCTCCGCCACTGACCGCATTTCCTTTTCTTCAACATTAATTATATGCTTTTCAATTCTTACTCTTCCAGCAATATCTTTCATGGTGTAGACAGCACACACAATAATATTAACTCTATTTCAGTATTTCAATATTTTATACTTTATTCAAAACAATAGTCTCCAATCTCATCGAAAGATCGATGTCCTTTGTAAAATTGTTTTTACTTCTTCATTCGTCGATGAATTATTTAAATAAGGAGGCGTAAGTTCACGATAAGCTAAACAAATTCGTCGTAATTTTACATCTTCCCTCAAAACACAATGTTCCCATTTGTACCTGCAAAAAGAACATCAGATTTAATATTTGTTTCAGCAATGTAACAATTATTTAGGATAGCTGCTACATAATAAATTTGTTCAATCGGGTTCTGTATTGCAATCTTTATAAACTAGCTTCTGCAAATTCCGTATAACTATGTAACTGCTAAGGTAAATATTCAATCTAAGAGTAGTTATTTTAGATCGTAAGAATATGTCTTAAATAAAACTAAGTTATTCCAAAACTTTTGTATTATATGTAAACATGCCAAATATGAAAACTTTGATAAACGTCAACGATGTTGTTTATTCTACATTTAATGTAACCAAATTGGTAGCAGGCAATTAAAAATGGTATTTAGACGATTAATTCATTAGAGTTTTCATGATATTTTTTAGTATTGGGTTGGAAAGAAAGTTCGTAGCATTTTCAAATTAAGAATCGAAGATGAAATTAAAGTATTAATTCATATGTTTATTCAATAACACGAGAAATTACCTCGAAAATGGCAGAAAGTAATAGAACAGAATGGAGAAAATGTTATTGAATAAATCTACGAATAAATATCTGAATTTTAGCTTTCAATTTTAATTTACAAACGCTACGAACTTTTGTTTCTACCCAATATTTCTTGTGTATCGTCAATTTGATTACCTTGCAGCGCCGAAAAGAACCATGAGAGACCCCTCTGGCATTGGTAATCTTACAGTTATATTCTGTGCATCTCCGTCTTGACTGATTTCTTCAAATTTTACATTAGCATGTAATGTTGTAGAATATTCAGCAACACTCTCCAAATTATATTTTGTATCAGGACCAACGTATGGAGTCATTGTTAGAACCGAATCACCTGTTACATTGACAGTAACTATTCTTTCACCCCAAATCCAACAGTCATCAATATGTGGGTCTATAGAGGCTCCTCGTAATGGATCATATTCTAAAGTACATTGCTCCACAGTTTGAAAGTCCTTAAGTATAGGCTCCTCGGAGAACTTTTGTTGCACAAATTGAGTAGACTTCGGAAAACCATTGAAGGAACCCAAACGAAGCTTTTTCTTCTTGAAATTGCATTTTGGACCAAAGTTCTGCGTTCATAAAATCACGTTATCATGCGATCTTCTGGTTGCTAAACGTGAATATGTTATTTGTAGAGGTGTGCAAGAGCTTAACACTAAACCTATCACTACCAGTCAAATGACTGGTTGTATATTTTTTATTTTACAATTATTGAAACGGTGAAGTTGTCTACATGGAAATTGAGTCGATGAATTTAATTACCCAAGCACACATTGTGATCAAAATTCCACAACATTGAACTGAATAATAAAGCCTACTCATTTTTGTAAGTTGGAACATTCTAATCGCTTTTAGTACTCTGTAGGTTTAGTGTTTAATATATCGAGGTGGTAGATTCTCGAATATTTTTGGGAATCTCGAAAATTCTAAGGAATTCTGATAAACCCTTAGTATATATATAGAGAGTACCTTACATTTTAAAGTTCTCTGCATTTTATTCTAATGACGATTACATGTTACATAAACTGTTATGTTAAAAATACCTGTTTTCTTCTTCCACTTTGCGAAGCTTCCCAGGGAATATCATCCAGTGCTTTCTTCAGCAGAGCAATGTCATCAGAATTTAAGAAATTCAGCTATGCATTAGAAGAGAAACATAAAACTTATTATTCATTTCCTGAATTATATATTGGGTTAGGAAGAAAGTAATTTCAGTATTTTAAGGTAAAATAGAAGTAAATTTTTATATTTAAGCAATGAACTTTAACCAGTAAAATATTTTTATCTTTTGACATCTTTCTGGTAGCTTCATCATTTTGCGCCTATAAAACTTCAAAATTTTCACAAAATTGGATTTTATTTCACCTTAAAATACTGAAATTACTGTCTTGCCAGCCAAATATTTAAATATAATTTCTATAATAATTTCACAGACAATATTCTTTTTTTTTCATATGTCTTCGTATAGTTATAAAGAGTGTTCGCTACCAATTTGTTTTATTTTAAATAAATACCTTTATATACACACCAGGAAATTCTATAGGATTTCCCCGATGATTTGGATGATCTTTATAAAGGTCAGCATCCCAGCCAGGCCATGCTCGATCACAATATGGGCAGTAGACGTATGAAGAACATTTCTGTGATAAGTTAAAACCAAATTATTAAATAATCATTTGTGGAAGCCTTTCCATTAAGAAAATTCTGTTTACACAATGTTATTACTAGACTGCGGATCCTTATAAAATTATGGCTTTTGGAAATTTTCAATAAATGGTAAGATATAAAATATCATAGAATTTAGTACGATTTTAATATATTTCAGATCTAAGAAGATTTACCACAGAAAATAAGATTCTATTTAATTTTACTTTCTTACAATTCGTCTACAAACATTGAAAATTGCATAAACATCCGCAGTCTAGTTATTACGTATTAATTTAAATATTGGGAATGGAGAAGATTACCCAATATTTTCTTATTCTTGGTATAAAATAAAATTATCTATTTAGTACGATATTATTATTGTATTAATATAATTTGTAAACCTAGAAGTTACTACTCGGATGCAGTTGTATTTAACGATTAGTTTAAACATTTATAAAAAATTGAATTTGTTAACACATTCCTAAATATTTAGATAGATGATAAGAAAAGTCGGTGATGAGAATTCGCTCATATCAAAAGTAACGTTTGAAATACCATGTCAATTATTGTGATATGCGTATATTATGCACATATTGACGAAGTAAGGTGCACAGTAAGGATTGAATTTCTTATAATACATTTAATACAAGAAATACAGTATTAAAATTCTTAATGAACTCTAACCTCGAACTGAAGTTTCAAGTCTGGTTTGGTTATGTTGTATTCTTTTTCACAGAGAAGGCAAGACCTTATTCCTTTACAACCACAAGGTCGGACCGTTTCCATTGTTAAAATAATTATTTAGTTGTAATTTATAAATATCAGCATACAGTTATTATCACAGAAAAACAGAGAATAAGTGAGAGTCAGTGAGAGTGCTCTGGAGTGCTCACGCCCAGTGAATCTGATGGTATCTCGGGCGCTTTTCGCGCGCATGCGCGACGATTTTAGCCTCAGACGGCCTCAGTGAAGTGCGAAAATCGGGTACCTTGGTCACCCATAATAGTCCCCCACAACTTTTTCCCCTGAGAGTAGTTTCCCACTTTCGGACGTAAACGTAGACACGGCCCTGACGAAACTCGCGCATGCGCGCGAAAAGCGCCCGAGATACCATCACTACCAGTGATGCCAGAACGTGGGTATTTGGGTTTTTCTCCTCCTCTGCTGCTGCCGGCTGGGTTCCCCACTCTCACGTCTACTGAGCACGCGCTACACACGAACGTACCTCTGCTTGCGAGTTAGCGCGCGTGCAATCGAAGAGGCACTCACACGGGCAGAGTAGAGGTACGTATGTGTGTAGCGCGTGCGCAGTAGTATAAAAGTGGGGGAACCCAGCCGACAGCAGCAGAGGAGGAGAAAATACCGAAATCCCACATTATGGCATCACTGGATCAGTGGCCCTGCAGAAACAGTGCCGACTCGGCCTAGATCAGCTCGAAGCGATGTTCGGCACGGAATCTGCAGGTCAGGGGCTCTGTGGCAGCTTGTGCCCGGTTTGTGCCGAGGGAACTTTACGAGCCCACACGGTCATATCGTGCCTGGGTCAGATTCGAGCATTTTTGCTATCATTTTCGTGAATGGTTAAGGGTGGATTCAAGTGGGGAAATGTTGCGTTTGTTAATTGGACATATATTAATAATTAGGATATAAATAAATAAATATATATATAATACAAACTAACAAATAGAATCTTGTCATACTTGAAGATCGAACACATACGTCCTCAAGTATATATGTGAATCATTAACACCTCGTAATGAATAAATCTTAAAAAATTGTATTAAATTCTATACATTTGTACATCAGGAGGCATGGGTTGTCTAGAACAGTTTTATATTAGCTTGATCGTATTATTCTGTCGCTAGATTTCAGCTCTACGTCTCTAATCTTACATGGAAATATTCACAAATAAGTAATTAATGTATGTATTAATTTTATGTATGTCGAAGTGTAATCTCTGAAAATGTCTCGTAATTTAACCCTTTGCACTCCGAGCGGAGTTATCGGTTATCTTATTGCTCCACAATGGAGCGAACAAAGCGCTAAAGGTTAAAACATTGTCGTGTTAAATGCTTGATCATAAAACGTAGGTATTTTATGATAAGGTATATATTATGTTATCATTGTATAAATTACTTGTCGAAAGATTTTTCCAATGAAAATGCTTGAAATCTGATGTTGTGTCCCCTAACAGAGTATTCGCATTCATGTGCGATGATCTCATTGAATGACTTTTAAACTTCAAGATGACCCATGCAACAACAGGCTCACACTTGAGCGATAATATTACAGTGAGAGAACTAGTCCGGTAGAAAAATTATTTTGTTTCTCTTCTAAAAAAAGCGACAAAACGTTCCGATCAATCTGATATCTCAGAGAAAAATACAGATACTTTCCAACATTTTGTTTTCAATTTAATTTATTAATCGATACTTGTCTATGTACAAGGCTGCACCTGCTAAACATTCCTCTTCCCTATAATACAAGACAGAGGTCCTTCCATGAATACAACAGCGGTTCACCATCAAACACGCTACAAACATTGCAATCAATTTTTTTAATCAAAATCGATTAAAAAAAAGAGGCAAAATAAAAGGAAAATCCCAGATTATTATTTACAGAAGCAATTGGTCAATCATTGATCGATTAATTATTGATCAATTAATTTCGTATTACATAAACACGAGATTCTTTCCATCTAGTTTTCCAGGAAAGAATCGAAATTACTAATTTTCTTTCAAACAAACTTATTTCAAACGACTTGTTACGAATAAGGTATGATTTTCACGTTTTTGCAAACAAGTAAGAACTTGTTAAACTTTTTAAAAATCTAAATGATTATTCTCAATTATATTTAGAGAGTTCATTGGGGTCTTTATACACCCCAAAAGATCTCGTTGTTGATAACTGCATTAGGGATCAAGCGTCCCAATAGATTTGGCAGAAGTTAACTTTGAACGCATCATCCAGTCTGTTTTGAAAAGGTCAATTAGTAATAAATTTAGTATTAGATTATTTACAAGAGATCGTCTTATAAAAATAGTATATTAGTTACACAATTAAAAACAATTACTTTCAGTCGAACGATCATTAATTAATCGATAATCAGTTAATTATCAATACTAGCTGTGGGGTCTCGAGAAAAAAAGACCAACAGTAGTAACCCAACTAATAAATTAATCCAAACCATAATTGACCAATTTACAATAGACTCCTAGTACTAATGAAACAAAGATGATTTAATTTAAAGCACCCTAAAATGTCTGTCCCTAAAAATTGTGCTCCGACATACAAAACTCGCTGCAACTTTGTTTAAATATTTTCAGTATCTCTTTTGAGAATATTTCCTCTCGTAAATTGCATTATTTCGGTTACAAATTTCGTTTGTATTTATCGTGGTTGTTTTTTGTTTAAAGCGTAAAGTCGCATACCTGTTTTTACATGAAAGTGCATTATTAATTGTTGCATTTTTTTCTGCGGTGTCGTCGTTGACACTCTGGCGCGTATGAAATTAAAAAATGCCTAAATATACAAAGTAGATAATCAATTTAACGCCAATTATAATTTCGTTTTACTCTTATACTATTAATATTTTTTTTCTTCAGTAAAACAAACTAACATATACTAATAATTAAATAGAACACTTTCACTTAAACGAAAGTTACTTGTATTTTGCGGTAACACAACATGTCGCTATTATTCATAAAATTCGCATTGAATAAATTGTAGCATTTCATAATTACATGACTGCAACGTTCTAAGTCATTCTTAAGTATTAATTCCTACATCGTGTTTATTCTCTATACAATGTAAATTAATTTACATAATACATTTCTCTAGCTTCCGCATCCTTGAATATGTATAAACTAACAGTTTCAAATGATTTCTTTTGTTTCTGCCCGAATCAATCGTCATTAATCAAAAGAGCACTAAAAAAACAATCAAATACAATCTTTCGAGGTTTCATGCTACACAGAACTACGGAATATTTTTGTGTTCTTTTTTTTCTTCTGAAATATGAATCACTTATTTACAATAAATCATTTACAAAATGAAATAATTTATGTGACGTAGCTGCTTTAAAAAAATAAAACGATTAAAAACGATTAACTTTCCCCACATTGCAGATTGTCGGAGTGTTGAGAAATTAATTATCTCTAAAGAATATAAAATTATGTAAATTATAATACTGTGATTTTTGGAAATGACTATTAGTTATCTTGGTACTGAACTATTTACTCTTGCAAAACCGAAACAATTTTTCTATTCATAGTTTATGTTAACCCCCGCCGTATGACATTCGTGTTTGTTAAGTTTCAAATGCACACGTATAGATATTCATTCAATGTGATTTCAGAAAAGACACTTATTTGATTCGTTCGGGAATATAATTTATAGTTTTTAGATTTGGTATATTTTTTATATTGATTATTTCTTTCATTGGTTCATTTCGAAATTAGTTTCTTTAAGCACTGTATAGATGCTAGATATTTACTGGTGCGAGCAATGATAACGAATGTTTAGAAAAAAATCTAGGAACTGAATTCAAAATGCCTTTTCACGCGATGGACGAGGGTCCGAGTGGACCCTGGCAGTATTGCGAGGGTTTTAACGTAACAAACTTGTTAACAATCAATTTTTTAATCAAAATTGAATTTCAAAGTATATTTTTCCAACACTAGTATTGTAAGGAATGTTTAACCACTACTCGGTATGACTTGTATGTATGCTGACATTTCACATGACATGAATTAAAATATTTAAACATTACTAACTACTACATAAAAAGTTGCATCTTGCAATGAAAATTCTTTCATTGCACAATAAAACCATCAGACTTTTAAGTTCGATACAAAGGTATTGTATCCTGAAAGAAATATAGTAAAAGCATGCATAACACTTTGCACGCGAAGTAATCTTTAAAAGTACATTTCAATATGAAAACACATTCAATTTATCCAGCATGTTTAAAAACACGTCGTGTTAAAATATTGCTTACCGAACACATTGTCTTAGACATTATTAGATTACAAGTAATAAAAGATCGAAGCTGCGTAGCATAAATTCTGCAATATGATATTTCATCTTATTTATGTTTGTATTTCAAGTGTGACACCGTTCTTTTCATTCTACTCTGAAGAATACTGCGAGACAACTTCGTGGAAGAAAACGTATAATCAATTTTCTCATCGCTCCGACAATCATCTATATGACTTGAAAATTATTTTCAAGATTTTATTGGTTTATATAACAGGCAAGGAACAGCGGTTTCAGAGTAATCCACCTTTCCTTCCAAACAAAAGCGAACTAATGGTACCCAACGCAGATTGCGCAGGTGATTCTTTCGTAACAGTGACAGGGACCGCAGGTGTAACCTGTCCAAGGTCGGGCCTCGTGGCCCTAGCACCAGTTCTTCTTTGTCTACTTGTCTCCCTGCCCGACGTCGACTCGATCGGTTTCTTTTCAGCAAGTTGTCGTTTCGTCGATGAGGAATCACTTACAGAGGAAGAAGGTGAAAGTTTCTCCTGACTTCCACTCGAGGACATGGAGCTTTTTAGGAAAGTTAACTGAGCCATAGGACTGTCAGTAGGACGCCTGGTGTATAAAGAACCTTGAAGAGCTAATGGAGAGATAGAAGAACCAATCGTTGTTGCCATTATAGTATCGATGCCAATTCTTTCGAGCTTCTCCACTAGGCGGATACCAGTGAGAGCCTTTTTCTCGGACCTTGACAGCACTGTCCTCTTTCTTTTCGTTTGCTGGAAAATCAAATTTTTATCTCAAGTTACAACGAGATCAGCGATTTTTGTAAAAAGTAATTCAGTATATTTTCCATAGACGCGACAATTTCTACACTATAGATGCAACTAAGAATATCCCCTCCCCCAACTTAGTAATCTGACCACGGCTCGGTATATTGGTGTGAACCACTACTCACGCGACGCGGAAAATCGCAGTCGCCGTATAGAAAAGAAAGAGACGCGGACAGTTGCCGTCCTTCTCTACGTTCGGCTCGGCCTTTGATAAAAAAAATAGCTACACTGTACGGAAGATGCGACCAAATCCCCTCGAGGCTGTTGCGTTTATAGAAAATATACTGTGTGTAAAAGTTGAGGTGTGCGAGAACCTGAAAATGTCACCGGACATTCTCACGACCGCACAGTGTTGCGGTCAATGCTAATTAGCTGGACAAAATTGGTAAAGTAATTCCGTAAAACTAGATGCTTTTACCATTTAAAAGATGCTGTACGTACCACTGTTTCTCCACCGAATGTTCTCTTTAACAATTCTGCCCCACTGGACAGCAATCCGAGAGAAATTCCACTCTCCGGAGTTGGTGAACTGGATCGACTTTCTGGCGGACTAGCATCAGGACTATTGCAAGGCGTTGCAGTAGGTGTGTAATTTCTTTCTCCACTTGGAGTACCAACACAGGAAGGTGTTACAGCTTTGATACCTGTTGCGATCGAAGAAATCATATAGTATTGATTTTTTTTAAACGTTTAATCCTTCCGACCCGAAGAACGTACGTCCTCAGGATCAGGATCTACGTCCTGATACAATATGATGAATTCTCGTCTTTTTACGATTCTACGATACATATTCTGAATCAAAACGGTATTATTTAATATCTTACTCAATTATTTTTTGATTTTTGTTTATAAATATAAAAAAACGAAATAGATTTGCGGAAACAATGCGCCGTCAATCGTGCGAGAAGTCAGACGTACCTCCGTCGGGTAGGAAGTGTTAAATTCAAACATTACACGCATGATCGTAAATACCTCTTTCATTCAGCATCTTCGCAAGCCCAAGGGTTGTCGAAAATGTTGACGTTGAATTCCTCCTGCTTAGAGTTCTCGGTGTACTCATTCCGGAATTCAGAGCGCTACTAGGTGCAGTCGCGACTCTGCTACCCACGATACTCGAAGTAACATTCGTGTGATCGTCTGGATGGAGAACAGTACTATTAGTGAATGTGTACACGGAGCCTGTGTCTTGGAAGAGTTTTCCAGGATTGGTATATTCTTCGTCTTCCTCAAGATCGCTTAAAGTAAAAGTGACTAGGCCTAAATCTTCCAGACCACGACCTCCTCGTGTCATTACTCCAGGTCGATCCTCTAACAGACCACCTGAAAAAGTTAAGAGGTTAAAAGTTGCAGTAGAAACATATACATACTCCCGAAACAAATCGAACTGTGATAGTTACCTAAAGTTGGTGTAGCTAACTGTGTCCAGTGATGCAACGTCTGTGATCCTTCAATCGGCTTGACTATTTGCAGTTTCTCAGGAATTCTCCAGGCATTACCACTGTAACCGCTTAAGTTGGCGCTACTTCCCGTGGACATGATACTGTCTGGAGTTCGGCAACCAAGAGGCACGTAGGCTGACGGAGAATTCACTCCAGCATCGTAATCGTAACTATATCCTGTACCGGTGCTAAGGCAAGCACGTCTAACTATGACTTCTGCGGGTGTTAGTCTTCGAAGAGCTGCTTCAAGATCTGCTGCGCCAGGGGCTCCAGGTATTCCTGATCTTGGAACACCTCTGAAAGTTCAATCATATACTTCTTATAACTTTCTATCACATTCAAACTGTTTTAGCTCGACAATATAGAAACTCAATCTGAGTTTTATTTTAAATTTGATCTCAAGTTTGAGGATGGTACATGTACTTTCGAAATAATTATATTATAAGGAAAATTCACGAACTTACGGATATTCCTCAGAATCTGTAATCAGAGAGCCTTCCGAATCACTGTGACCAGAATCCAAACTGGGGAACGTCGATCCCGTAGGTCTAATTTGTCCACAGCTCATTCTAGGTCCAGTAGAACCACTTGATAAGGTTGAGGTAGTCATCGAGCCTATCCTTGGGAATTGATTACTATCAACTGCGTAAGAATTCCTTGAAGCGCTTCTAACCGTTTCGAAAACCTTTTTATACGTAGGCCTGCGTAATGACAAAAAAAGCAAAACAATTAACATCAGAATACCCAATTATTGCTATAATAATCAAGGAAAGAAAGCTTCCGAGTTTCTTAACAGTTAAAAGACATTGTCTAAAAAATGTTTTATGCTACAGGTAGATAATGCAGTAGTTTCAATGAAAATTAATAAAACGTACACTCTGTCGGTGCTGATGCCAGAGTCCAAGCTGAGTTCAGAATAAAGAGAGGACTCTAATTCCGAAGCAATGGAGTCCGGTTGCGGAGCAGTTCCCATTGAAGGGAACAAAGATCCTCCTCTGACTGTTGGCATTCCTCTCTTTCGCTGTTTTCGCAACTGCTCTTGAGTTTCCGCTAATAAATTTACCACCTTCAACAAAACAAATTATTAAGGTGCTGTTAGTGTTTTGCATTAATCAGATATACTAAAAATACAAAACTTCAACGTGTATCCTAAATGAGATATAGAAATGGATGAATTCTAGAACATACCTCCGCATATCGATCCTTAAATTCAGCCAGCTCATTCGCGAGGGTATTCTGGTTGTCCCTTGTGATTAGTAAAGTTGCTCCCACCTCATCATGCTCAGCCATCAACTGTGCCAATCTCAATTCCGTTTCCGCTAGTTTTGCCGTCAAACTGATGATTTGCTCGTGTTGCAGCCGATTCTCTTCTTTCTGCCTGTCAAGCTCCTCTGCGATACCGTCCACCTCCATGTTTGCATTTGCTGTAGCGAGAATTGATTTTTTAGCAATGTTGATCATAAAATAAAAATACCGATATAATTATGATTGAAAACGAGCTAAACATTCAACGCTAACAGATACACTGCACTAAGAAGCTTATTAGCAGTCTCACACTCAATGAGTGCCGCGGGGTCCAACACAGGCCTCTCACCAAAAGCCTCTTGGAATAAAGTCCCAATTCTCTAGGGGAGTGCGACCCTCGGCAACTTTCCCTTGTTACACCCTCATAATCATGACCTGGTTCAGGGCTGGGAATTTCTGTCTTAACCCTCATCCACACGGGTAATTTTTTATACGATTCTGCATGAAGAGATACCCGGGTACCCATATAGATTGCTGTATACTGTTGTAGCGTCATCGTCGCTACCAGGCTCCAGCGAGGGCCCTTAGGTTTATGCATATACCTGATAGCTGGCCCCGCATGACCAGGAGATTTTTTATGGCACGTCTTCGCTAAAAGACCAATATGTGTGCAGCATACACAAAAAGTGGAGAAATGTATTTCCTGTAGTGACATGTAGTTCGATTGTATTTTGAAACAATAAAATTTGTACTGAGAAATAGTTGTACTATAAATCACAATTGTATAGCATCTAATTTGCCTACTTGAGCCTTATGGTACCCGGGTACCCTCATCATAGCAAATGCAAAAAAAAAGGTTTGGGAGTTTTTTTTGGTGAAACGTTGTATAAAATTTTTTTTTAATTTCAAGGATATTAATTCATCTAAAGTATTGAATATTATGTGAATGAATTTGAAATAAGTACCCGGGTACCACGTATTGCGGATGAGGGTTAATTGTATCAGTATCTGCCGTTAGTATGAACTTCATAGTATGAAGGAAGCACGCGAAGGGACGCGAAAGGAAGCTTGGTGAGGGAAGCAAGCGTTTGTTTGAAGGGTCCCAACCGTGCCCAGCACTGACCTGGCCGAACGACAGTGGGAACTTCCCACTAGGAAGGCCCAAAGTACCCACCGCCCGACAACAGCTCCGTTTAGTCTTACGCGTCCCCTATTAGGGGCGTAACTATTCCGAAGTTGCGAAGTCGTTAAAGTGCTCGAAACGTATGAATTTTTTCCATGCAAAGAGTCTATCATAAATCATTCCAGTCGTAAAGGTCGCCTCGGCATCAGTTCATGACTAGTCTTAAAATTCGTTGACGCCAACAAACTAATGAACTAACCAAGTTGAGCAGCGATGTCCTTCACAAGTTTTGCTTCCTGTTCTTCCGAATGATCAGTGGCGTGTATCAGCTTCGAGAATTCGGTCCGCAATTGCTTGTTCTCGTCCTCGAGATTGTTGATCTTCTTCTGCATCATTTCAAGGTTGATACCACGAAGTCCGGTGGGCGTACTGGCTTCGGAGTTTGTTTCTTCGGCGTCATTTGTTAGAATTTGAATGATCTCGGTCTTCTTTGTAAGCTCGTGTGTCAGTTGAGTGATCTTCTCGTTAGCTTCCTTCAAATCGGTTTCTAAACTGGTTACCGTGGTCTCGAGCTTCTGGTTGTGCGATAACAATTCTTTCCCAATGCGTGCGGTTAGCTCCAGATCCTTCTCTTTCTACGAAATAGAAGAAATACAATATAAATATCGTGCACATCCTTTCCATACGTATCGAGGTATTACTTATTATATTTATATTATATTATTATATTATATTTACATTATTTTACTTCTTTAGGCAAGTTACAAAAGAATTTTGCTAATATTTCCGAAAGTAAAGTCAACCGAAAATAGTTTCATAGAGTAAAGTCATTCAAAATGTTGAGTTTTCTAACACATTTAGAGGTCATCGAAATCGACGAGGACCCACGTCATCGACAACTTTACCTGTTCCTTTTCATAATCACTTTATATAAATATCAATCACAAACTGATGTAATTTACCTCTTCTAGAAGCCTTGTAACTGCTTCTATATCATTATACGTCTTGGTCATTTGGCTCACCCGGTTGCTACATAGAACTGAAAGAAAAAAATAAACCGCTTTATAGCAGACTGTAACAATAACGTTATTTGATAATTGGCGAAATCGAATGATGCATATGTATACGTAACAATGGGCAAGCTGGTATTTGGTAACGGTGAAGCAGTACAATATAATTAACCAAACAGAAGTGACGGAAAATCAGTACGTAAGTTTACTAAAATTTAACGAGATTATTATACTAACTTAAACAAAATTCGTTCCTAACAATACTAATAGGCATACAATCAATGGATGTCCGGAGAGTTTAGTAACAAATTCTATTTATTCACTTCGTTTATCATACACTTGTAATAATAATGCACACTGTACATGTCATTTGTGGCCTCGTTGGCGATAAAAAATATGACAAAAACACTATTATTCCAGTGATCAACGATCCACGTCGAGTACTTTGCATATCATGGTAATTAAAGAATTTGATCAGGTAGGAATATAAGAAAAGATTCAACGTCCATTCGCGCAAAAGTTTAATTTATTTGTTAAATTAAGAATATTTAATTATTAAAATTGAACCGACACGCATAATTTACCTTCGAGAAGTAGTGTACAATAAGAAATGACGATCAGTTTCTGAACGTATCGAATACAGATCTCGTTTCTCAGGTAAACAATAGAAGAACGTGCGCTCACAGTTCTAATCGATTGTTCAACTTGCTCGAATCGATCGTAATACCGATTGGTAATCATGTTACAGCTCGCAATACTAGTCGTTGCGTTCCTCGACCGTTGCAGAACTTGTTTCGCGAATACATTACTAGGCTCAGATGACAAGTTCAAGAGACATAATTAATAATTCCACGAATAGAACCGTGCGTACACGTGTAGGCTACAGGCAATCCGAGACGTGTGATTTATTCGACTTCTGAAACGTCGAAATGATTATAATAAGTCGTGACATGTTACTAGGAGGTATATTTAGAAAGTATGGTAGTTACTGTCAAATCTAACGTTGTACTAATTGTTACATATTTTGCCTGTAACTATAATCAACGATTATATTCTATCAAAAGCTTGCATCTCAAAATGTTTCGTGAAAAATCTGTGCACAGTTAAACGTGGATTCAATCTCTTTATCAAATGTTCAATGACAAATAACAAAAGCGATATTTTTTCTAATTGGAAGCGTGTGTAATTACAGTCGTTGTTGCTTGCGATGCATAAACTTGGTGAAAACAAAATAGGTTGTAGTTGAGTGGACATTACTGTGATAAATAATTGTAAAAAATATTCTATTTGGATTTTTAGAAATTAAATAAAGCTTTATTGTGATTTATTAAAGAGTATATTATTAGGATTATAAGGTGGGGATTGCTAAGATAATTTGTAACTTTTCAAGTAATATTAATTTTTATCGTGATATGTTTCGATAAAATATATTTTATTCGGATTTCTAGGATGTAAAAATGTAGCAATTGTTATGATAAACTATATCATAGTGTTATGGTATGATAATGTATTGTATGATAGATTTTTCAGTTCCGACTTTGTTGCTTAAATTATTTTGATTTTCTTTTTAATCAATAAATTGCAGCAGCATGGATGGACTATACTGGACAGTAATATTCCACTGACAGAAGTCGTGTCAAAGGATGTCCGAGATTGAAGGGAACTTTTGAAAGCTTCCAGCAAAATGGTGCTCTCGCTTCATTCTATACGCGAGTGCAAAATGGCTGGTGGAAGGTCAAGAGCGAACTTTGGGAAAAGAAATAGGAATACTAAAAGTCAGGCACGCAAATGAGTCATCTATGTTACCGAGAAAAGACCGAGATGACTCGCGACGCTTTCAGCGAAACACATTGCATCCGTTTCCCTTTCGAATTGTCGCGAACGACAACTAATTTATTTCTTAACGATTAGCAATCACTAGACTAGGGATCGTTATGCAATATAAAAATTGTTTGCACGATTTGCAAGAAGCAGAAACCAGATACAGATATCTTTTCTCCCTTAACGTTAAAACAAATTAAATTAATACATTAAGACTCCTAACTTTTTAAAATCTCTCCGCTACTTTAAATTGTAATTATTTTTGTCCTGAATGCATAAAATCCACAGTCTAGTATCCGTACTTCAATGATTGACCCCGTGCAATATAATGCCGAGTTAGAACAGGAATGTTAGGTTATTCACTTCTTCCAACAACAATTGATATCGTTGTATTGAACTTACTAATTGAGACGTATAGATTACCCAGGTGAATAGTCCATAAATTGAAGAAAGTATGTAACTTTGAACCAATTTATCCTAGAAAATAGTACACGTTTATGGACCAAATGGGACAAATGGGACTCTTGACCATGGTCTCCGCGCACTATAACGAGAAGTGTCTAGTTAGCAGTCGAAGAAAACATGCCTCCGAGGCATGCATTCCTCAAAGAATGTCGTCCAACAGCTGCTTCGGGCTGCATTTATGCAGTCAGTAGAAATTTTTCGAGATAATGAACTCGTTTTCATCATCAAGAAAGGGAACGGCATCCGAAGAAGTAAGAAGATCCGTTTTTGGTATGAATTTTTACCTTGCCAAAAGAGAAACAACTGTTTATTCGAGTATAGTACCCTGAGCTCTTCAATCTTGGACACTAGAAAGCAGACATGGCAACTTTTATTTGAAATAAAAATAAGAATACCCGTGAAAATTATATTTTATCCAATTATTTAATCATGAAATTGTTCTTCAAAATAATATACAACCAAAGGTAATAGCTGATATAATGTTGAAGAACAATTGCACAATCAAGTAATTATTCCAAATAAGTAGAAAATGTTATTCCAAAAGCGATCTTAGGTATGAGAGTATAAAATAAACTAAGGTCCAGGTCTGCTAGAAAGAATAAAAAGAACTTGTGAGAATTCGCGTTTAGAGTCGAGGTGGTATTACACTTTTCGAATAATATTCCTGGTGACCGTTAAATTCCTTTCCAATTAGGTTGCATAATTTCTGCCGTACATTTGTGTTCGAGGTGCCATAAATTACTATTAGATTTGATTTTTAACCAAGCTTCTAGCTTGATTGCAAGCTACGGTGAATTATAGCCGTGTCAGAAATTGTTTGTTCTTTTGTGAAATATGAATTTGCTTGTCCTTCATTTCTTATCGAAACGTAGACATTGATGTTTTAAATAATGTGTATGCTTGAAAATCTTTCTCAGAAGCTATTAATCAGTTTGATTAGCTTGTCCTTTCTTATCCAGTCTTATCTACCTTCCATATCGCATTGATATGAATTGAAATTTTCTTAATACGATAATCACCGATAAATAATTAATTACGGAAATTATTAACAGAACGGAGAGTTAAATTACTGAAGAGTGTAAAAGTGATCGACACTATTAACGCCTCAATTGTACGGATCGAATTTATCCATTTTCTCGTCGACATTTGTTCTAAAAACTCGACAGAAACAATTTATTTTTTTGCTAGCGAAACAATTCATCGAATTCCATGATTCGAAGGGGTATATTAATGTACAAACTCTCAATTGATGGATCCACAGATCCAATCCGTGCACTGAAGGGTTAAAATGCGGTCGTTCATGTTGATTTCCTTTGCAGCATTGTGCAGGCCGGTTATGGAAACGCAACTTGCACGCGATCGCTGCAAAACAGCATGGTGAGCGTTGCAATAAGAGGATACATCAGGTTGAAGTGCGTGTTGCGATTTCTAAACATCGGTACAAGGTTCTCAGTTCGATGGATCGAACGGTACATCGTTTCTACCTGCTATCCTATCGGAGTCACTTAACAAAGGAATTCCTTAAGCGAAGTAATTCACCGGAAATTTGCGACAAGGATTCTGCGATAATCTTTTATGTGCTCTTGTGGGAATACAAGAACCTTTTAACCCAGTGCTGGGCAGAATCGCCAGATGAGGGGAGGGAGCAGGAATTAAGGGGAAAAAGGGGAAGAGTGGGGGACAAGTGTTCATCTGGGGACACGCGCATTTGCCTGAATTGTGGTAGAACAGTAGGCGCCGTTACTATGGAGACAAGACGCACTTCACCTCTCGCGAGTAGCTACGAAAGTGAGGGGAAACAAGAAGCGTTTGAGGGACCCCAATCGTGAAAGCCAAGAACATGCGTGGAGAGAAGACGGGTAGTATCTTAGACCATATGTACCCATACACGCGGCATAGGTATAGTATGTGCATACGATGCAGTGTGACGAGATCCAAAATTATCTGGTGCCTACAAGCCTCGATTCGAGATAATTCAAAATGGTGGATAGTGTATGAGACGAAGCGAGTACACAGTACACAAATATATTTTACGAGTTCACTATTTCACAAGTTCATCATTTGGTAAAAATTTGAAGAAATGGTGCAAACTTGTTGCATAAAGAATTGTAAAGAATGACAAAACTGTGATACAAATAGTTAGCCATATTTAAAATAATAAGAGTAAAGTATAATGAACGAGCAATAAAATAAAATACATGTATGTATATTACACAGTTACCCTAAATATTTATACAGAATGATATGTGAAGACGATGTACTGCGATTTCTCAACATACTATAGCACTATGCCCACAAGTCTACTAGGCGGTTTAATCTGGTAACGAGGCAGTTTTATCTCGCCGCGTCTATAGGTATATATGGTCTAAGGGTAGTATACCCTCACTGAATGCGAAAAGCGGGCCAGTGGGGGTAGGTAGTCCAGTCAAAATAAGGAGGAGGAAAAGGTCCCTGAAGATCCTTGGGCGGTGGGGGTTTAGTCTGTATGGCGGTATAATACGACAGGTAATGACAATCCCCCCTAATAACATCCGAGGGGGGAGACGAGTCAGACACACCTCCCCAACCATCACCGTAGGGGAGGAAGTCCGTAATAGGATTCCCCCACCGCCTTTAAACAAGAAAAGGGACCCCAATCGTACCCAACACTTTTCTAATCCTTCTCAAGTCATTAATAGACTGTGAATCTTTATACATTCATGACAAAAACAAGCGGATCGTATACGAAACAGTGAAAAGATTCGAACAACTTAAAACTGCTTTATCGCAGTCTCAAATTGATGTTGCGATTGATGCGGAACATTTTTATTTTACATGAGGATCCGCAGTCTAGTCGTGCATCTTTCACTGCAGGAGGATCATGTTGTTAAGAGACTACATACAAATCTCATTACGCTGAGATGTAAAAGCTACGGCGTTTGATTACGCTACCAGAGTTATTAGAAGTTCAGACGATCCCTACGGGAACCTTTGAAGCGATCAACTTTAACCTTCTAGCGCTGCAGCATACTCTAGATGTCTGATTTGCGATTAGATACATAGTGCCATCCAGTCTCATAATTAATAGCACACACTTTACAGAATAACTTTTTCAATGATTCTTTTTACGAAATGTAAACGCAAAATCTAACGAAATGAACGAGGATGCTTGTTGTTTGGAGCTTGAAAAAAATGCCGCGCATTGTGGCCCTTTGAAAGAGACCAGTGGCGACTAAAGTCAAGCCGAGACCCTTAGCGGTAGAAATTTTGGGTCCCTCGAACTCAAATTACAAATAGAGTTACAAGAAAACTCTCATAAATTTAATTTTCCGTAAATAAATTGAATTTTTTTTTGTAAAAACAAATGAATGCTGCGAATTCGGGGTTCTATGGGGTATCCCGGGGCTCAGTGACGGCTCAAGTTAAGTGGAGGTCCCAAGCGGTAAAAATTTTGGTTCAAGCTCAAGTTGGAAATAGAAATTGCAAGAAAATTCTCGTAAATTTATCAACAAAAACGAAAATTATGAAAATATTTCATACCGTTACATATTATATAAATTTCTTTGAAATTCGGGGCCCTATGGTATCCCGGGGTCCGCTTACCATTAGATACGCCACTGAACGAGACAATAAAGAAAATTGAAGGCAAGGAGAGGATTGAAATAAAACGAAAAGAAGCTCAAGCCATATCTCAGACGGTCCTGTAAGTTGAAAGATTACTGACAGGAGGCGCACGTGCAAGGTGGCTCCGTCGGAGATGTAGCCACGTAGAAGATCGGCGTTCGTAATCCGGTTGAGTCGTTGCATCCCCAGCAAGGTGCTGGTATCCTAGATGAGCTAGGACAATTCGCCAGGAAACCATTGTCGCCCTCGTTCTCTGGCGAAACCCTGTTCGAGGGTCTGATCTCCTCATCGTACTCGTAAGGATCATCCTCCTGAGAATCCTGCGGCTCCTGGTCGGAAGTGTCTTCCGGTGCCAGGAGCGAGTTTTTCGAACCGGATCTTTCTTCCTCCGCCAGGATCGGCCGGGAACCCAGGGAGGATCGGGAGCAACGGCTGATTCGTTAGCTGTACTTAATGGCGTTACTGCTACTATTCTCCAAGACCTTCACTCTCTAATTTCCTCGAATTTCTTACGATCGTTCCACCATTTTTTCAAAGTACAATAGACCATCGTAACACGAGTAACCGGGGAACAAAACAGAGGCCAATACGATTAACCTTCGCGGGGCGGATGCGTTTCATGATTTCATCGCACCCGTTCAATCTTTCCTCACCAATTTTTAGCTTATGTATTTTTGCACTTACTTCTTTCAAATCAATGATCATCTTCTTACTAGACCTAATAATTAACTGATTAACTGGATTAACGCTGAACCTACCGACCGTCAAAAGTGACTAATGTCTATGGTATTGTAAAAATAACAAGATTAAATTTATTTGTATTTTGGGTGATTTTTACTATAATATATAATGGAGTAAAAAGTTTATTCCTGGTAGGTTTAGTGTTAATTCGAATTGATCCACTTATTAAACCCACTATCAATGCCTGGCAATTAAAACTGGCTCCTAGAAGATCAGAATTTATAACGTTCTAACTTTGGCTAATGATGGCTACATTAATTCAAGTCTTTGCTCGCCAATTTTCGTTTGAATATTGGCTATAATATTGACAACAGAATTGAAGTTCACTTCGGTTTAAATGAAACGTGAGCAACGCTATATAAAACGATGTTATACGAGACACACAGGTTATACGCTCTGATACCTGCTTTGTTTACTCTACTACCGATATATGTGCACACTCCAAAGGTGTGTGTATTCACTAGCAAACAGTTCGCTAACAATGCTTGCGAGGGGTTCGCTAACTTTTGAGAATCACGCGATCTCATCGCGGACGTTGGTCATAGCGAATTCGCCAACTGGTCCAGAACCATTTTCCAAGCTCTACGTAGATATTCAAGTATCTAATTAATTTATTAATCTCCGATGATTGACACCGATGAAAAATAAAAAATTGGGATTGAAATTATACAGATTAAAGTTGATGTTTTTGTCGCACCGGTTCGATCACTTTAATTAAAAGCAATTTTGCAATATATTTTGTTTTTGTTTAGACCCTAAACATCAATTTTGTTTAAACATACGATCGACAAAGAATAAGAAATGAGATCATATTGACATAGAAAACCCAGAACTATAGAACCCGTCGAAGTGACGGGTTACAAATCTTCTAATTTACAATTATTCGGTATTATGCAATACATTTATTACGTTGGACATACACTGTCACTGAAATCGTTAAAATTCTAACTACATACCAGCATTTTTCGCAAACGCCAGAAGCAAGGTAGCTTATTAATAACTCGTGATAGCATCTTGCCTCGTTGTGTTGTAAAAATGTAAATATTATTCACTCATATAATCAGTGTGTATCTACATTATCGTACACAATGTATCTAGGTACACGCGTCGTTGAATGAACCCGTGTTACGCGGTGGTCTATTGTATACTGAAAACTGTGTTCACAGTTAGTAAATTGATATTTAGACACTTTCACATGCGTTACAAAGACTATATCGACTTGCTGTAGTTTTGGAAGTTTTGCATGTCATACTTGACAAATTCAAATCGAGATTCTACGCGCAGAATAAATTATCTGAGACTGGACTGAATATTTTATAATGATTATTGTAAATATAATCAGAATTCAACAAAGCTTATATATAAAAATGGATTAGTTTAATATACTGTATATGTAACTTTTTATGGAGGTAATCGTAAAAATTGGAATTTTGTTACTAACCCATTCGATTTTATTTGTATGCCGTTTCAGTGAACCATTCGCCTTTTGAGAGTTGAAACGTACGGGAATGTGAGCGCTATAAATGTTACGATCAATGGATTCGACGCTGGAATCCGCGAATGTATAGGCAAAGCCTCGAGGGAACTACTTCGAAGACGATGCCCTTATGCCTGTTTCCATTGCAAAATAAAATGCTTCACTGAATTACTTAAAGCCGTTAATTACCACGTCGGTCATGCGTCAGGCAACACTAATTGTTCGCCAAGCTTACAGATTCATTGTTATTACGATGCACTCGAATAAACTAAATTTTATTGGAAATTTTAGGACAAAATAAATTCTTCTTTCTTGTAAACACAAAAGTCATAATTTTCCCAATCAATTCCAGTCTTTAGTAGCTCATTCTGCGCGTACACTACCGAGATCACATATAGAGTTTGGGAATCTTGATGATTGTTTGTATCGCATTGTAGACAAAACACTAACGTTGCCATAACACGGCGCAAGAGAGCATACTTTTCTGTAATACTTGAACAGAATGCGAAGGTCCTGGAACTGCATTATAAAATATACTTGGACAAAGTCGTGTTTATCAATATTTATGGTACCATTAATATTCGTTCACTATTACCGTGTTTGTAATCGATATATCACTGTATATCCGCCAGCTGTTCACCTCGACACCGACGAAACAATACTTAACAACGCAACATACATCGGTGAAACATGCATAACGGGGCCGATATTATTAAAATCGCCGAGGATGTTAAATTTTCCATACAATGAAGGAGCGTACGGGATAATGTAATTTAAGCCAGAGATTGGATTATTATGCAGAAAGAGCGTGTAGAAATTTTATCCTCTGGTACCGAGTGAATTATTATAATTCTTCTTATTATTATAAATCAGAGTGTACGTGACTTAATGGAGACAGAGAGATGTCCGACCTCCAAAACTTTCAGTAGTACAAACGAAGCTTTATTGATTCACTGGTTCATTAACAAGTAGCATGCTGGACTTGCGAGCGCGAGTAAAGCGATATATAATCTGACGTAAGAAATCAAGAAAGTTGTTTTAAAGAATTGTTCAATCATCAATGAATTTTTATATAAATTCATGTGGATTGATGATTTGAAACCCCCCTCGGTTGCCCGTTATTGTTCCAAACAATAAAGCAGTTTGCAAACAGAGAATTGCGTAATAATTTATTTCATGATATCATAAAATGATATTTAGAAATATTTTATATGTCGCGACTCCGAATAAATTCACGCCCACAATAAAAACACGCGTTTAGTTCTGCAAAATGTAACATGGTGCAACAAGACTCACTGTTACTAGGTGTGGTGTAATTCTATGAAAACTGTTTGCGCGAAAGAAATGGTGCTAATGGACGTGTTAATTAGATCTCGCAAGTTTACTGTTCTAATAAAAATCGTAGAAAATCCGAGAAGATAGAGTATCGTTGTTTCTTCAAAAAGAAGAGAAAAAATATTATTTGATACTGTTATGTTCAGAACCATGAAGCTTCCTCTGTATCTTTGTCGTGAGATCAATAGTTGGTACGCTATTTTAACCACCGTTTATCTTAATACACCCTCTGCTGAATATGCTCCCCTATGCGAATGCGGCGTAGCATGAATTGGGGTGCGAAATCACTATGGCGCAGTGCGAGGAACACTGCAATTATACTGTTCAATCCAAAAAAGACCTCGGCACGCACAGGCCCTTTACAAATGAAATTATTAAAATGATTTTTCTTTTACAACGAATAGTTATCGACTAGTACCGAACTTCACAACAGTCCTAAGAACACTGAGATCATTTTCGGTGTGTCATACACTTATGACTGTGACGCGACGGGTGAAAGAGAGCCTGATGTAACAGGTCAACAAAATCGATTTCTTTTTGCATAAATGTACTCCTTGGAGAATACATAAATTGGATGCGTTCATTATCGAATATTTACATCACGCCTTTTTTACTCAAATTATAAGTGCCATCTTTAAATTGAATATTATATTTGTAAATATAATATATAATTTGCCAAGTTCACAATACGCTCTCCGCGTGAAACTTTCCACGCACTAGCAATATTTTTTTCAGCGCGAGATGCTCTAGTTGTGAAGCTCTCAAATTGTCTATTATTTAATATATTCTGCACAACGTTAGCCACTGGCATACCGGATAACATAGTATTGCAGTCTGCAGGCGAGACATTTATTATTTCATTATTACCATTTTCTTTAATTCTATCTTTAATGATTCTCTAACGGTTTTTATTCATGCAAATTTATACACATCCGTGAAAGAGTTTAGTAAAAGTATTTCTTCCTGCAGGCTTTCACTGTGTTTCAAACTATCGTAAAGCCTTTCTTGAAAAATCTAAACGGACTAATGGGAATGTACACATAATTGTACAATTACATTCTCTAATGAAAGGTACAAATAACTAGGATATATTATCTTCAAAAATAGATTTCACTCGGATGATCATTTCTATAATATACTTGGGAATTTCAAAACTTTTTCAATCTTTTATAAATATTCTCTTGTACATGAATCTACACTTCGTTATAATTAGTATAACATCCGAACAAGATGATCTATGAAACCTTGTATATCGCTGACAGAAGAACAACCAGTGATAACAGTGTTAACATTCAACGTGATAACAGTCGTTCAAATTAGGAGTAACGCGAACTAGGAAAAATCGTCACAGTTCCTTGATAGCTTTCTTTCGCGTTGTAAATGAAATTTCACAGTTGGTTTTGCAGCATGATGAAGCCGATAGAAGAAGCAATCCTGCAACTTATGCATGTTAAGCGGTTGCACGAAGAGAAAGGATCCCATTCGATCGCATCTCGAATAACTGTTCTTATAAATTCTATTTTCTAAGTACAAAGGTCAGCCGTCTCGAGTTCCGCTTCCCAAGAGGGCATTCCCATTCCACGAACAATTTCAACAATATATTTCGTCATTTTTTTTTTGTTTAACAACCTAACCGGCATATTTCGTCGAAACGTTGCAGGCTCGTCTGTACGCACCCAAATCATGTTCATGAATTTTCATAAGGTGATACCATGGAAACTGTGGCAATTATTCATCAAGAAAACAGATCGTCGGAAAAAATTCTCCTCGGATGACTCGCGAGATTGCTCGTTAAATACTGAACCAATTAACTTCAAATTTATATGGTATGCTCGGCGTTGCAATCAAGTACTGAGCCATGGGAATTTAATCGCGGTTATGCTCGCGATTTTTTTAACCAGTTGAAGATACCCGAGAAATTGACAGTAATTTCGTGGTTCAATTATACACTGCTGTGCAAATGAATGAAGCAGCCGGCCATGTTTAATAGAAAAGCATACAAAGTCCAATAAGAACACAGGAAGCTTTGAAAAAGGATTCCGCTGTTTAATTGAATAGTTCTGAGAATATGTGTTATTGCGGATTAATAGTTTAAATAAAATAAATCAATCATTGTACAATACAGTGTCTATATAAAGATATTGTTTGTCGTTATATCTTATAATTATACTGGGTGCTTCTTCCTTTTGCACGATAGTGTACATCGATGAAAATTAATTTAGGTTTCGATTTTTGGTGATTCTAGTCTGCCTCGATATTACATGGTAAATGATTAATTTAATTAGTATGTGTTATTGCGGATTAATACTTTAAATGCAATAAATCAATCATTGTACAATACAGTGTCTATATAAAGATATTGTTTGTCGTTATATCTTATAATTACTGGGTGCTTCTTCCTTTTGCACGATAGTGTACATCGATGAAAATTAATTTAGGTTTTGATTTTTGGTGATTCTAGTCTGCTTCGATATTACATGGTAAATGATTAATTTAATTAAATGTACAAAATGTAAATCAATTTATAAAATATGCACAGGCTGGTGAGGTAATATGCCAAAATATCCTTTCGAAGCATCAGGACTCGGTGCTCCATTAAGAAGACAGTCGCGTGTGCAACGTGAACTGCAAGTTAAACCTCCGAACTATTCTGACGTTGTGTCTTAAGTAGAGACGTCGCAGGTGATTATTGATTTTTCCACAGGCTCAGGCTTGCATAAGAGCATGTACCGGAGTGATAAACCGAGTCCGTGACGCTCATCTTTTATTTAGAAGAGCAAAGATACAACCGCGCGACAAACCATGTCCAAACTATATTTAACTTTTACCAATAAACTCTGCTGATCTGTGAACACCGATTTCGTCCTGCTTCTTGTTCGCGCGATATTATTAGACCGCGGATTTTATGCATTTCTGAAAACAGTCAGCAGATGTAACAGAGAACAATGAAACTGCCAGATCCTCAGAAGTTGATTCTATTATTCGTATAATTCTTTCTGCTATTCCTGTCACTATTCTTAAGAAAAGTCTGAGCAATTACTGTTTCTTGGAATTAACGCGAAAGATTTTTTATTGTGCATAAAGATCCGAACATGATGTCAATAGTCATTTTAATCATCATTATTCTGTGGATCATCCACTCGCAGTTTCATAGAATTTCAAGTAAATATGCATGCTGCTTGTTAATGTAAAATACATTAAGTTTTGTAAATATTATAGTGAAAGAATTGTTGCTACAGGATGAATAAATAATTTTCTAATATATTAAATAGGACCTTAAAAATTCTAGAGTTTTAAATATTGCTACGTTAATATGCAAATCTGTTTCACACGTGCTTGTGTTTCTCTTTTTCATTTTACTTATACGACTTTTGATTAATAATTGGACGAGCGTAACTCTGTTTTTTCCGGAACGTACGGAAATCAGTATTCGATTAAGTCATGCAATATTGTGTAAGCCTAATCTGTAACATACCACAGAAACAGTGTTGGAAACCTTCAAAATGTAATTTCGGAGGTATCGATAATAAATTTACAAATTTTCTCCGCAGCTAATAAATTTTGAGCACATTATTGCTAAAAAAAAAAGACGAACATAGTGATCTGAAAAATTATCTTGCAACCTGTACCATCGATACACTTGAACTGTCTGCCTATTTTTTGTTCGAGATAATTATAAAGTATAAAAAGTATAAAAAATGCAAATGCAGAGGTTACATCATGGACTAGAATTCACAGTGTCTCAGAAAACGGCGCGATAGTGTTATCAAATTGCAAATAAAAGCAATTATACTCCGCAGTGGAGGACGAGCACGTGGTACGGTGCAATAATTTGTTACATAACAAAACATACCAAGTCAAATGACCGCCAAATTGTATACCATTGCTGGTCACAATTGGTTGAGCATGTTTCTTCAGATTCAACCTTGTATTTTTTTCTTGTTTTTAAGTAATGTCTCGCGTGATGCATTACTGACAAGTAATCTTCTTTGTTGCCGGTACAGTTAACTATTTTTTTCTGTGTAAAAAAACCTAACAAACTAGACTGCGGATTTTAAAAACGAGTACAGTAAAAACATCGAAAGAGTTTGAAAATGATTAATTATTAAGAAATGAATGTCTGTGCAGCTCCAGTTACTTGCAATTAACGCAGTAAATGTTTATTCCGCATAAAAATCCGCAGTCCACTAACAATAATTACAGGATTTCATTTTCTCGTCGAATTACATCATCCTGTACTATATATCAAATCATAGCAATCGTAAAACGTGGAAGACTGTTCCTCCATACGAACACCTACAACTCTGATTTATATAATTAATACCAGCTTATAATTTCCAGTATTATCAGAAAAATAAAAACAAATAGAGTATACAATATTCAAACGTAAATGATGTCTAGATTGTTTATAATCGTCGCCTGGAAACCGTGAAACCGTTCGGAACGAGCGTTTAGCCAGCCGCAGAGTTTCTACCGTGATATGCATGAAAAAGTCGTGCGCTTCTCGTCGAAAACCAAAAAGAAAAGAAAAAGAAGCGAGGAATGGATCGTAGGCTGCGGCATTTAAAAATGGCGTCCCGTTGCAAAGGTTACGCAGTGACGTAGCCTGGAAATCGGAGGCATAACTAGTTGCTGTCTGCTCTGTGAATCACATGTCAAAAGTGTCGCGGGACGCCGCCGATTTCTACAATCCTCGAAAACATCGGTTGAATAAAACATGTGACTGTCAGCAATGCGGAGAATTCTTTTGTCCAAGTATATTTTAGTCGCGACGAGAATACTCGTCCCATCAGCGACGCGAGTAATATCGCCAGCGAATATCGTACGCGAACGGATACGAGAACGTGCGTTCAGAATCAATTTGATCGGACAGTAGGTGCGTTTATGCACGAAGTAAATACTTACCATTCAACACACTAGTTTTACGCCTCTGACGTCAGAGGAGTCACCGGGCACATATCACAAGTTTTCTTTCAGTTGTTCGAGTTCAACGTTCAATTGATTCCGTGGGCATTAGTCAATGCACTAACGTGCTGTTCGTGCACATTTTGTTGAGAAGGACCGCTTCCTTTCGTGATAGAACGTGGAGGGGACGCGATGCGAAACACAGGCGGAATTGTTACGGCGCCATATCGTGTGGCTGTCAGAAGCGGGCTGCGCGCGCAGCATGCGTACTACCGTTGCAGAGGGAAATTCAAACCGCGTGTTCCCGACTCTTTGGGGTTTCGCGAATACTATTAAACGGGAAACCTTAAAGCTCTCTGTATTTATGTAATATTAGATTGGCAACCAAGTTCGCGACCTCCACATTTTCTCAAAGAAAATCATTAATATTATACAGGGTGTCCCAAAATTCGTGTAACCCCTGGAAATGGGAGTGTTCCTTGGGTCATTTGAAGGGACATTTTCCTTTACAAAAATGGTGTCCGTGTCTTTGTTTAGGAGTTATTAACGAAAAACACGAACCAAACAGAACGCGGCTATAGCAAATTGAATCCGACTCGGCGACAATCCGCTGTAACCGCGCTGTGATTGGTCCGTGTTTTTAGTTAATAACTCCTAAACAAAGCCGAGAACGCCATTTTTGTAAAGGAAAATGTCGCTTCAAATGACCCAAGGAACCTCCCATTTTCAGGAGTTACACGAATTTTGGGACACCCTGTATATAGTAATAATATATATATATTTAACAGTAAGCCTACCACGAGGGGTCAAGCGACCCA
>CM052326.1:16103778-16162124 GCA_028455615.1 Lasioglossum zephyrum | reverse complement strand
AACCAATCAGAACGCGGCTATAGCAAACTGAATCCGACTCGGCGACAAACCGCTGTAACCGCGCTGTGATTGGTCCGTGTTTTTGGTTAATAACTCCTAAACAAAGCCGAGAACGCCATTTTTGTAAAGGAAAATGTCGCTTCAAATGACCCAAGGAACCTCCCATTTTCAGGAGTTACACGAATTTTGGGACACCCTGTATATAGTAATAATATATATATATTTAACAGTAAGCCTACCACGAGGGGTCAAGCGACCCATTTTAGATTTTTATTTGACAATTATTCAGATTGTAAAGGTGTTTTCATGGGAACTGATCGAATACATTTATTGACTCCATATTATAGTAAAAATCGCGCAAAGTATAAATAAATTTAATTTTTGTTTAATATTATTAATATTATGTATAATGTATGTTTAATATTAAGCACGAGTATTTTCTATCAAATTAACCGCAAAATTCAGAGTTTGCAAATGATATGCAGTTCAAAAGGAATGGTCACTGAACGAGATTGTAATGTTACAATAAAAGAATTACGAAACAGAAGGTCGCGAATTTAGTTGCCAACCTAATATATTCATAGACTGCGGATCTTTATGCAAATTAAAAAGTTTCTGCATCGCTTGCAAGAAACGAAAATGAAATTAAAACAAAATGTCTTCTTTTAATAAATTTAAGTACTTAAATTTTAACAAGTCGAAAACAGTGTATACATATTCTGAAATTATTTGAATTAAATTCATGAAATCTGCAGTCTACTTATACGTAACTAAATTCCACATTATTCGTAGAATTAATGTTTATGAACGGTTATTATACAGAATTGATTGATCATTCTCACAGAAGAAATAGAAAATTATTGTGTACTTCGGTCGTCTAAAATTCATATTAGACGAGCGTTATAAATTAATTTAATGTTTTCGACGAATTTATATAGATCATTTATAAAGTATTGTATTAGATTTCATCGATGCTGTACCATAAATAGCAAAATTGCAATTAAGTGTTCTTCTATAGAAGCCTGTTAACTATATTGGATTATCGATTGAATTATTAAATGAAAATGTATAGGCATTGAAAAGGAACTTCAACGAGTTAACATTTGTCGATAACACGTGCAGACCCACGTGGAGATTTCCGTAATCCAAGCTTGCTCGCTTTCAATTCGTTTGACAGTTTTACAATAAGTTGGAGCAGGCTCTCTTCTTGCGGCAGTACTATTAATAATACGCTAGGAATCCCTGGCACGCTGCCTTTGGAGCATGATTAACCAATTCTCCAGCAATATTCGCAATTTTAATTTTCGTATCAACCCTCTTTTTTTGTATTATTTTCAGCATTGTGGATTTAATATCAACCATTGTAGCTTCTTATTAATCACAGTTATGCGCATTTGCAATGAGTTAGACACTGTGCATTTTTATGCAAAATAAAAATGTTTTGCATCGATTTCAAGCGATGAAGATCAAGTAGGAAATTGTTCTTCTTCAAATAATTTTAATAAATCAGAGATAACATATTGACGTTTTTAAGTTCTTTTCGTCTTTATACTACTTTAAATTTCACTTACTCCGTTTTGTCATAAATTCGCAGTCCAATTAATCGAAACTATATTTCACGTTCTTCATGTTTAAAAATTTATTGCTGGCCGTATTAAATACTGTTTGAATATATGAGCTTTTTCGACAATGCAAATAACATGCCGGCAGTCTAAAATCCTGCGTCATGGCTGTGTGTGCTAATGTTGATATTTCTTATCGCCGAGCTTTACCATGTTTCTTATCGACGAGTTTTACTATACTTTTACGACATGCTATTACGGTTTAAGACGTTACTTCGCATAACTACGTCGGAGTGTAGCGTGTTAACGTATCGACTGCCGTATCGGTCACTTCTTACCGACGCTATTATTACAGAAAGAAACATGTTGAAGAGGAAAAACATATTTTAACAAATAGTCAAATTACAAGTACCTTACCAATTCGTAATTTAAGCAATTATGAAATATGAAGAACACAGGCATATCATGTTATCAACAAATAACGAATATTTTAGCACTCTATAGCCAATCTGTTTCATACTTATGCGAGCAAGTACACTTGTTCAAGTTTATCATCGATTAAAAAGTCAATAGTTTACGTGTACAAGAGGTTTCACTCCTTTTATTCGCAATACGTTGTAAATGTCTTTACGAATCTTAAGATGAGCTTAGTATCGTGATTTTATCAACAGCTTACCTAATTTGATAAAAATATTTTTATTTGATACACCGATACACAGGGTGTGTAAAAAATGTTGTATTTCGTTGAGAGGGGTGATTCTCTAGGAAATTTGAAGTAACTTTATCCTTTGCTTTATCCAAAGGAGATATTAACGAAAAACGTGGTCCAATCATAGCATGGCTATAGAATCCGTCTGTTTTCGTTAATAACTCCATAATGAAGTCGCAGAAAACATTTTCACAAAGATAAAAGTTCAGGAATCACTCCTCTCAAGAAATAAAAATTTTTTGGGGTACCCTGTATTCGTATATAAATACATGTAACACGTCATTGTCCTGGTATGGATTTGATAAGAAATTGTTTACGTACGAGTTTATGATAAATTTATTGAAATACAATCTTTTATCTGACACATATTTAAAAGACGTGTTTTATCGAAACGAATCATGATAAATGGGCACTGACCACTATGTTTATTTGTATGTTCATTATTTAAGAATTTGGCTATTTAAAATGATGATGATCCGTTTAATTTTGTTTTAGATAACGAATAATAGTGTTGTTTTGTGTAATTTGTAATCAATGAATAGCTTGTATCTTTCAAGTTATGTATATGGACAAATGGATTATGTACTTGCAGGTGTTAAGCTACAACTTTATTTTTAGTTTATATTCCATCGGAGCTTATTTTCTTTCACTCAGGAACTCGATAATGTCAGATGTCGGGTGTGAGTTATCGGTGGATTATTCGACACTTGGAATTTCGGCCAAGCTTGAAATTTTATCTTTCGCCGACAATTTTCTGCGGAAATATGAAACAACAGATGAAGTGTGGTACAAGTTCGCCGAAGATTTAATTTTCTAAACTTCGATGCCGTGTTTCATCAAACCATACTTTCAGAGCTTGCGGTAATCACACTTGAAAACTAAAGAGATTTTCTATTTGGAACTTTTACAGTTTCGAGGAAAGTTATTTGATTACTTGTTCGTAGCAGTACCTCAACAATAATCGGTCACAGCTATTTTCCGTTGTCCAAAAAGAAAAATGACATAAACATTTCTATTATCTCGTAATTCAATCGATTGTTAATAAAAAATTAAAGAGAAGTATTTATGAATAGTGTATAAATAAATATTCTATTGATCATTTGGAATAAGTTCATAAAGTTCATAAGTTTTATATCTGCGAAGTTAGGGAACCGACCAGTGAACCAGACAAATCGGAGGAAGAATGATCTAGAAAGATATTTCTGATACTACGTAAAGGTCGTTTATTATTGGATCAGTAGAACGGTTAACTTCCTGTAAGTATATCCAACTTTTAAAGAATTTCGATAAAAAATTGTATTCCAATCTGTAGTGTATTACGTTCACATGAATTGTTTGTGAATTTGTGAGATTGAAAAAACACAAGGAAAAACGCCGACTAAAAAAACTGTAAAAATTGTGATCTACACTATTTAATTTCTTCTGCCTAACTAAAATGTTTGTTATAGTAAACTAATCTTTCTAACAAACAAATTCAAGTCATTTAAACGCATTTTGAAAGAGTTATTCTGGTATAAAGTGTGTGCGGAGACTTTTTTCACTGCATACGCACTCGAGATCGTAATGAGTCTTTAAAAAAGGCTCGCTAATGCCGCCAGGGTTGAAAAATCCCAGCTTTATGAGATTATTACGCACGCCGGGGGTGATGAACTGTCGACCTGCGAGTCGTCTGTCGTTCTGCCCCTACCTTCCTCTTCCGCTGGTATTAAATCCCAAGTAGTGACGGGTCTATGCTTTAATTGAACGTGTTCAAATCTCTTTATACGAGAGACAGTCAATAAACAAGTTACATCCCGTTCCCGTGTAACTCCTGTTTTAAGAGTAGTATTCGAAACGACACTTCGTGACGTCCCCGGGATTATGAACGAGAGCTGATAAGTACGATTACTAATGAGGTGAAACTGGGACTGGATCTGTTTTGTAATGACGCTCTCCAAGCACGTAATTAAAATAAATTTTACCTCTTTCAAAAAACATTCACTAGTAATAGTTTCTGACCAGTAAAACACGTTCTTCGACCTAATTTAGCTACTAGACATACACTACTGTGCAAAAGAAAAAAGCATCCAGTATAATTACAAACATATCTTTATGCAGAAATTGTATTGTACAATGATTTATTTATTGCATTTAAAGTAATAGATAATCCATTTTCAAGACTTGCTGTGTTCTTATTTGATTTTTTTACACTTTTCTATTAAATATGGTGGGTGCTTCTTTCTTTTGCACAGCAGTGTACATTTTTTTCATGCTTTTCTCTATCGGGCAAAAATTTGAAATTATTTTCCAAGTCCGAGGAAAAGTAACTGTCGCGAAGCGATCACCACCTTCCCTTAGAACCAGTAAAGCAGTGAAGAATATCGATGAAACTCAAAAGATTGCAACTTTTTTAATTTTTTAATTTTGTTTTTGTGACGGCAGTGCCTCCGAGTACCACATCTACGGGACCACCCTGTACATAGCAATGCCGTGCATCAAAAGTCGTTCCAGTCACTTGGCAGCCACGTAATACATCAAGGATTAGCTAGCCAGGTAGATGGCCAGAGGTAGGACCCCTTCACACGCGATCCTCATTGGCGTGACGTAAGCTATGCTTCGCCGAAGCCAATGATGTTAAGGGAAGCTACCTCGGAAAAGGAGAGGGTGTCTACACTCGGCAACAAAATTATGAAACACCTCACTATAATGAGTCCTACTCAAAATGTATCAACAATCTATTTTCCCTCCACCACTCGCCTAACAACTGACTTAAATTAACTAATTAACGAACTCTTCCAATATCATTTCTTTCACATCTACAAACGTTGGCAGCTTGTTAAATATTGATAACAGAAAAATCAAATTTTGCTTAAAAGAAACGAACAACATTCAGATTCGGTAGATTCCTTATGAAATCTTCGTCCCTTGCTCGTCGCTACATGGCAAGAGAATTAAAACAGCGACACGTTTCAGAATTTCATTCTCCACGGTAAATCTCCAATTTTCTCAAGCAAACGTTCGCGAATCAGGCCACCCCGGTCCATACTATTTCTCATTTAGCACTCGAGAAAATCAGTTCCAATCTAGTATTCCCAGCAGCAACCCAATTCCCCGGTGTCTCTTTCACATTAAATATTCGTCCCAATTATTTTTATCAATCCGCCGCGGAGACCAGACGCGAAAACAATCGATAAAGCTACGGTATTAATATCCTACCTCGATTAAGGAGCATCGTTCTAATGACCTTGATATAAATCTTCCCGTATTTCGTCTTGGCGACGTGGAACAAAAAATCCGAAACGACTCCATCCCCTTCGTGAATATCCGTTTCCGCAAGAACCTCCTTCAAGGTCTCAACCCGTTCCTCGGGCGTGCTCTTATCGGTCGCTGCTAATTTCTTATCCAGGTAATCAACGACGCTGTAGTCTTGGCAGAACTCCGGCGGATCATCTTCTCGAGTCTTTTTAGGTGTTCCAGCGTCGAGGTAACCGGAAGAGTCCAAACCGGCGTAAGAAACATCCAAAGCCAAACTGGTGAACATGGGAGTCCTCGGAGAACTGGTTTCCAGCCTCCAAGAAGGACTCTCGGGGCTTCTAGGAGACCAGGAGTTGCTCGTCTCCTTTTTCTCGGATGGCTTCCGTTGATCTTCACTGCTCATCTTCAAGAAATCTTTCGAACTTCCCTCGGTTCTCCAAACGTTCGTACCGGACTTGTTATCGGGGATTCCCAGCAGATGTTCAAACCCGTAAGGCTTCCCGAAAGAGGTCCGAGGAGACCAGGCAGCGTCTACAGTGTCAGCGCGCTGGGAAAAGTGCAGATTCCTCCACGAAGAACTTCCTGGTATGTTTCCAGAAAGACTTTCGCTCGTTCTTGAAACGGCATCAACCGAGTCGATTGTTCTGTCGGATGGATCTCCCTGGGAATCATCGAGCGATCCCTGGGAACGCTTCTTGGGCTCAATGACGGTTTCATTCGTACTCCGGAACGCATCTTGAGCGGCGTCAGTCGTTCTCGAAGAATGATCTTCGTTTGTTCGTTCGTCGCTGCTTGTCCCCGTGCATGAAGCTCCCTCGGACTTCTCGCTTCGTTTCCAGAAGGATTTGTCGGAATCGCGGTCGTTGCTCATGTCACCATTACCATCGCCCAGTCCTCAGCTCGACACTAATCTTTTCATTATTACGTTCGCGGCGATACTGGTACTTGGCTTGTTAGGGATGGACTCTTCAAGGAACAACTCTTTTCTAAATTCTATTTAAAATAGGAATCGTGAAACTCGTTTTACACAATTTTTTTTTAGCATCAGAAGTGTCGATAGATAGAGACATCATATCATTCGGGCAGAGAGTGTGTTAAATGATAAGTTCAATATGCAAACGTGTCGTTCATGTACAGTCTACCTAATTGTTTGTATATGACAAGTACTCGAAATACGTTTCAACGGTATACGTTTTAACAAACGATTAACGTTGAAACCAGCACATGTTTAAAAGCGTACAATTCGATTAGATAGTTATTGCATAGAGATAAATAAACACAGACAAGCTTCACTGGTGTCGCCTCTATATTCTGAATAATAATGACTATGGAATTCTACGATGAAACAAAGGCTACTGGAAATAATCATTAAACCTCGGTTCGCTGTAACAATAATTCTAATCTTAGTGGAGACCGTGTTTCTTAATTTGTCGAACGCGCCATTAAAAATATCCCGAGACAATGATGTATTGGCACTACTCTAATAACATCACGGGTTTCTGCAAGTAAGAATGCGCAGTAATATCGATAAGAGAACAATCGATCAAAACGTCTAATACGTGCGATCAATGAAACGATAAGACGTATGCCAGCGACGATAAGATTGTAATTGTTCTTGTTATCTTTCGCGAATTTTTTTTCCATCACCGAGTGCAAATATATTTTCTGTGCACAGCGCAAAACGTTTTCGGTAAAATGCCTAAGCAGCACTCAAATGTTTGCAATGTAAAACATATAACAAACGTAATTGTTGATGTTTTAAATCCAAGATTAATCCTCTTACTGAACTGAATGGCTAGTAATTACAATACCGCAACATTTTATAAAAACCAGAATGAGAAACACGTTTAGTTTTCCAACAAAGAAATTCCTTATAGTAAGAGTAAAGTAGAGATCAGTATTTGTTACTATACACTGTATTTTAAAAAGGTACGAATATGCTATAAATGCATAAAAATAAATTTTTTTAAGTGACCCTCCAGGATTGGAAATTAGACGGAGCGTTTGTAACTCTGGATGAAAATGGATCCTATTAGTGCTCGTATCATATGCTCATTCGAAATTGCGAGGCTTGCAAGGATAGTTGCAGTCAGTGTAGCAAACGATTACAAGACTTAGTGATTGTAGCGCTTTACAGCATTCGCTATGAATCCTTAGATCGGTACGCGATGGAAACCCGTCGCAATGCACCACAATCCACCGCATTCTACAGAATACTAAGACGACAATGCTTTTACCCGTGCCAGACAACCGTTTTGTCAATGGTTTGATAATATGACGGTACGTGTCAGGAATGCCTGCCAACAAATTACGGGACAACTTCCCAGGAGGCAGGACTACTATTCAGGAATAAATTCTTATATTGCTTCCCGAGGAACTCCTTTCGCACACGAGAAACATTTGTCAGACGACTCTACGAAGAATACAGTGATTGTAACCATCTTTGACGCCAGTCTATCGGTAAGACAATATTAAAAACTGTTTATAACTTTCTCGTTGCGATTGATCTGTTGGTGAAACTTTTAGCAATACATTAAATAAGAAAATGTTATCGCGTTTACCATGTTATTTGTACTTCTTCTTGAATAATTTCGTTATGTAATGTTGATAAAATTTGTACCCCTTTGATTGTCAATAACATTGGAATTCTATTTTCGAATTACTTTTATCTAATCTGAACTTTGTTCTGGCACGAGATCTTGCAGTGAATCAAATTTCGTATAGATTTAAGAACTGTTTGCAGATGATTACGTTTTCTGTTAAAAACACGTTCGTTAAATAAAATTGTGACAATTTTTGTTTCATATTGATATGTACATCTTTAAGTTCATTTATAATTACGAGGCTTTCTGATTGGCGAAGTAAAAGTCACTTGAATTGCAAGATTTATGGAAATTCAATTTTTCGACATTTCTAAAGGAAGTAGGAATCTATTGTTGCGCAACGTCGAGGAATTTCTCTATGAATTCTTGTTTTAATTAATAAACGCGTACTTCCGTTAGAGAGATGAAAATTCTCGTGTACTTTTCTGTACAATTGTGATGCTTTCTCAGCATTTACTCTTGTTAGACACATCCGTGGACATAAGCACAAGTGAAAATCGAGTGTAGAGCGAGCACAACTTCCATAGTTACCGATTAAGTATATGCTGTAATTAGATTTGGAAAATAATCCGGTGTGAAAGAGTTCTAACGACGTCTCGGAGAACAATAAGCCATTATAATTCGAATTTTCTCTCGGGTTGCCTTGTAATTCACGGATCGTTTTTATGAGAAAGCGTTGAACCATGATGTAGAAGGAGCACGTTTACAAAAATTATACGGGGCTTTCCTTAACGAGGTCGGCTTAATTGACCGTCCGACGATTATTACATAATTTTCCAAGGGATTGAATGACGATTGGCTCGAAGATGTGAAATATTTATTCTCACATTTACCTGCATATTGCATTGTGTAGCTTGAGAAGAATGTGTTATTATCGTGAATTCCAATTGTTATCAGAAAAATTAGGTTGCAGTTCGCGTGTGGGTATACTATTAATTGAATATAAGATTAGTAGTTGAAATTAAAATGTGCTGTAACGTAAAATGAATTTATAGTAGATTGCTCGTTAGTAAATTATTGTAAAACGACTTCTGTTTATGTTGATTTTAAGATATATAGATACTAGAATGCGAATTTTTATGTGGAATAAAAATTGTTTAACTGTAGAAAACAACTTTCTATTAACAATTTTAATAAGACTACGTTTTATAAATATATCAAGTCTAATAATAATGTCTATGAAGAATAACAATAATAGATTACAGATTTTTAGGGAAAATAAAATCTAAAATTAGGATTTATGAAATTAATGAGTACTGTATTTTTGTAGAAAAAATTAGTTTCGCATTTTAGTTCTCACAAATGCATGCACGAAATCCGCAACCTAATAACTATATTTCGGTTACGATGAATTTCCCAATTAACTGCGGGAAATGAACATCAAATTCAATCTTACGATTTTCCCGGAAATGATAGTGATGAAAAGACATCGTAATTATATTATACTTGAATTTTATGGAAACATTCAATCTCTAAGAAACTTCATTGGTATCAATATTTCCCTGAAAGTAGCTCTTCTTTTTATTATACAGCTACTTGATGATAATAGACAATTTCATGAATATTAAATTCGGCGATTATATCTTACAAAAACATTGCCGTGTCGTATAAAATTTATGTGAAAAACCGAGAATTGCAACTTGTTTTAAATTTTGTTCAACGTTCAAAAAAATTTTTGTATACTATAAAATTTTTATCGTTTCACGAGACCTAACAAAATACCTTCCACACCGATTCCATGCACGCGACGTAGCATGAAAACAGCTTCTTACGTTCACGCTAATGCATAAATTCGCATATATGTTTCCTATACAAAAACCAGTGTGTCTGCATTTACTTTCATACAACAACGTCGTTTTTCAATTACTCTCAATTGTGGAAAACAGTCAGTAGAACGCAGGAAGTTCAGGGATGGTTCTACGGTTACGAAACGCAGCGTAGATGCACTGCGGTAACTCGATGAGTTTCGAAACGTTTCGAAAGCAATTTGAAAATACCGTGAACCGATACTTTCGTACGTATCGGAAATATAATCAATCTCAATGCAGTGTCAGGATTTTCGCACCGGCATGTTAATCGAACGTATACTGATTAAACGCGTCGAGTCTTATCAATTATTAAAAAGTGTTTAATGTGCTCGATCAAAAGTTTCTGATTTCAATTTCAATCGCTGATGAGAAGCTGAAAGTTGTGATTATCATTGCAAATACTCCGTAAACGTAAAATCAGTGTCCGTGATATGATCTTGTAAACAATCGTTTAGAGAAATAATTTCGAGAAAGAACGAACAAAGTATTTCGAATATTAACTAGAAAATAAAAATAGTAAATCTGTTTTTATAGTTTAAGCCATTTATAATTTCGAGAGATAACGAAAAAGTATTTCGAAATATAAAATAAAAAATGAATCTGGTAGTAAAGAAAATCCGAATAAACTAAATAAAATTTAGTAATTCTCATCTCTTTTTGTAAATAGAATGTGGCTAAAATAAAAATTCGAACTCCAAAACTACAGAATAATTCACATCCTTATTCTGTTAAAATTAGAAATGAATAATGTCGCCACATTGTTATCAGTGACGAATTTACATAGATAAGGTAGTATTTGAAGATTATGTAATAATGATTTACGATGTGGCTACAGAGATTTCAATAGAATAAGAAAAATTCCTAGAAGGTCAAACATTATTGTCAGCCATACAAGAAAAAATGAATAAGACAAATAAAAGAATGAATAAGGTACTATCTAATCACTGTAGAAATAAATTTAAGAATAAAAATAAAGATACAAGAAAATAATAGAAATCTTATTCATCTTTAAAAAAAAAGCTTGTGCTCCATTCCCATGTAAATCTAACCTAACATAACCTACATAACGCGTGCGTTCCGAATTCATCATTTCCCACGAGCTGCAGTTCACTATCTCGTTGGATTCTGCAATATGTATACGTTTACTTAAAGAAATTAACTAAACAATGTCGAAACCATAGTTGTTCATTCAAACTAACAGCAAAAACTGCTGCTATTAGAGAGCCATTCTAATCTAACCTAAGTGACGATGCTTTGTTACTCGAATACGTTTCCAAAGTTAATAATAATCTGCATTCCTATTAATTTTCATAAAATTACTAATTAAATACATTTCATAAAGCAATTCCTCCATATATATCACCACCGAAACAAAACCGTCAATATCCTCAGCCACACCTTCCAACAAAAAAAGTGTACAGCTGGATAAAACGTAAATAAAAACACTGTTCTTTCTATATTTTTGGTAGAGCTGTCAATCGGATTTGA
Organism: Lasioglossum zephyrum; assembly: GCA_028455615.1. NCBI lineage: Eukaryota > Metazoa > Arthropoda > Insecta > Hymenoptera > Halictidae > Lasioglossum > Lasioglossum zephyrum. The sequence goes on along the minus strand of CM052326.1, from coordinate 16,150,720 downwards.
AAGTTACACGGCGACAATTGACTGGCGAGAGCCTAGAGCGACACGTTTGCATTCCATCGTTAAATTTTTAACAGAACAAAGTGCATATTGCGTATACGTATGGATTACCAGTATGCGCCACGAACAAAGACACATGTACAACGATAATACACTTAAAACGTCGATACACTTCCAACTGTCAGCTCACGATACTTTCACGGGATGCACAGACATGTCGTTCTCATTTTCGTAAACAACATTCCATGGTAAAGCACCGCGGACTTGCGAGAAAGCACGAAACAAGTTCCTTTACATGACGGGAAAACGGGCGCGAAACATCCTCCCTCCGCGGAGAATGAGCGGCGACTAAACCTAACTATGGAAGTTCCAGTGCAGCGCCGGGTCGACCGCTCCGATTGGTCGAGAACCCTTCCGGGCGGTGGCTGCGATTGGTCGAAATACTGACTAATTAGGCGACGCTCGTTATCAGTGACGCGTGAAATACTAGTTTAAATAAAGAGCGGCCAGTGTTTCCTGAAACGTTTCGCAAATACTACTACAAAATATTTACACGCGCAGCATTTGTCGCGAAAATCATTCGAGGACAAACTACTTTATGAATTTTTGAAAATAAAGATTTTCTCTTGGAAGAACAAATTTGTGTTTTTATTTAGATCTGTATAACAACGCATTGTTCCTGTATATGCATGTTATATTAATAAAGTTGCACAATTTCGCTTGAAAGTGCAAACGATTGTATTCGTTGTATTGTTTTGTTTAAATTCGTATGTTAACGCATTTTATTTTCAGAAGATACATTCATGGCAAAAGAATGTTCACGTGCCAGTTGCTAAATGGATTACATTCTTTGTAGAAGGCAGGGTATTTAATATTTGATAAGAGAAATCGAAATACTTGATAAGACGCGATTTTAAAAACGGATAATTTTATAATGAATGCCAAGTTTGAAAATATACGATCTAAGGGTTGTACACGTACATACTTTAATGATCTCTTTGCAGAGTCTCTGTTGTACGAAATTACGTATGATCGTATATTTTTAATGATTCTTACCGTTGTCAATTCGTCGGTCAATACTTTAAGCAGTATAAAACATGCAGACCATGCGTAAAATTATTTTTAATTATTGTTATCGGTAGACTGTGGATTTGTATGCATAATAAAAATTATCTGTAGTAATTATGAAACACAGAAGCTTTATAGATATTTGTTTAACTTCTTAACAATTTTCGTTGAATCAAAAATTGTTTTGTGAAATTTATACTTATTAAACATACTAAGCACTATATCACCGTTGTCCGAAATCATTGTGTATGATCTAACATTATAAAATATCTTCATACAATCGTTTCCAAGAAAACACATGTTATCCATGTTAAGGATAATCTCGGTAGATGATAAAACGAGATTTTTATCGACGAAAACATTGCTTTATTGTTTGAAGAAAATAAGGAGGATTGAACCAGTCTAATTGCTATGATTAGTTGCATTTTTCTGGCCATCAGTAGTTTTTTAAAGAATATGTTGTATGCCTATTAATTAAATTGTCTATTCTTACCTGAATTAATTCTGACAATCGTGAAAACAGCGAGAGGTACTGTCAAACTTTACAGAATGCAAGTATTTCATTGCATGGATTTAACAGACACACGATCAATATTTAGGAAAACCAATGACGCGTGCACGAGGATGATACAAAGATGAAGATGATAAAAAATAATAAACATTAACAGAACAAGTACTTACTGAAGTAATTGAGGGTTTCCCGGATTTGGTCCGGTGATAATTTCAAGTCAGTGTCAATTGTTTTTAGCGCCGGTGATGGAATAAACCAGTCAGCGTTTTCGTAACCTGTATATAACAAAAAAATAATAATAACTTGTTAGAATATTTGCATTTTGTAATTGCCCTTCGCAGATTTGAACGAAATTATTTTATCTCCCGAAATATTTGTATCGCTTTATGTGAAGTCGACTAGGAGACGAAAAAGAAATAAGAAATTAATAATATCAAAATTTGTGACTACTTTAGTATAATCGTTATATTTGTACCATAATAGTGCTATGAAAGACTTATTATAAACTAGACGTTACTAAAAATATAGAAAAATACACTGGAATACCGGGTTCCGTAATTTCCCTTGCGTTTAATGATCGATAAATCTCCGTAACTGCTGTGAAAGTTTCATAAATATAGGTAAACCCCGTATAACGCGATAGTTGTGTTCTTCGAAATCGCTAGGTCATACGAAATTAAGCAAATTTAGCATCATTTTCATGTCTATCATCACAGAAATGAATTTTTAAATGACTCAATCAAATACGGATTAAACACAGTTATCGTTACTATTTTTTTTAAACAATCACTAAACAAATACGTTTGAATTTCCAGTAGATGATCCGGGAAAAATCTTCAAGTACAAAGAATTGACGTAGAAGGTATATGCTACTGTTCACACTCAAAATATAACAATTCTGCGATTGCTATCAATATCGCCGTCTGGGGGGTCTGCTAACTATACTACGGTGTTGTTCCAGCCAATGCAGTGACTCCAATCGTCTGGATTTCTTCAGAATAATTTTCGAATATTTATATGCAAGGTTATATACAATGTCTGTTAAAAAAATTTGTGAATAGTTCAGTCTTCTATTATTTATTTTACAGTCTAAACTATTAACAATATATATATTCCTCTATAATTTTTATGCATTTATAGCATTTAGAAATTTCGAGATTCAGTGGTCGAATTATATAAATGTACAGCGTCCGTGTGAAGCATAATAAAACAGTTTTCCATTTATCTTGTAAAGAAAATATAAGAGTTTTTCGTATAAATGAAAATTTGAAAAACTTTCATTTATTTCCGCGATTGTACGCGGCTACCAATGATTTAATTTCAAGAGATGGAGTTCAGTGAGCACAGGCATTGACGTCGCACTTTTCAGCGCGAGTACTAATTTTCTGAGCACATGTTTACCTTGGAATTGAGTGAGGGTGTCGGCTCGCAGACGGTACCTAGGTATTTGTTCCTCTAACAAACTGATGATCTCAACTTCTGGTAGCTCGCCACCGCTGCAAACCTCTGTAATAAACGTGAAAGCGTTAAACATTTCAATATTACTCTGTCACTTAATTCTAATAACCTGTCATTTATATTTTTAATATTTTCTGTAGACAACATTATTTACCACTTGGTTAAAAAATAATAATAATTTCATCAGTTGCAGCTATTAGACTGCATTTATGACAAAAATGAATGCATGTAACACAAGAGCACGAAGACATTACAATTCATTTTTATCGAAACTATTAAAGTTCATCGTCGTTTAACGCGTGCTACTTATAAATGACTTGGCAAATTTTTTTGCTTCGCATAAAGATCGCGGTAATTATCTTAGCGGTTTGTTAAAGAAATTGATGGTTCATATAACATCGTTAATCGTGTATTTTTAACACAATTCTTTTAAAATTCTCTTTCGAGTAGTAACAGTGGTAAGACTAGAAAGCCACTATTTTCTACACAACAACTCAATTACTGATAATATGGTCGTCGAACTTTGATACACGAGCTCGCAGAGACTAGATCGTGTTACGTATCTGGTAACATCGGTAAAATTGTTATAGTCATGGATCGTTTAGACAAAAAGTCCAGTTTGTCGATGAAAGAGGAACTCAGGCACTGTGATCAGTGGAACGAAAAAATAAAAAGTGGAGAAGTATAGATGATCTTTTTCTCAGGAAGTATACTGTGAAGACATTTAAGTAAACGAGCGATCTACTGGTGGGAAACTTTCGTTGTTTACGAGGAAACCTGCTTTATGAGAAACACTGGTGTAATCGATTCTTGCACACGCTGTCGAGCTAAATGAACTGGAAACGTAAAGTCTTTTGCACTGACGCTCAATCCGATCGGCTACTGTTTCAGCCAATTATATTCTGCGCTTTATTAATTCGTCAAATTGTTCTATTGTTTTCTTTCAGTAACTGTTAATCAACGTGTTCAAAAAGTTCAATTAACTAAAATACTATATATTAACACTAAACTTACCACTGCCGGTCAAACGACCGGTTTTATATTTTTCATCTTTTAATTATTAAAATTATGAAGATGCTTGAAATTGATTTGGTAAATTTCTTTATCCAAGCACATTGTAATAAAAATTGCACAGACTCTAAATATACAGAGCCTTGTCATTTTTATGTAAGCTAAAACATTTGAATTGCTTTTAGTGTCGGTAGGTTTAGCGTTAAATAAATTTTCATTGGAATTTATTGTGCGTCATGGGCGCATATAATAAGTTAATAATTATTATTTGTCATTTCGAATATACCTTCAACAAATTTCCACTTCCTAGGGGAGTGTGGACGTCTAATAAGTAAAAAATATCATGGATGGATGAAATTATCGATGTTTGCATAGTTTGAATGGGTAAACATTATTTTCCGAATGTCAATTCTACATGATACAATTGAATGCGTGACTAAAATCATTATTGGATTAATTGCGTGTTCAGCGGTGTGCTAATAACATTTGAATACGAACGAGATAATATCGAACATCGACGCAGCCAGTGCTGCTTCATAGCAGTCACCGCAGAAAACACGAGGCTCACTCGTTTACCTCTTATGATAACAGAGAGACTGCAGATTTCTACATAAAATAAAAATTATCTACATCAACCCCTTACCACTTTAAACCCCGGATTTTTGTTCAATCTTACTCCCAGAATGTTTTCTAACTAAAAAAGATATATATAATGCATATTTGAATTAATAACAACCATCGATATTCTTATCTACATATCTGCATCCACTCATTTTTATCATGAATACATAAAACCTAAGCTAGCAACAAAAGTGTATAAATTAAAACTCTTTGCTTTATCTGCTGTATTGGATTAACTGTTTCATTCTCTCTAGAACATTTTATAGAAACACTTCACACAGATCCTTGAATCAACATTTCAAAGCTTTATTTTCTCAGCAAAGTTAATCCAACGTTCAGTGGGATTCGAAGCTGAAGAATTGATTTGATCCAGAATAAATGAAGTAAAATGGATCGGGCGAAAACAAGGGGCTGGTTCAACTGGAAGTTTATTGAAAACGCTTCAGAAAGAAGTCCGTACCGTCTCTCCATTTGTTAAGAATGCTATCCCTTTTCTCCAGAAACTTTTTAAGCTTTGCTGGGCCACTAGGCCGAGTCGATGCACCACCACTGTACATAATCCCTTTTTCCGCGCTAATAATCCCCACTCATCTTTCTGAATCTGTCTCTTCTACCCCGTGCACTCGATTATCCAATTTGTGTCAACACGGACGCGGTCACATTCGCATATCGTCTTGCAATTTATTTTTCTACCTCGTTTTTACAATTCCATTTTGTTTATTTCTCTCAACTAATGGCAAGAATTATCCAATCAATTTTCACTCGAAGTGACAAATTGCGTAATCGTTTACTCTGCCACGAAATTAGCGGAGAACGTTCAGCAAAAATAATTGAACATATTTGTTTGTACAGCGTGCTGGAGATTTATGGGGATGATGTTCGCAATTGAAGATTGAATTTCACTTTTCGATCGTGTTACAAGATCGAACATTTCACTGAACACTTGCAGTATTCGCGATCGGCGATGTCTAACGAAGTAGATTTGCGAATGGGGGTTTCGAACAGCACCGATAATTGTTCTTAACAGGTGTTGAACGGTTGCGAAGAGTGAAACTTGCAAAACTCGAGAGAGTCAAGGAAACGTCCATGTGGATCCACAAGTCGGGATAGAACTTACTCCACACAGTGTGAGAGAGAGAACAAAATAGAACGAATCTATTGGACGTTCGCCAATCTGGTTTCTTTACCGAACCCTGAATAGATTCATCACAAAAAGATCGATTTCTATAAATGCATACAACGATTGTGTTAGTGGTCATGACACCATAATATTAACGAAGGCCTAATCTGCAAATTGAGTAACAAGAGTCACACAGCAGTGTTTGAACTCTTTAAAATCTAAAATTAAAAATAATCATTTTAATGTTTGGATATTTGTATTATCAAACTCCTGTAAAATTATTCTTTTATGAGATACAATTTCGTATTTATGAATAAACAAATTCAGAACCGGAAATACTATAGACGATTATATAACGAAATTGAAAATGCGAGTAACAATGTTAGGTAAGATTGTTTTTAACCGCTAGCTATGTAAATTTAGATATGAATTGCAGAGTTATGTACTGTGATGTGAACCATTTGATTCGTCATGGCGGTTTTTAATTATTATTGAAATTTATGTATTTACAATTTCATTGAAATAAGGAAAATACTTAACAGAGTACTTAAAAGTGTTCATTTATGAAAAATGAATTTTGGTGTAATGAATATATTACATAGAAATTCATCTATAAAATAAATTGTATAGTTAGTAATATTAGATAATTTTAATATTAAATAATATAAATGATAATTTTGAAACCTACAATTTTCAGGAAATAGATAATGAGAAAACAAGATGGGTGACATATTTAAAAAATTTACTCAAAGGGTGTTCGAAGAATTACGCGAGTCACAGTATTCGCGCCTTCTTCACTCATAATTGGTAATTACTTAACGCTACGAAATTAGCCAAAGTTTCTAGTCCATTCATGTAACAGTCGGCTGATCTGATAGCAATGGAATGGGCAAATGGATATCACATTAGAAGAACATGAAATGACCGACCCTTTATAGGTCGGCTATTTCGGGAGCCACGCAACAAAGTGCGTTAGTTATTTCTGCACCACCGTCAGATTCGTAAAATTATCTCGTCAGCTGATTTGAAACACCGTGTACATCGCAGAAAAACGATCCCTATCTCGCATGATACGTTTTTATTTTCCTCGAAATTAATTATGCATGAGCCAAGAGCCACTGCTAATTTTACGACTCAACAGAAGGACGTGTGAATGTGTGATTATTGAAATATATGAATAAATTCTATTTGAACGGTTTAGAAAAACCACAATGTGACCTCCACAATAGGTATACACTAAAAAATTGTCCATGAAGAAGATAAACCGGAGCGAAAAGTGCTTTATCAACTTCGCGGTAGAAACCCATCGAATGAGATATGCGGCGTTAGCCTTCACGTGATAAAGGTTTTGCAAAACAATCTGTAGTGACTTCATGCGTGCTGACGTTTTCGAAAATTTGCTAGTATCGTTTGAATGTAGCAATTTCAACTGGAAGAAAATTTTAAATTCAATTAATCTGGAAATTTCATTCAGACTAACATAAATTTATTCAAACTAAAAGTATTTTCAAATAATAGAACGATAATATTGATCACACTAGATGTCGTCATAAATGTATTAATGAAATTTCTGTCGATTGCAAAGCTGTAACATGCCTGTAACATTATTTGCTTATTTCGAAACAAATATTATGTAAACCAACGTTCGAAAATTGAACAATGTGAAAAATCTTTGTTGATTTGTAGAAATTAAATAAAATCTTCTGTGAACGTATTGAATACCAAAATAATGTGTTACCCCCAGTGAAATACTATGAAATTTGTAAATTATAATATACAACTCCAAAATTACGAAAACAAATGTAATTCGATGTGTGCTCCCTTTTCGTCGCGTTCTATCATGACGATTAGAATTCATTTGGTCGAATAGGGGAAGGTACATTGACAACTGAGCATTCGGATATTAGGATAATTGCATAATGGATGTTCAAATACGAGAGGTTACAGCATGATTGCAAAATCATAATAATTATGGCTTGGAAGTTCAATGGTTCTCAATTGAATGATGTAGCATTGCATTCATGGTTTTAAGTATACAAAACAAATATTTTAAAGGAATATTTTACATAGAAATCCGTATTGAAAATATATGTTTCACGTGAAAAAGATATGTCGCCTTGTTTCCCCGTAAATAATGAGAGACAAGATATATGAATAATTTCTAAAATAATGTGCAAATAAAATAGGTGTGGTTGCAAACAAATTTTACATGCAAAAAGATATGGCACTCTGTTTCCCCATAAATAGTAAACACTATTGAAAAGTATTTTTGAAAGAGGAATATTTTAAGTCTTCCACTATTTTTGTCAATCGAAAGGAAGGTTATCTCAGTTCGATGACGCCAAGAGCAACAACAATGACGATGATGATGATGAAGATGATGATGATGATGATGGTAATAATGATGATGATGATGATGATGATGGTGGTGGCGATGATGATGATGATGATGACGACGACCCTAACGATAATAATGATGACAATGATCGAGAAAAGTAATCATCATTTGTCAGCGGAGAATGCTGTGTGCCATGGAGGTTCACGGGCTACCATAAAATACTCGTACTCAAGATCGGAGAGGATAGTTCCTTCTTCGACTTCAGTAAGCATAGAACATTTCTTTCTACTGGTCGTTCAAATTCTCGGGAACGCGTTGATTAACAATCGGAGCAATTAATTCTGTTCGGATGTGGTGGTTTCGTGAACTGTACGAAGGAATCGTTGCGAAAGGATATCACGACATGATTGTCACATGAGTTTAAATTGATCAGTGCGTCTCTGTGTGGATCTGTGTCGAATTTTTAAAAGGGTGAGTTGTTAATCATTGTGGAAAATAGTTCGAATGCGGCTATAAATCGTGGAATGATTGAAGCGTAAATATAAATCACAATGGTTTGCGTTTTTGTAAATAGAATTTTATATTATACTATGTGATCCTAGTATAATCACACAGAAATATTTAAGCATTGAAGATTATTATATACTATTAATTTCTTCAACTGGAGAAATCGATTATACCCTTTCAATGAGTGACAGTAATGATTTCAAAGCTTCTGTTTATCATTTGCATTAGAATTTAGTGAAAAAGATTTTCGAAAATAATTTATAACAGTGTGAATAAAGATAATAGAGAAATGAATGGATTGAGAAACTTGAAGTGACATCTATGAGACACGTAGTATAAATCAGAATGCTCTGCAAACATCATAAAGACCTGGTAACTCGTTTGCGATGATCAACGAAATTGTGGAACGTTCAACAAATTGTTATAAATTAATTTACAAAGATTAGAATCAAATAATGTTCATTCGTTCCATCAGTGATCCAATAAGGTTTCGAATGCGATTCGTCTTATAAAATTTTGTTAAATAATTATCCAGAGCGTATTTTTATCAAAACAATATCCATGCTGTGGTCCAATCATAATTAAATTAATTAATTGCAATCGTCTATAGAACATAAACATGTAAATCTGTTTTTAAATGTTTGAGGTCTAATTAATTTATTGTGGACGAACACATTTTTTATTAATTAATACACCAAGACATTTTCCGCAATGACAAGATGGCGTATTCATTTAAGAACGGAAGAACCATAGAAGGCGAGTGTAGCAATAAAAATCGATTAAAAATCTTGGATCTTTTCCAATGCTTCACGGCTACATTTTCTTATGTATCGTCCTCGCTTACTTTCCACTGTCAGCGAACGCTCATTATAATAATCTCTCGTTATTTTGCTACCCGACTGCTACAACGTGGAGTATGGACCTTGTTTCTTGCGTTGTCGCAATCATTATGCTTTTATTTTAACCGTGCACGTACAACTATCTCCGTTTTTACGTAATCTTGTCTCTAACACATCCCGTAGCGATCTGAATCTGCACAACCATCACTAAACTGCAGATACTGATGCATATTCACAATTTGAAAAACAATTTCCAATAAATATCCACAATCTACTTCCAACTATACAATTGGTGGTGTTTAGAATCATTCGCTGCTTTGTTTAACAATTTATTAAAACATATTTTTGAAGGTACTTCTTGTAAACACGTTAATCTTTTGATTGTTCCTAATGCAGTTACCATTCATTTAATTAATTCACCAGAAACTAAGCGATTCAATGACAATTGATTGATCAAAAAAATGTATAGATTACACGAAACCTTTTTGTATTTAACATATTCGAACAAATTCTCGGTTTAAGACAATAAATTAATATATTAGCGAGCAAAGAATGGACATTCAGAGAAATTTTGTAATATTTATAGAGGAACACCAGTCTCCCCCTTGCCCTTCTGTGACGCTGTCCCCTCGCACTCACCTTTTCGCTCAGCGATGAAAATGTTCCATCGCGAGTAAATAGCGGCTGATTCCGCTATTGAAAAATATACCGATTTTTCGCGACCGTTTCACGTTTTTTACATAGAAAAAACCCTTACTTAGCGTCCCCTCCTGGAGGGATAAAAACTTAGGACCAAACAGGATCCATCAGGGGACGGGGACAAGGACGAGATACCACCGAGTCTACGCTCTTCCCCAGATAGCAAAAATGCTCGATTCTGACCAGAATTTTGCTGATGAAAACAGTGTTTGCGGGAAACAGTTGTTTGTCCTTATACGAACATAATAGGAGCTGTGTGAGTGCTCATTATAAAGAGGAGGGTTGATTATTCTAAGGTGCACTCATGATTTCAGTAAAAAAAAATCGTTTTGTATTAGAAAAATACATGGGAACCTGATGGTGGTTGTCTCGATTTTTCCCCCTATTTTAGACGCTCACATTATTAAATATAAACATAATCTCGTTAAATCTCTTTAGAATGAGCCTTCACACAGCTCCTATTATGCTCGTATAATGACAAACAACTTGATCCCGCTAACATGTTTTATTTGTTTTTTGTAGTAATATTCTAATAATATTTTGCCTAGCCCTTACTCCCTTAAAATTTGTCAGAAACCAGGCCCGGCGTGCCGAGGGCAGCTTGTGCCCGGTTTGTGCCCAGGGAACGTTATTTACGAGCCCACTCGGTCATATTGTGCCTGGGTCAGATTCCGGTCAGCGTGTGCCTTGAGCACGTTCAAGCGACGTTCGGCCCGTATAATTCCCGATACCTGCCCTCGGCACGCCGGGCTCGATTTCTGCTCGGTAGTCGCTTGGCTATTTGGGCCTATTCCGCGGGACATACCTGTACCTGAGCCGCTCCACGGCGTGTACCCGTAGAGCGGGAAGCGCACAGTGGGAAATTTTCTGAGTTATTTTCTTTATATTATCGATATCCTTGTGTCGTGCACAAGAAGAAAAGATTTACACTAAACCTACCACCACTGGTCAAAATGACCGGTTCCAGATTTTATATTCTACAATTATTGAAATAATAAAAATGATTTCATAACGAATGGTTGTCTAGATATCGTTAGTAGAACACGTATTACAATGGAGGCCGCACAAAGTCTAAATAAAATCGATCTTGTCATTTTTATAAGAGAACATGTATCAGTTACTTTTCAAGTTCAGTAGGTTTAGTGTTGACAAGTTGTCGAAAGAAATTTAATAAATGGCTACTCGGCTGGCTAAAAAAAGGGTTCACCGTGGACTATGTACACTACGTTGAAGTAAAAATGTCGGGTACTCACCGGTGATAGTTTCAGCGTCCTTGGTGGTGACCGAGGGAGATGCAAGTGTATGCGGTATTTTGCCCCTTGCCGATCTAAGAGCCTGAAGGGCAGCCTTTGCCGTGGGCGATACCTTGAGTGCGGTGGCTTTCGATCGGATCGAAGCCTCGGGCCCCTTCGGAGCCGCATCTTCCACGGCGGCCAGCTTGGACGCTGTGGCGACGAAGGATTTCGCCTCTCCGTCCTTTGTCAGCGACCATGCGTACATAACAAACAAAACCAATTAATAAATATATCGACTCCCACCGCTTCAGATTGTACTGTTTATACAGTCTAACACCGTATTCGAATAATAGAGCTTTCAGACTCATCAGTTCGGATACTCGAGATTCTACTGAATCTACAAGTATGCTCCGAATTATTATTTAGGTTCGTTTTAATCAGAAAAATGTCACAAATGTGTTGGCAAAGGTTTCATAAATAAAATAATTGAAATTAAGAAACTCCTGTCACTAGATGTCTCGTCGCGATTATTTTATTTTTAGTCAAGAATAATTGCATTATTTTAAGTCCAGTGTATATTACTTTGAGAATTGATTAACTCTTTCCGAGTAGTATTGATATTGATTTGAGGTAACCTAGTTTCCAGTTATGACGACTTTCGAGTTTATTAAATTTTGGATGAAGCTTGCAGAATTTATTATATAAGATGTATCCTATAAAGATTTTATATTACAAAATCATTTCCTCTCACTCGTAAAGAAATTCTGAAGGGACGTTCTAGCTTCGCGTGCATCATCCCTTAGATATCTCTGACTCACTATCGCGCGAACCTAAAACTGTTTCTCACGCGTACTCCGGAGCCTACTGGTGAAACAGGAACACAAATGTGCACCGTTTCCGTGAAATTCATTTCGGTATTATGGTCTCGCGACAACTGGACGCTCAGTCGCTAAAAGTGAACGGAATATAACGGTGTCCCTCTGCATAACCTTTAATATGCTTATATCAATTATTCTATGCTTATTTGTTTTTTTATTAAGAACATGTTACAGAAATTACGCGAAACACTTCTTTCAGAAATTAAAATCATTGGCTTATTATTGTAGTTTTGCATAAAAGCAAACTGAAAACTTTTCGTTAGAGAAAAGCTATTAAAAATTAAGGAAAATAGTAGAAAACTTGCAATGCTAATAAATATTGATGAACGCTGCAGAACTTCAAGCAAGGACGAAACATATCAGGAATGCGCAAAAGAACAAACATAGTCTATAAATAAAGAAATGTGTACATATGGTCGCTTCCGATGAACCGTTCGCGACTACCAGGTTCACGCTTATAGTCATTCGCAACACTTGGGCGTAAAATTCTAAAAGAAATTTCGATATATCACGTGCCGAGTTTCGAATTCTGATAAATTAATTTCCGATAAACTGCAGATGATATTGATAAATTTTTGTTATCTATGATGAAATACGGAATGGACACTGCTCACTACGTTTCTATATAATCTGAAATATTCTTTCTGAAGCATAAAGAAAAGCACAGAAAATTATGTAACATCGTTACTAAACTGCGGAGTTTTATACAAAATAAATTGTGGTAATAATAGGATAATTTCAAAGGAAATTAATAATCTTAACAACATCCTTCAATTCTTTTGTCTTTACAGTGTAGTGTGTGACCCATTTTTGCCATAAATGCATGAAATCTTAATCGCTAACGATCTGCGTGCATAGTAAAATTAGAAAGCATCAAAAATCCGAAGAAAACTCGTCGATACTTCAAGAGAATATCGACGATACTTTCTGTGAGAGAATTCTAAAAAAAATTTATTAAGTAATATCACAAAGTGCACGTTTGATACTATAAATGATGATGACGGCGCATTGTCAGAAAAATTTTCTCAACGCCTAACGATAATTGAACGTTTCCTCGAATCGACATTCAGTTTTCTTATTCTGCACGTATTAAACAGTCATGTTTGTATTAACATTGGATTTATGCATGACGACTGTTATCATTGTCTTTGTCTTTGTTTCTCACGAAGCTGCTTCCTATATTCGATACACACAAGTATAACAATTACGATAGACGCAATTACTTTAATCGCATAGTTCTTGCTGGGGGCAGTGAAAGATACTGAATAAATGATTCTTGGTAATAGGTAAGAAATCATTATTGTACAAAGCACTTGTCGAAATTTTCCTAGAGATTTTATCATTGACTTGTTATCGCGCCGCGATAAGAACGAAATAAAAAATATCATCTTCGATTCATGCAACAGTATGACGCTGTGAATCACTCTCCACGTAATTGCAATGACACATCTGTGACGTCGTTGCAATTTTTTATGAAGAATATTCCTGTTAATAATCTCTTAAATGCAAATAAGAAAAATAAAGATATAATAAAATATCGAAAATACTAAATACCAATTAAAAGAATTTATAGACTGTATTTTATCGTGATCGTTACTATAGACGATACCGTATGTAGAAGTAGTAATATCCCACTAAAATATACTGTGAAACATAAGTTTGAGGAGCTGTCTTTATCTGTTGCAAAACCACTATGCCCATTGTTTGGAGCTAGCTCCCTTTCACATCAAGTGAAAGAACATATTTTATTAAGAAAGGCGGAACATATTTCACGTGAAAAAAAATGGAGTTATGTCTTCATTGCTGCACAAACCATCACTAGCAAAATGAGATATCACCCGACTACCCTGCACAAATTAGAGTATACGTAATGTACAAACCCTCGGACGATTAATCGATAAGATACAGGCTCTCAGGTAGGACTTCACAGTTATAAAACTAAAGATATTCGACAGTAAAACAGGATCCAGCTCAGAGTGGCCTGTTTGTAGGTTTGATACGAGAGATACTCAAGTGTGAAACTGTTTAGCCAGAGAGAGAGTCGAGCTAGGCGAAACGCGAAATTATTCAGTCTATCGTGGATATTTGCGAGAACAGCTGTTCTGCATTATTGCACACATCGCCTCATTTAGTTGTCATGGTTTGCTCCTGTTGTATTGTTTCCAAGATCTAAAGTTTCGTTTTGGAAATTGGTAACACGTCGACACTGAAATCGATCGCTCGAAGCTCTAATTACAACCTGCGGGTCGATTCGTTTCAAAGAAAACGATATTTTCAGTGTTGAAAGCGAAAATTGTTTCACGTGAATAGTGTAAATTATCTGTTCCGATAATAACGAGGGAGTATCAAAATATTTTAATAACGTCTACATGACATAATCGTATTATGTGACTTCAGTTATATCATACGGGGAAAGTTAATTGTCAATTGTCTTCAATGAAGAGGAGCATAGAAATTGAAAGTGGAAGTTGCTTCTGACTCAACCCAATTAATACGAACGAAGTGGGGGTGTACTAATCGCTATACTCTCTGTGAAACTTCCAAAACAAGATCACAGAACTGTACGTGCACGTCATAAATGTTAGGATAGATTGAGAAAGTAGAAACAAACGATTTTAATTTTTAGAAGATCACATGATCTTCGAAAATATTTTTTAAACCGATACTTTGTAAAGTCATTTTAATTGATTTTAATATATCGGAAGCAAAAATCTACGATAACACAGCGGAGAAAATATTTAACGGGAACTGACTAGAATCAAAGATACGAACCACTTACAAGATGTTTGTGTTTAATATGACGCACGCATACAAAATACGTGAACAGAATAATTATCTAAATTACACCTGTTCGTACTTCAACATATATTCTTATTAATGCAATGGTTGCATAATATTATACAGGGTGTCCCAAAAATTTCGGAACACTTTGAAACGGATTTCTCAGGCGATTTGAAGTTATTTTTTCCTTTACGAAAATATTCCCCGCGGTTTCGTTTAGGAGTTATTACCGAAAAAACACAGACCAATCAGAGTACGACTCCTTAACCAAGCCACAGAGAACATTTTCGTAAAGGAAAAAATGATTTCAAATGACCTTAGGAATCATTCTTCTCAACGAAATTCCTCTTTTTGGACACCCTATATGTTCTTATGAACGGAAAGATATTTATCTTAGAACTCGTGTGTCTTGTGGAAATAAAATTTTTCGAAAACAATTTTAATCCATTTATCTTGCATACGTCTTAGTAGATATAATCAACGATTCCTGGAATTAAGAACACGTATTTCAATTTTTCCCCAATTTCAATTGAAGTCTTTGTTTCGTGAAATTACAATCAGAATAAAACAATTCATTGTTTCCAAATATTACAATAGGAATAAAGGCAACGTCGTGATATCATTAAGAAATAATATTATCTTGATCAGCTGCGTTTCTTACAAAGATATGAGAAACCAAGAATGAAAAATGTTTAAAAAAAGGACTTACAAAGCTGAAAGATGCAGAACCATTTTCACCGACTGGCGAAAGTGTTGATTTCGACCCTAAGCTACGGACTCCGTCGTAAGTCAACTCGGCGTTGTCTTTTTCGCAACTTGAATTCTGAGGCTTCAAAATTCGCCTGGCAGAATTCCGCCGAGCCTCGGCAAACGCGATTCCTCTGAGTATCATTTTCGCACGAACCGATCACGAATTGTCACCTTAGAGAATATTTTCCACTACAGAAGTACCGCTCTTCCGACATAAAAATTCGTCTCTCGTCTTGCTTTATGATCGATATTTTTCCACTCGCGTGTAGATCTATTGTCCCAACGATTGATAACGATAACGGGAAGCAGGGAATTTTGAAAGAAATTTTTCCCGCTTCGACGGAACTTCTTCTTTGTTTATTATACTATTTGCGATATCAACGTTACGAATATGTGTTTCACTCGGTGATGTGAAACTGAGAATGCGTTGGAGCGTTTGTAGATTATTTTTTTAATGCTTAACGCGATTATTCGTTCACAATTCCTTTCAACTTTCGTGTTTGCGGAACGAAAGAAAACGATTTGGAAATTTGTTGATTTTCGGCAAAACTTCACTTGCAATGGCGTATAATAAAGATACCACGTTTTAATACGGACACAGATATCCCGAAACTTTCAAACGAGCAACTGGTTACCTTCTGAACAACTTATCGATCCCTGCAGATCACTCTAATCTTTTCCCCCCTCGTCTTATCATTTAATATATGCTGATAACAATTGACATTCGACAGTTACATTCGACATTCTGTTAAGTTTTTCTAGTGTCTCGTCTGTTAAATAGAGCCGAGATTATGTGTATATTACATCCAACTTCATGGGATGGTTATATAAAACATTTTAGTTTATTTTAAATAAAGAATAAAATGATGTAGCTTTCAGGAAAAATTAAGATGCTCCAAGCAGATTCACTTAATTTTTTCTACGAAATTAAGAGAGTATGTTTATGAGAATGATTATAGAAACAATCAAAAAGTAAAAGCATAAGGAGGGGATGATAAAAACTAATTTTATAGTGTAAAACTGTATAAATGAGAATAGACAACAAATAATGAAGCAATAGTAAAAATTAAATATTTGTTTACCATTTGAACTAGTCAGTGCACTTTCCCTTCTGTTCCTGCAGGCGTTACTATTATAATTGTGAGAAGTCTACGGTTAGATTAAAATGACAGTTGTCTGATAAGGCGCACTGTTTGATTATTGATTGTTTCATTGCATTGAACGTTGCACTGAATTCGTCGCAAATTAAAATATGTCATATCTGTGTTCGTTAATGTCCAGTAATGTCCTAGTGTTAATCGATAGTTTCGCCATAATATTTAATATATATATTCAAATTCAAACTTTTCTAATTTAGGAAATGAAACAAACGCAAGCACTAAGAAGCAATAAAAATATGAGAAACATAGCCTGTGCGAATGATGTAATAAACTGCGAAACAATTTTTAACTTATCCAATAATTCCCTGATCCCATAAAAATAAAAGAAAGTAATTATAAACTCACCGTGGCGCAGTATGTAATTTTTGGTTTCCACTAGGGAAACCACAATGATCACCAAAAGAAGACACTGTACAAATTCTGCGAACATAAGGAAAATTGTACAATTATCGTAATAACGTAATTTGTAAATATTTTTAAGCATACGGAAGAAAATATAGATTGAAACCTTTTACAGGAACTTAACAGAAGAAATTATTTTGAAAAAGAAACTTCCATATAAACTAAACAGAACTAACTCGAGTGTAAAGCTTTCATTGAATGGGTTTAATAGATAGAAATCTCATTATCAACAGAAGAATCTCTAGATCTTAATGATTAGATCTTCGGTACTCGATGAAGCTATTATATCGTACAACACTGATATTATAATATTAAAGAACAATTAAATTAAATGCCTAATAAAATATCAAAAACAGCGGCCCAATGGTATTGTTATTGAGAAAATACGTGATAGTTTAATATATACTTTGAAGAACTAAGATCGCATGTTTCTCTGAATATAAGATAAAATACAAAATAACTATTGTCACATAAGTAAAAAATAAATGTAGCATGTGCAAACAAGCGACATGTAGTTCAAATAATAATCGTGTAAACATAACATAGTATTCATGTGTTTGTAATATGTGATAGCATGGTATAGACTTTAATATTGTTATTAGATTTGCTAGTTTACACTTTGTATTTTTATTATTAGTCACATCACTCACGATTCAATGCCTATGCAACTAGCTCAACTCCATTGTGTCACATTAAAGTACCGTAAAAATTCTGCGAAAGTTGTGTATCCTTTTGTAAACATGAATCATCTTCAAATGAAACCAAACATAAAAGTGCATTTGGAAGAAAGGTTAACCTAATAAAGGTTACAGTAACGTTTCAACCTGTAACACGCACGATTTAATCGCGAAAATTGCGACATACTGTCGTTAAAATAAAATCGAGAAAACGGTGAAAAATTAAATACCATAATCAGGGAATAGTTCATGATGTTCGTTATTACACGAGGGAATGAAATTGGAGGACAATGTATCGATTAAGTTGTCCGCAGTAACCTTTCGAAACCAGGTTAAAAACAGTGATCACAATCCTCGCATTGATTTTTATTTTTCAATGTGTTTCGTCGATGTCTGACAAATTTTCATTTATAAAACGTTCAGAATGGAGAAAGAAAACACGTTACAAAGACAATGAGAACGAACGGGAAACATAAAGATCCGACTCACCTGTCTTCCCGACATTTTCTGCTTGTGTCACATAATTGACAATTGTCTGGAATATAGATGATTTATCGTAAAATATTTTTTCACATTTACCACAACGGAACAATATGTAAATTCGCCTAAGAAATTATTTTCCGAAGAAAATTCGGGCGTCCATGACGGCCCGAAGCTGTCCGAAGCTGCGAAGACGATCATATACCGGGTGATGAAATTTATTTGAATTCACAGGATGTGGAAAAACTATCTATAGTCACGGAAGATTCCCTCTGATTGTCTTTCATTATCAGTTGTTATACAACTGCAATGTTATACATATACACATATATGTATATATATATTATCTTCCTAAAGTGATATAAAACACACTTAAATATTTGTATTTGAATTTTCTTTTCAGATTACAGTCGCCTTATCTCTTTGAAAAAGTTTTAACTTTTTCGGCTTATTTGTAGAAAATAGAATGCTATTCGCAGAAATTCTATTCACAGAAGAAAATTTTATACATTACTAGATAATTAACAAAGCAAATTTAGTATAACTTACATAATTCTTCCACCATAGTTATTGCAAACTTTATGACAATCCAAACATTCGATTTATCTCAAACTTTCTGCGAAATATTCGAATGAGAACTTCAGTAGCATTAAATAAATTATTGATGGCCCTATGGAATTACCTAATTTATTTTGGAAGTAATAAATAATTGATACGATATATTTTATTTACTGTTCAATCAAATATCGACACAAAAATAATTGAAATCTTCAATTTTGTTCATCATTTGTGTAGATAGTTCATGGATATTTAAAATGAAAAATATGATTGACAACATTGCGTTTGTTTGTACAAAACCAATTGTTACGTCATATTGCGCATGCAGTACCTATTCCAGAATATATGTGCTTAATATCGTAATACTTTAACGATAAAAATGATTATTATTTACAACAATCTTGTAGCTCAAAAGTATCTTATAAGATTCTACCGAAGACAACGCTCAAATCAGCTCAAACGAATGAGAATTCCAGAAAATCTCTAGATAAAGTTCTAGTAACCTGGAAGTCGAATTTTTTTTTTACTAAAAGCGATTGTTTCGTTCCTTTTCTACATATTATTCGAGATATAATGAAAAGTACGCTACAATAATCTGTACCGATATCAAATAAATTCCGTAAAATGTTACACTGTGAAAAAAACGCGTAAAACAAACTATACACGTAGAGGATTTATTTTCTCGCTTTACATTTCTCGTCGGCACGTTGGCAGGCCGTCTATCGATTCTCCCCACGCACACATCTCCTCTTCAGTCATCGATTGCACTTTTTGCACCTGCCATTTTTTTTTCCAGAGTAATGGGAGCCTCATCTGAAACCACTGGCACGAGGGTGCATTAAAACAGGCCACCCTAACCTGTGAAGCCACCCTCACCCTCTTCGTCTCAATGAATCTTCCATAATTCGATATTTTTCAAAAAATCTCAAAAGTGTCTCCTGGAAGGAACCAACAAAAAAAAAAGACAGAGAAAGATATACAGCATTCGAGAAGTCAAAGTGTGCGACGAGGAAGGGAAACAGCGGTGCCGTCAGTAAGAAGGAAAAAGAGGAACAAGGATAGAAATAGAAGAAGGTGAAAGTAAAAGAGAGACGGACAGAGGGTGGGTGGTGGGGGGTTCCTCGGGCTTAAGAGAGAGAGAAAGAGAGAGAGACAGAGGAGGTCGAAGGGAGTCGAGCGAGGAGAATGACGGATAGTCAGCAGCAGTTTTGCTTGCGTTGGAACAACTTTCAAGCTAACATCACCAGCCAATTCGAGGCCCTCAGAGATGACGAGGACTTCGTCGATGTCACCTTCGCCTGCGATGGTAGGCGTCTCCAGGCGCACAAGGTTGTCCTCTCCGCGTGCAGCCCTTACTTCAAGGAGTTGTTCAAGGTTAGAAAACCTTCCCCGCCTTGCTTCTCTCTTCGATGCTAGTTGCTTGATACACCCCCCTCCCCGTCCCCCGACCCCGTTCATTCTTACCTTCTTCGAGAATCATGCTTTGCTTTTGATGCGGTCAAATTAAAGTATGCTTGCCCAAAATTCTCATCTATACGTGTACGTGTGTATAGATTCTCTGTATGTGTACGCGTGACGTCTCGTGCAGCAGTCTCGTATATGTTTTGCATGCAATCGTATGCATAAGATACATGCTTTTCCATATTATTTTTTGTTTATTGGCAATTAATGTTTGCTATCGATCGATTTCACTGTAATGCGAATTGTTAGTATCGTATTTTACATACGTATGATAAAATGACTTTAATCAGCACCGAAAGAATTGTGGATAACATGAAAATGTACTCGGCTGTGATAGTCATCCAATCCATGTGCAACATATGCTTTTAGTTGCAGAATATGTCTCTTCTGTTTGAAATAAAACTGGAAATTTGACCTTAGAAATATTCATAGGTAGATAGGGGATATTTGTATAAATTTTCCTTCGCATAAACAAATGTTTGGAATAATTTCTAGTTCAATGGGAATACGCAGATCTTTTCATCGAGAGTTTTAACGTATTGAGAATAGAAGAACTTCATGATATTTGTAGTATGAATTTTGTCTAATTGCATATTACGTACTCGCAGTATGTTATGTACTAAATGTTGTGAATTTGTAGTCTACTTGTATTCTATATTGTAGATGCAAGAAAATTAAATTGTATTGTGTTCTTTTTACCTTATATTATGTTTGTAAATATATCAAATTATATAACTTTACATAAAAGATGGAAGTTTACATATTTGAAAAGAAAAGTATTTAACAGCGGTACTACTCATTAGTTACGGTCTAATGAAAAGGTTTAAAGTTATTATTCGTAAAGACTTACTACATCTTTTGCTAAAATGTAATTGTATTATGTGTGCATGTCGTGCAAAATAAAGCAACAAACTATGAATATGAAAATATAGAACGTGCGTGATAACCAGTTATTCTTTTGTTAATGTTATTAACGAACAGATAGTATTATTATTTTATTTAGATGTAATCATTGCTAATTTTTATATACCTACCCAAACTATAATGTACATTATCAATTGTGATTTAAACTTTGAAATCTAATAAATGTACATTTTATTCTTTAACTATATTGTAAATTGTTATTATTAAAACTTTTAAATAATGTGCTACTTCTAGATATGTATGAGATTGTAAATGGTGATTTTTCTTAAAAAAGGAGTCAAAAGCAATTAGTTTTTGTGCCTAAAATTTTCAATAATTTTAGAACATTAATTCATGAGGGATCTGCTTTGCATATCACTGCATGAAATTTCATACAAGTACATTTGTTCAAGCAACTGTATGCAAGTCTGGTTAACATCTTTTAAAATTCAGAATTAATCATAAACATATGTTCTGAAACTAGTCATTACAAATATTAAAAATTTTAATTTGCAACTTTGTGCGCAGTAGCGTATATGTATAAAGCTTATGAAGATAGACTCCCTGTTTATGAAGCTATTTTATAATTGAAGAAATATTCGTAATTTGATGTGCTCTGGCTTACAAAATATAATATTGTGTTTTCTTTGTTGAATTATTGTTTTTTATACAACATAAAGCTAAAAGGCAATATAGTTGTCAGTAGACCTATCAGTTACATAAAAAGTGCTGATTATGAGCTACTCATGAATTTGTTGTGCTAGTTGTGATAAATATGTACTTATATTACAGTGATGAATATTCAAGTAAATGTATTTGTCAGAGAATATAAAATGACTATAATTTTTAGTTTCCTAATTTATTCTGAAATTGATTAAAGATATAATTCTGTAGGTAACTATATTTCTATTGACATATGAATTTGCTTTTATAGACAAATCCATGCAAGCATCCAATAATATTTATGCGAGATGTGGAGTTCGAACACCTACAGTCACTTTTGGAGTTTATGTATGCTGGGGAAGTTAACATATCTCAAGCTGAATTGCCTACATTTCTACGAACTGCTGAGTCTCTGCAAATCCGTGGCCTCACCGACTCTCAAAATATTCAGCACAACAACGAAAAGGTTTGTGGATCAGAAAAGTTACACAGATGTGTTTTCATTTGATGTCAATTCAAGTTCTAATACTTGCAAGTCTTTCGGATAATATTAAGTACGAATTATTTAAATGTCAATAATATTTTTTTGATCAACTAGAGCACATACAAAATGTAACTGAGCGTAGATGCATTTGAATCAATGCGATAGGTAAAAAGTTATGCTAGGTGATTGAATTTATTTCTTTTAATCAAGTATTCAATGTTGAAGAATTTCTTCTAATCCGCTAATGTCAATGCAATTTGGTACACTCAGCATTTGAAAACTAACAACATACATACATCAAATGGCCGTGGGTTGATCTCACCAAGTTTGGAGGAGGACCGTAGCAGAACATCACCAGCCTCAAGTCCTCCACCATTGAAAAGGCTGTGCAAACGAAGTGATTCGCCTCAGATATCTAGTCCAGTACCAGCTGCAGTGGCCTGTGCTCCTGGAACGCCACGCACACGGCCATTAATTGAGCCC
Source organism: Lasioglossum zephyrum (assembly GCA_028455615.1). Lineage (NCBI taxonomy): Eukaryota > Metazoa > Arthropoda > Insecta > Hymenoptera > Halictidae > Lasioglossum > Lasioglossum zephyrum. The sequence goes on along the minus strand of CM052326.1, from coordinate 16,127,636 downwards.
CAAGTTCAACTCGACTGCTACAAAGATCTCGATATTGTTGAGGTTAGCTACATTTCAATCAATTTCTAACAACAACGAAATTTAGTGATAGCATAGCACAATTGCATAGATTTCTCAATACATGTTTGAGAACCTTCTTGTTTTTGGTATAATTTTTCTTCAAAAAGATCAATTTTCGTAGAATTTTGACTTGCACCATTTTCATAAGTTTTGGCACAAATATAAAATATAGTCCTTATATAAGATATGTGTTAAGTAAATAAATCTGAATAGATTACAGTAGAAGAGCTCATTGTATCATATTGGTAGACTGTAATTTGTAATTAAAGTGAAAACAGATGTTCATAATCATTTTTTTGTACTTCAGCCAAAAATAGAATTACCAGAATATGGAAGCGATGATGATTGTTCTCCAAAGCAGGAGGTTAACACACTGCCAAGTCGTTTCCTTACCCTTGACGGTGGCATGGAGGTTGTGCCATCTTATCCACCTTCTTATCAAGGTAATTACAAACGGTTTTAGTCGTTCTGCGTATGCGAGGTGTGCGAGAACCTCAAAATGTCTGGTTGGGACTACTCAACCCGAAATGTTTGGGTTTTTGCACACCTTCAGTGCTTAGCTATTAACACTTTACCTACCTAAAGCCTATTATGTAATAGGATTTTCAATAATTGTGCTGTACCAAAAGAAAGCTAAAAACTATTAGGCGACGTTATTGAGGGTGACTTGTTAAGTCACAATGAAAATTGTTGTTTCTATTGAAGGTTCCATTAAAAAGTATTTAGCCATGCCCCATAGATTTTTCAAAATTATGCAATAATCACTGGTCGGTAACGTGTTAAGGAAGTAAATTTCATTAATGAAAATGTAGTAAGTGCACATTCGAAGAAGAATAGCTTCTAATTAAAAAATGATTTTAGAAGGAGGAGCAGGGGGAGGAGGAGGTGGTGGAGGCGGAGGTGGCGGATCGTTGGAAGGAGGGCAGCCAGGACCATCTCACGCCAGCAATACGGAGCTAAATCAAGAACAACAAGGTAAGTGACCACCCATCCCAACCCTAATTCTTTGGTAGTTGCGAGCACCATTACAAACAGCAACAACCTAGCCGATCATGTCGGAGAGAATTTTTTGGATGCGAGTAGAAACATGGAAGGAGAAGGGGAACCTCGGTTTGAAATGGTAAGCTCGTGTAGCTCGGTAGCTCTTGCTAGGCGGTAGGAGAGAGAAAGTGAGAGAAAGAGATCGAGTGAGATAGAGAGAAAGTGTGTGTGTGTGAGAGAGAGAGGGACGAAAAGGAGGAAAGAGAGAGAGGGAGAGAGAGAGAGACATTTGACACTCGGAGGCGATCTTTTGATAATATTATCCAGGCGGAGTGCAGTTTGCGGCTGTATGTGTGAGAAAGTCAGCTGCGTGTACATACTCGGGCTCTACCTGTCCATTTTGTTTGCCAGATTTGGAGGGTATACTTCAGAATTATAGTTCAATCGTAACAGTCAGTTGATTCGGTTAAGATTTTGCATATCTTACAATTTATCAAGAAATATTCTTTTCTGTGATTTAAATTATAATCAATTCTGCTTGCAGATTAAACATAAATTTATTCTTTTTGAAATAGACATGATTCAGCATTTTTGTGAATGTAGTAACAGTTTAAAAATAAATATGACGGATTCAAAAGATTAGTACGTTACAGAAAAAGGAGAATGAAATAAAAACAGTTTTGAATACTTTTTAAAAGATAAGGAATAAATTCCCTCCGTCTGGTAAACCTGTCCGTTGCTTCCACGTTTTCCGTTCTTGTCCGTTAGATGACACGCCAATTAGTTTTTATTTATTCGATAGAATTCGGAATATTTTACAAATTGAATGTTAATCGTTGTTAATTTTTATTGTGTTTACGATACTTCTAAATACTCTAAATTCTAACATTATTTCGAGATATATTTTATTTTTATCTAATTGGCGTGATTTGTTCTATGTATCCATGTATATCTCACGGCAGAACACCCTACTTTGACATATTGTATACAACAAAGCAAGAGCTTGATGCCATAATATACTTAAGCTTCTCGGTCAAGGTCTGTGTTTGATCACTGTGTTGTAATTAAAAAAAACTTAATATCATTGGCTTCACTAATTATATTATAATTCATTATAAATATTCTACAGTATAAGTTACGAATTTAGTAAAAGCAAAGTGCTTCTAATTGCTTTCATATGAAGTTTTAACATATAAAGATGCTACATTATAAATTCATATTCGGAAAATCAAACAATAATTCAAGTAGTTTGTATTATAAAATTCAATTCTTATCATAGTCTTTATTTTAATGTATACTTTTCAATGATATAATTCACGGGTTCAGAAGGGAAACGATTTCAAACGGATATATTCATTGAAATTGTTTACAAGTAGTGCTGTAATAATCATAAATAGTAATTGAAGTATCCCAGTACTAAGAGATTGCTGTATCAAGCGAAAATTATTCAACATGAAAGGGTGTTATTGTCGAAGAGCAGTTGATGAAATGTTGGAGGATACTGCGCGAACTCTCACGCCTCATATACCCAATAACAACACGCTTACCATTTGTCTCCGATGTGTGTACGTTGGTGATGCGCGACATCGTAGTGCGCACGATAGCTAGCAATGGGATCAACCAATACCATTTCCCCGACCTTACATATGTATCATAACGAAAAAATATGAAAAAATTTATTGATTACAATTCTCAAAATGTTTTTCCAATAAACTATTGTACATTGATTCTTCTAAATTATACCCTTTACCTTGAAATTTTGATACAATTCTTTAGACCATCAACAAAAATTGCATTTAAGCAATATGAAGGAGACCCTTCAGATATCACCAATGATGGAAAATTAGGAATCATTCAAAGTTTGAGTAGAGTAAAATCGAATAAATTTGAACTTTTAATAAATGATTTCTATGGAAATGAAATATGAACCATGACAATTTGAAGAATGTTACTTAAAAGAGATCCCATTGCTAAACTAGATAGAGCGTACAACAATCGTGCAGCTAGGGTTTCTCAGCTGGTTGTTGCTGTCCGGTGGTGGCTGGCAAATCGGAGACCCCACCCATAAATCCACTCAACAAAACAAAGAAAAAAAAAGAACAATTTCCTTCTCCGTGCTGCCTCTACCGGGTTAGAGCAAGTTGTGTGTGTGTTGCAGCTGACCTACGCAAACTGCACTCGCTGGACCCACGCCCCTGTCCTGTCTGCAACCGCATGTACAGTAACTTGTCGAACCTGCGTCAGCACATGCGCCTCATCCACAACCCCCAGAGTGTCACATGCCCCCTTTGTAACAAGCCATTCAAGACCAAGCTCTACCTGAAACGTCACCTGGTCAGCTTCCACGACCTCGGCGTCACAGAGAGACACCGTCAAGAAGAAATCTACCAGCAACAGCAGCCAAAGGCACAACAGCAAACTGGAGCGCAAACTCATCTACAAATTCAGGCGCAGCAAACAGATACTGTCAAACCCTTTCCCGTGACCAGAGTTTCTACAGAAGAGGGCACACCCGCAGTGACTTTGGAGAATAAGTCAAGAGCATTTCAAGATGGTGCTTACGAGGTCAATCCGACCAGTGTTGAATCAAAGCACTTTCAGAGCAACATGATGCAATTCGATGCAGCATACCACTAATGCGCCTTAGTTTTTTTGGCCCATTTGTGATAGTTTTTTGGTTGAGTAGAATTAATGCCAGTCGTTTCTGGTAATCATAAACTCTTAAGGGAGTCGAGCGTGATCTTTCAAAGAAAGACCAAGGTGCGGCAAAGAGATTAAAGAGATCGTGCTGTAACGGAAGATAGAATTTAACAAAATTTTCAGTGCACAGAAAGTAACGTAACGTTACAACGATGGATAAACATAATTTTTAAATCTGATTTTAAGATTCCATGAGTTTACAAAAGCATTTGTAGTGAACAAAATTCTATTAACTTCAGTTCAGGGGATACATTTTATAAAAATGTAGTAATTTTAGGTAAAAAAAACTATTGAAACTTTGGTACTTAGTAATTTTAATGGAACTATGTTAACATTTTTAGTTATCGTATGAAGAGAAATTTCTAGCCATTTTAAAAATTGATATTTTCTGTTCTATGAAAAAATGTGTTTCAACAACCCAACACAAAGTAATTGGCGAAGCATTATTTTCGAAATCCGTACAGCACTTTGCTCGAAGGATTAGTCTCTTGCAGCATCTTACAGTAATTGATAAAATAGATGTCCATGAAGGACAACTCGCAAAAGGTGCCGTGCCTATTCGTCGTCGTAAGGAACAGCGAGCGTATTCCTTAAAAAATACCACGAAAGAAACTACAAACAATTGCCGCAAGTGGAGCAGCCATCCCACCTCGTACTGATTATTCCGCGAGCCAGGATAACTTGTTGTTTTATTTGATGCTATACAGTGTTATATAAACTACAGATATTTACAACGATATTATATTCTTACAGAGGATTATATTTACTTTATTGATTACGTCACACGACTGGGTGCAACGCACAGAAACTCCCAGGATGACGTACGAACATATTATAATATATTTTTCACCACGTAGCAGTTTAACGGTGCGATAGACAGCCAACCGATTTTACAGCTCAAGCATATTTACAGAGGATTTATTATTGACAGTTATCGATGGGAAACCACCGTGATGCAGCAGATTGAATTTAATATATTATAAGAGGCTTGTGTCCGAGATGGCTTTTCTTACAATAGAATTCTTAAGTGGAATTCTTTTATATGCTCTAATGTGATATTACAGAGCTATGCAATCTCTCCTTTTATTTGTTTTAGTGATTCACCATTTTAATGTCATCATAAATTATTTGTAGCAACTACTTTTTTTGTTACAGAAGTACTTTTAACTTGCTTTGTTTAAGAAAATTAGTAAACCAGGTGTTACTATTATTTCAACAGCAGTTTTTTACGTTCATTTTTTACAACGTAGCGATACAGGAAATCTTTTTTATCCAAGAGTTAGTTATTTGAAAGTACTTTCTCTCCCTAGCTAAAATTAAGACTTTACCAAATTTCTGACAAAATTTGTCTTTGTCTTACCAACAAATTTTGATTACTTATTCTTTAACTTTTATTTTTCCTTTTCCATAAGATTCGAAGTCTAGCGACTGTTAACAACATTAAGGAGTATTATAGCAATGATTTCGATTTGCTCAGTTTTGTGTTTAAAATATCGTTTCTTTTGAGAGTATTCTTTCGTGCAGAAAGTACTATAATATTTTAAGATACTGATTAATATCGCATACATTTTTATACGCAGATTCACCTTTGTTGAGCAGTATCTTAACAATTTTATAGTCCGCGATTGCAAAGTTTAGAGTAGTGTTCAACGTTTTGGCTTACACGATTTGTTCGACATTGATTCGCGAAGAAATTTTTCAGTAAATTCACGTAGAACATGTTCATTTGATAACATGAAGAAGAGAGAGCCGTCTCAGACACCGCCGAACTCCATAGCCATAGTACCACACAGTACAACTCAGGATCTTTTATATTATATTTTACAGATGACAATAGTTCCGTGAGCGCGATGTGTTCGATAAATTTTTCTCGGCATACCGAGTCTGGGACTTCCAATAATTTCATTCCAACGGAATTTCAATTTTATTCCATCTGTAGAACCTTTATGTGAATGGAATTTTGTGGTGAATGATTTTCGGTACATCTTTTATACGTAATATTTATTGAAATTATTGATTGACAAGTCCACTAGTTTTGTAATTATGCGAATAATTTTGTAAATGATTTCATGATCGATTTTGTGAGCAATTTTGTTATTCCTGTTAAGATTTTATAATTGCGATGATAAAATTATTGCGAATCGTCGTCTAGACTCTATGCCCGAGAAAAATCGAAATGTTGCGAATTAATCGCGCCGTTCACACAGGCTCCTTACCTCACGATTTACAATCAAATCACAGATGCAGCTATATATTATTATAATAAGTATATTTACATACCGTTTTACAACAGTGCCGGGGTCGCAACGACTGCGACCAATCAAATTTTTAACTGAAGCTACACAAAGCATTCACCACGAAAGAGATGGGAAAAACAAACTAATTCCAATTTTTTCGTCTCGTAACGTGGACAGGTCTTTTTTTCTCGTTACGCACTTTTTCCGAGGATTCTTCTATTCTTCTTTTTTCCAACGCGTGGAACAGAGAGAGCTTCGTGCCCAGCGCATAGTTTTTACTCAATCTAAGATTAGAATATAAATGTTGCATATCATGTTATTAAGATTGTTGTACAGACAGCCTGTTGCAAACCTCGGTCTGTCGATCTTTTCTCGATCGTGATCTTCTGTCGATCTTTATCTACAGTCTCACGTCTATAACGCATTTCTTTGAAATCAGACTTTACACATTTCTTCCGCAAATGATTATTTAATCAGAGTGAAAATAATCGAACAGTATCACGGACAAATTTCGGAATGATTTTATCCCAAATTTTTACACAAAATTAAGAGAATACCATTTTGGTAATTTAGAAAACTGAAGACTTTGAACCTGAACTTTCTCACATTTTATTAAATTTGACGAACACTATAATTTTTATAGATGTATTCGATTATTTTTTAGTAGTTTTATCGATTAATTAAAATCTACTGTGTGTGTTCTGTTATTTGATAGAACTTTTGTAGAAATTTGTAACGTTTCTGATATTTTCTATGATTGATTACAGTTATACTTGTCCCGCTCTCTCGGCCCGCGAGCCACATTGGGCCCATTCTCCCACTTGTTCGTCCCGCTAAGATAGGAGGTGATGTTTTCCCACTATTTATGACTAAAGCTTAAGTAGTGGGGGAGTGGACGATTGATTGTGGGAGCCGTGTGGCTCGCGACGAAGAAGAATGTGGACAGGCTCCCGAGTTACGTGATTGCAATTGAGATTGAATTAGCGAATTAACTGAGTTTGTAACTTGAAAAACGATCGATGGATTGGATCTACGGATCGGGGCACATATACATATACATATATCACACAATAAGCAGAATCAAACAGCGAACCGCAAGCAGATAGAGAAATAGAATGGATAAAGCAATGAACCGCATAAACCGGGATTCGAAACAGAAGAAAACGAAACAAAGACAGTTTACAGGGATACCATTTTTCTAACTTGCAATCTTTCGCTGGGCATTAAAAGTGATATACCGATCAGCCGATTAGTTGATTGATTGAATTCATTCATTCATTCTATCATTGAAACATTCCAAACAGAGTAATACAGTTTTTCCATTTCTCCAAAACCGAAACCGCTGAATAATCAACTGACTAACAAGCAAGAGTCAAAAAGTTACAAGAATAAAAATGAAAAGAAAAAGAAAACAGGAAATTCATCGTCTAGGAAATGTCTTAGTCAGGAGAAAGCACCTTTTCGCAACATTTTTCGAGAACGTCCTCTTTGTATTTTCTGTTTTTACGTGCACATAATGTCTCTTTTTCAATGGGTGGGAGATTTGAAAATTGGAAAGTCGAGACGTTTCGTCGCCAGTGAGAAGCGAACGGGGGACAAATCGAGATCGAGATATCGGAAAGTGTGAATGACACTTTCGCCGATTCGATTGAACGTACGCTGAAACAGTGGGTTCGAAATTTTCGAAAATCTAATGTACCGAGAATTTCGAACAAACACGATTGTTCGATATTCACGACAACTTTCTAATTTTCTCTTCCACTATCTTTAATTTTATAATCAAGCAAACGAAAAGAAAATAAGTACATACATTCGACGAGTAGATACGGATTATTAACATTCCTGTGTTTCATCGATCGATTTCATTTTAACTGTTATTTATTTGTATTATTATTTATTCAGAACGTAACACTATTGAGAAAGTAACGTTTAAGACGCATTTGTACGAACATATTTCGAGCGAAATTTCTCAATTTTTCTCTTAGTTTAATCGATCTTTCTCTTTGTTTTCAAGGGAAGTGCATTTGTTTATTTGTTGTATATATTGTAAATTACAGCGATTCGTGTATTCGAGAGCTAGTAATTAACTGTAGCGCTAGAACCTAGGGATAACCGAGGATGAAGAAGGAGGTTGGTTTCTCGTTCGGAGTATTTTAGTTTTTTCATTTCCTGGAAATGAAATCTAGTCAGGGTGAAGATTCGCAAAATGGTTTCGAAACGATTCAAGCAATTTTTCTACAGGGTGTCAAAATGAAATTCTAAATTGTCCACGAGTCGAATTCATTGTTATGTGTGCTTGTATGTACGTTAATTCGCCGACGGAATGTCTGGCAAGAGATCTCCCAAAAGAATTTTGCAATTTACAAATTGTTTTTCGATCTCTTGCCAGGATCTCGGAAGATTGAAATAGTCGACGTACCGCTAGATTATCGAGCATCATTTTAAGTTGTAAAGGCGTGTAACTATGTAAAATGAAGATCAAAAATAGGGAGGATAATTTCGTCAACGACTGAGGACACGTTTCGGAAAGAAAAGTTATTTTGTTGTAACAAATGCCGGCGTTTTGACATGTATACGACCGAAATGAAGCGCCGGCGTTTCACGATAGCGAGTAAATTAGTATAAGACGCGAAAGGACTTATGTGATCATGGTGAATTGTATTCGAACTTTTGACACCGTCTGTAGGACGAAAGATAATTTTAATGCTTTCTCGAGTGAGTGATATTAGATGAAAGGACAAATTTTTATAATACGAAAACGAGCTCCAGGGATAGGAAGAGTATATTGGTAAAATATACTTCACTGAAATTGCGACCGAAGAATTCGCAAATTGTACTGCAAATTAACCTAATATTTCTTAGTTCTCTCTTTCTCTCTCTCTCTTCTCTTCTCTTCTCTCTCTTTCACACACATCTAGTATCTATATCCCTCGTTTTTGTGTCTAATATAAAAGGGGATTTTCTACTTGATAGCGTACTCAAACGACCAGTATTTCACTATATTTTTTAATAGTGATTTTTATAACTGTAAAGGAACAGTAATCGATAGCGCAATCTTTCGAACGTAAGCGTAGTTAGTTCATCAGTATTAAAATCCATAGGGGTATACATAATTTTCGTGCAATTTTCTGTAATCTTATTCGCTTCTTATTTCATTCTATTAACACAGGATTTTGTTTTTTTTGTTTCCTCTAAAGGTTCATTATTCTCTTTGTTGTTTTGAATTATACCTTCGATCATTGTTCGTCATGAACCAGTTAATTTCTACAGCTTTATTTACAGATGTGCTAAGTTTGCCTTTATTTTTTTTTATTCTAGTGTAGAATTTAATTTTTATTCGAAAAATCTGAAATAGTAGATCATTAAAGTGTTAAAAACTGTCGATTGATTTGTTAATTGATCGATCAACGATTATATATTAATCATATGCTTAAAGGTATCAGCACGCTAATATCATGTTATTAACCAAATAGTCATTGTTGATTGGGATTTTTTGGATACGTTTGGTTCTTTTCACAGTTTCTCCGGATGCATTGATTAATCAGCTTAAAGGGAGTCATTGGTGGAGTAATCGATCTCAATGAAACCATTTTTTAATGAACCTAGAACATAAGCAGCTTACATGTGTCCAACAGTGCATGCCAATTTTAAAAGGATAAAATAATAAAATAGAGAAGAGAATGCCAAACGAAACAGCTTTTATCCTGAATATATTGATTAATTTTAAAAATTGTCGATTTGCGAACCAACGGTGAATATAAATGAGGTGATCTTGTTCAAAATTATAATTAGAATAGAATACAAAGTCACTTTCAAAATAATCTATAAACCAACAATTATTAAAACTCAAGTGATTTCGTTAAAATAATAATTACCAGAAGTGGCAAATAAATTTAAAACAATTACGGTGACATAATTCAAGCGAACGAACTTTAAACTTTGCAGACCACACTTTCATATTTATGAAGGGATTTAATGAAATTGTTGCGTTAAATTTTGCAATGTGCACACGCTCGGAGAGTGCTTGTTCCTGCGGAAGGTTGTTTACGAAAAATGTTCATTGAAACGGATGACCTCACCAATACAAGCTCCCCTGTTAGTTAACGTGTCGACAATATCAAGTGTCATTGAGACAGATTTCTGAGTAAAAACGTTTTCGATGTCCGCTTATGTTCGTATCGGCGTATTTCTAAGAAGACGAATTGCTTCAATTACTGGCAATCAGCCCGTTAAATTGATAAAGTATGAGGAATAGTATATAATTTCATTACACCTAATTTGTTAAATCAAGATTATCAGGAACCGTTCTGCCGGATATAATTCGCCCGTTTTCGCGCATGGGAAAGCTGTTTCAATAACGTATGGTAACAATGAACCGGCAATCAACGATTACCTTTGGCAATATTATTTTCTGTTCCGAAAAGAAAAGATTCTTACTGAATTTCCAAAAGTTAAATTTCCATAACACGTTTGATCGCTTTTGTTCAAACGAGTCTTTAGCTAGTATTGTTTCGGGAAACAATGCATACGAACCATTCGACTATGAAGTAAGCACTATTAGTAAGATGTCTATCTATTAATATTTATCTAAAGGTAACGTAAATTATCGAGCTGTAAATTAATAGCTTTCTGCGTTGTATAAGAGCCCGGTTGCGAATTTCAGTGAGAGAGAAACACTCGCCGAACGAGAATCCAAGGTGATATATAGATTCCAACACCTTTTTGCAAATCTATTTTAGGAAATCCTTCTTTTTGCAAAAAGCGCGCATTCGAAAAGAAAACAAAAAGAAATAAAGAAAACTCCACCAGTTTCGGAAACCGAAATTCTCGTTCTCGACGTATAGTATAATGGACTAATGGACGTCGACGTTGGTCAAATCTTTTATATGAATTCGAAAGAGCTTTAGATTTTTGCAAAAAATGGATTCCACGATTCTTCAGAATCTTTCACGAGAAAATTCAGAATGTTCGACTATGCGGGATACGTTCGATCGCGAATCGAATTTATCCCTTGAAATCAATGTGGAGGGAAAACATTCTGCTTTATATACTTTTCTTCCAACTATTTGGGATGATTGTACTTACAATATCCTGAAATAATACCCTACAAACGAAACGAGTAGACCTACAAAATTTTTGTATTCGGCGGACGCGAAAGTTAGGCGAACTTTGGGGAACAATGCATAACTCGCATGTCTTGATGGTTTTATTCGTTATTTGTGGAGACTTCACTAATTCAATGATTCATGTTCTATGATTTTTTCAAAAATTGCTTTAATTTCTAATGCATTTTTCAAGAAAATTGTGTGCATCGAGGTACTAATATTTATTAAGTTATTTAACCCTTAACTGAACTGTTGGGTCTGATGCAACCCTTCTCGAACTTATGCTAATTAGTTAATGTCCAACTATTAAGATTATGTTTCTTACAATATTTAACACTAAACCTACCACTGCCGGTTTTATATTTTTCATCTTCCAATTGCTGAAATTACGAAGTTGCTTACATGGACATTGATTCGATGAATTTCTTTATCCAAGCACATATTGCAATAAAAATTGCACAATCTCTAAATAAATAGAACCTCGTCATTTTCGTAAGCTAAAACATTGTAATCGGTTTCAGTGCTCGGTAGGTTTAGTGTTAAATATAAATATAATATGTAGACTACGGATCTTTATGCATTTATAGGAAAATTGAGTTCATGAAATTCAAAATTGTTGGAAAACTTTTTTTCATTGAAGATGTCTCTTCTATGGAAATTATTAAGATCTTTATGCATTTGTAGAAAAATTGATTTGATGAAATTCAAAATTGTTGGAGAATTTTATAAATTGAAGATGTCAATGTACGATGTCTCTTCTATGGAAATTATTAAGATCTTGATGCATTTGTAGGAAAATTGATTTGATGAAATTCAAAATTGTTGGAAAATTTTATAAATTGAAGATGTCAATGTAAGATGTCTTCTCTATTAAAATCATTAAGAAAAGAAATAACATTCAGTTTGGTTTCTATTCCTTGCAATCGATGCAGACAATTTTTATTTTGCATAAATATCCGCGGTTTAATAATATGAGGTATCATTTCATTGTATTGTTGCATTTTTAAAGTACATAGAACAGGTTCGGGCAACTTCTTCCCCGCTGTCGCTTCACTATCCCCACTATTAGTGTACCGGTTCTCCTATGAACTTCATACTTCCCCTACCGTATCCCCTCTTATACCTATCTTCCAAAACTCCTCCCACACTTCACCCTTTGGTGGGGAGGACTAGGAGTGGGGAGAGTTGCCCAGGCCTGGTGCAGCAGTACGTCTATATCACAAATAACCAATAAAAATCTTAAAAATACCAGTTATAGTTTGTTGATCAAGGTGAACAGAACTTCCGTGTTCGTCAATTAGGCTAGCTGAAGATCTCTGCATAAACAAAGAGCGCTATCGTTCTCATTTCTCGCGAAGACACACACGTATGTACATTGAGAGATTTCGTAGAAAATTAGGCGAAAGATTTCGAGTTTCGACTACAATCATCGAAAGCTTTCGCTCCCCGAAAAAAAAAACGTTTTGAAGATCTTTCGCGACGAGAACAGGTCTTGGAATTTTTGCAGAGAGTCTGAGGGAAATTGGGATTGCAATTTGGATTGCAAGCAAATATTTGTGATGAGAAACTCACACACACACACACATTGGATACTAAATTTCCAAGCGTTTGACATGTTTTTGGGGAGTCAACTGCAAACATCGTCACGATCGTTTGCATCGGATCGCAACCATTCGATTCCAAAGGTTTTTACAAAAAATAAAAGTCATGGGAAACTAGAGTATAGAATTTTTACTGCCAGGTCGAGGACAAAACTAGTTTATTTTTTCTTTATTCGATTATGAAAAATATTTGAATGCAAGTGTCTGAGAGAAGGTTTATTTGCGCGAGTCCACGATATGTACAATCCTTTCAACATGTTTGACGACAAAAAGATAAGAAAGTAAGAAATATATCGCGGAGATGTATTCTTGGTGCGAGAATAAGTTAGAAAGAGAAAAAAGATGTTCGAAAGGGAATTTTGTTGATCCGCGATGCTTGCAAGATTATTTTGCAGAAAGAATCGAAAATATTTGAGACGAATTATATTAGAACGCTGAACACCTTGATTGAAATTTTTATTTCTAAAATTTCTACCAGGAGTGACTAAAGAATAACGAATGAAAAAAAATGGGAGCGGAGATCAACGAGGTTTTTCAACGTATTTTCGCATTGAGAAGAAAAGCTTGCATTGTGTACATTAGAAGGGAAGCAACACACCTCGAGTGGAGTTTCTTCGAATTTTCTCGCTTCTGACGTAGAAATTTTTGCTCGCTTTAATCTCTAAGTGATATCACTTTATTTAGTAGGACCTATTATTATATACTGTCCCGAGTGACATAGCGTATATATACAAAATAATAATAATTCATAATTATTCACACGAACGACTGAATAATCGCTTTCTGTCCTTTTTTCGCTGTGTGAAAGAAACATTTAATGTCGACGATAAACAGATGGTAATAAGATTTTGTACTTACGATTAGACAAACCTCTGAACAGATAATTGCGAGTTTACAAGTGTATGCGAGGTGGTTTCGTTTCACGGATTGTGTCGTTAGACGTGTAAAGAAAAAGAAACAAAAATTGTGGCGAAGGAAAATGTATTTTTCTAAGTGGACAAGTTAAGGTATTTTTTGAAAAAACTTTGTATCTAGACCTTTCCAAAACGATTGCATTGGAACAGTTTCGGTTGAGTTTCATGAAAATCATGTGATAAGTAGTAACTAATTATGTGTCGTTTAGAAGTATTATTGTTATTATTATTTGCCATTGTGGTCATGAAATTTCTCTTTGTCCACTTATATCTGTGAGCAATTATCTGTGCAGATCGACCTTCGCAATAATAACAGGGATGATAAATATTGTAAACCCTTTGCAGTCGCTCGTAAAACGTTTATGTTTCATTGTATACTGATTTCTGCGTTGTTCTATTCCTCCATTAACATTGATTCGTGAACAATAAATGATTAAACGGTGACTACTTCGGAATTATGGCAAAAGAGAAATTACCGAGAGTCACTAAATTTATTTTTATTGCGTAGACTGCGGATTCTGTGCATTTGTGATGAAAACGAGTGAGTGCAATATAATGCAATGGACAGATTAACAGAATTCCAACAAACAAATTGGACAAATTTTATTTTGCATAAAGATTCGCAGTCCAGAGTCGCCTGGTGAGGGGAGGGGGCACGAGTTGAGGAGGTTACCCCCTCTTTGCCAGATGAAACACGATCAGCCGGAAGCGTGGGGGAATAGCGTCGCAGGAGGGGAAACTAGAGTGGGGACACGAGTCTTAATCTGGCGACTCTGCAGCAGTGTAGCGTACAGTTTTTCTCGGAAATATCAAGTCAAATCTTGCCAGCAGTTAATTATTTATTGTTGAACTGAAAGCTTTAGATTCTCTCATGCATTTTCACACGTCTGCAGTCGATGATTGCGAAATTTTGCGAGGAAATAAACGATCGAGATGAAAAGTTCTGGGACAATGAAAAGTCATCGGCTGCAAAGTCATTTATGCAATTCTTACTATTGATTAAAAAAAATTAACATTTTTCGAAAGCATCAAAATTCCCAAGTATGAAAAATGTCAATAGTGAGAGTCGCATAACAACCGAGTCATGGAAAACCCGACTGTTTAACGAGTTGTCGAATTAAGTTAACGATTGAAATGTTTAGACTGCAAATGGTTGGGACGTTTTTCTATAGAGTTCCTTTTCTGGTCGCTCATTAAGCCGTTTAGCTAACTAATCAATCGTTCCATTAATCGTTCTGTTAATTAAGAGAAAGCGTTGTCTTGATACTTAATCCAACATTTTCATTAATGGACGATCATTAGAACGGAGCACGTTTAATACCAGACAAACTTTCAAATGTCTTTTTTGAGAACTCACTTCACCGTAAATGAAACATCTTCAATCATTTTTGTGTTATTACATTAGGTTCCTATTTTACTCGACTCTTCGATCTACGTATACTGTTTAAGCCAAAAATTGTGAAAATAAATGACCATGTTTTTTTATTCGATTTCTGACATTTGTAAGACTGTTCTTTTCTTGTGATACCTTTGCGGAGATGTGCTCAGTCACTCCAATGATCCATGACTATTTTCTTTAAATGAAAATCATTCGTGTAAATATCGGACGAAATTGCATGATTCCCAACGCAGTTCTATACGTATAAAGGTGTGTGGGTATATTTATGTTTAATGGATTCATTAACATTTCGAATCACTATAATATTCGTCGAATTAGTTGGAAACATTTTGCTAGATTAGTGCATACACAGTTCGTTCATTAACTTTACATTAAATTACCCGATGTTGAATTAAATTTTTTAAATTTGAACTTAGTAAATTATTCTGTTAGTGTATACGAAGTTAATTGATTAACTTCTTTCAAAATTTCAAAGTTTACTTTATTCAGAATGAACATGACTGAACATACTTGTTTAAAAATAGAAACATTAGTTTATGTTATGAGCCCTAGTGTTAGTCATAATTGTTCAAATGAGTCAAAAGAATAATCAACAATAATATATAGACTCAAAAGTTGATTGTATTAATTGATTCAGTGCACAGTGATTTTTTTATATAGGTATTTACTACTATTTACTGTATAATGCAATGTGTTTTTTTATTTATTATTTTCCATTTTCTAAGATCAATAAATTTTTCAACGTTCGATGTTGGAACTTTTATATCTTTCAAAACCCTCAATTTTTGATATCTTTAAATCCACAAACAATTTGAATATATTTTGCTTACTTGTACAAGGAGAAATAATTTCACTGAAAACGAAGTCGTCGGATACAACATCAATAAATTAGATAATTTGTTCACATCCGTTTCGTTGATGTGAATGCAGCATGATAAAACGTCCATCGAATCATTACCATGTTAATGAGCGCGAGTAAAAATATTATGCACTAAATGAACAAAAATTAAAAATATCGTAATTAGTGGAAAGATTTATGAAGCATGATGATACGGCGATTGGCGATTAAAAGTAAAACTAAAAGGCATGGTAGGATTTCATGTTTCAGTACACAATTTCCTCTACATTATTATAATAATAAAGCCACGTTGTCCAAGCTTGAACGGGAGGTAATTATAAAAATTAAGATAGACTCCTTAAAAAAATTATACTCTGTCAGATTTGGCCTTTGTTTATACCAGATTAATTATTTCCAAGTAAAAAACATTATTTCATTAGAATTCGTACTTTAAACACTATAATAACTTTTCAAAAATCAATATTATAGGTGATTAGTAGACTATGGATCTTTACGCAAATCTCCATTTTTGTTCGTTGTTTAATAAAAACCAGAATCAGATGAAAATCTTTTTGAAAATTTTTGGAAAAGAGCAAAATAAAAATATTATTCATGATCGTTAATAATGTAATTTATACAATTTCTTTGTGTTTTACAAATTTGCATGCAGATCCACAATTCATCATTTTCACAATCAACTTTCCCTCGACAAGCAGTTCTCAAATCGGATAAAAAAACACTTAGGTCAGATATCAACAAATTAATCAATCCCTCTCACGAAGAGTCATTACACCTCTACTTCCTCACAGCCGAATATTGCGCGCCAAAGCAATTAATTAACAATTCGTTTATCGAAAAACAACCTACTTGAGGAACTCAATTGGTTAAGAACGCATTTATCATTTAAATGTTTGCATAAGATGAAGTATTTCAATTTTCTACCGATTTTCATATTGTTCTCCAATAGAACTGTAAAAAAACACAATACGAAACAGTGTTTCCAATAAAGGATAATCTGTTTCGAGAGAAATTTACGACGGATATACGAAATAGATAATTATCGAAATTGTAACATTGGTGTGGATATGCATTGCACGCGATGCTTTGCACTAATTTTTCGCGATCTATCCAGATCGGTGTTCCAATTTGCGTGAATTGTATGCGATCTTTTAATTGTCAGCGCGAAAATATCAGTGAATAAAGATATTCAGATTTGTACATCACTTTCGACATACTTATTTCATATCTTGTCAGACACACGTGTATCAGTTCTTCTTTTATACTTATCACAGACAATTTCGTTTCCTCGCGAAAACTGATGACGCGTAGAAAACGACTTTCTGACATGTTCTACTCGAATGAAGTCTTTTTTGGTGAAAAAAATCACTCTTTGCTTTTTGCAGAGTCATGTCTCAACTCTTTTCAGTAGTATCTCTATAAAATTTCGGAATTCACAATATTTTTCAAGCCGAAAAGTACGAAAAACTTTTTTGGAAATATAAAATATTTAAATTTTTCACCGTTTCTAGGTCAGTACCAAACATTTTAAAAATTGCTGGTATTGCGATTAATTTATAACCAGTTGCAAACATTTTTTTTATTTTATATATGTAACCCATTTAATGGAAGTTAAAAAATTCATCATTTTTTTCGTAAAACCGAGTCTTTAAATATTTACTGTTATAAATGAACAAGTAACGATTTAGAAAAAGGGAAATATTTCTACAAATACAGTATTATTATTAAAAATACGTTTTTCGGTTACCATCTATTTTATTGTGATATACATTAATGTAGTGATGACAGTAATAATAGTATTGATAAATACACCATTGTTTTATTATTATGAAATTTGTGCTTGTAGTAGAATAAGAGTATTTCTGAGCAGACATTTGCAATTTCAAATGGCTGTGTTTGTCGCGATTCTTGAAGAACTTGCAACTGCAAATATTAGATTGCACTGTTTAAACAATAATTACAGGGGAGAATGTTCTCCGACTCTCGACCTCCGTATCTCTCTCTCTCTCTTCGCTCTTTAATTACGAGATTTCCTCTTTGATTAATTCTTTTGAATATGCCTCCTTTTTGCAATTAAAAGCTTTCTGCGATTTTTTCCGCTTTTTTAGGTTAATTATATTTGACGATGTGGTGATCTAGTTGCAGTGATTATTTTTTATTTTTAACAAAAGATTTATTTATGGCAAAGATGTAATCATGTATTCCAGTTATATAGTAATATCTGCTATTAAATCAACGAAGCATGCCACAAACTAATTGTCTCATGTTAATTCTATAAATGTCGACGTTTAAATTAATTTAGCACTGCTTTGAAGTCTCGGGGAATCGTTTTGCGGTGTTCATCGGTAATATTCTACACCTACACTATTGATATTTTACGTTTTCCGCTCAGTGGTGAAATCTGTGTCAGCAATAAAAACTGCCAATATGTGAACAGAAACGGTCCGCGGAGTTTCGAAAGCTCCGACTGTCGCGGACCGAGTTTTTCGAGAATTTTGTGGTAATTTGGAAGAACCTTCGCTTTTACAGACGCACGTTCTGCTACAGTTGAAGAGAAAATTACGAATTACGATCTCCCATAAAATTTGTGATATTTGGCTGTAAAATCCTGTTTGCTTCATTTTATATTTCATTAAGGAAGCATTGTAACATTAAGTTCGAAATTTTTCCAACCTTTCAGAAAATTATGGAAAGCAAATGCATACGTCATTTTGTTTATCGATTCTGTTTCAACAGTGATTATTTCACATTACTTTATAAAAATAACAGGAATGTGTTTATCCACTTTTAATTAAAAAATTTATTCAATAGGCTTCTTAGTTCACCTCCACATTTTTTCAAACAAAGTCATTTGTATATATTTTTTAAGCAAGAGTATTTTATATAAATCAATCACAAAATTCAGAGAGGTTTCCGATGATATGCTCACTGAACGAGATTATAATGATACAATAAAAGAATTTTTATATTTATATTTATAATAAATTTATATTTAATTATATTTTTATATTTATTTAATTATGAATCAAAAGATCGCGAATTTAGTTGTAAACGTAATAGTTCTTCATAGATGTTTTGTAATCTCAATAATCGTAAATTGAAATATTGATTCCATGGCAGTGAACGCGTCAAGATATTTTAGAGATTAAGTGTGCAAGAAAAAAAAATGTATGATTTGCAA
Source organism: Lasioglossum zephyrum (assembly GCA_028455615.1). Lineage (NCBI taxonomy): Eukaryota > Metazoa > Arthropoda > Insecta > Hymenoptera > Halictidae > Lasioglossum > Lasioglossum zephyrum. The sequence continues at coordinate 16,108,602 of CM052326.1, read as the reverse complement.
ATCCTTGTCCAGGTCGGAAAGTACGTCGTGGCAGGCCGCGGATTGGAAGGGGTGGCAAGCAGGGATCTCCATCGGTACAGGGTAGCTCACCCTCGAGGAGCGAATGGCTACCCTTGGATATGAGGACTACACCTCCAGCTGCAATGTCTGCTTTCCGTGGATTCGAGGAACCCTCTTCTGATGGCGTGGTAAATTTCTTTTCTCTACGTTTTCCCATTTCTTCAACCTCTACCTTGCTTTATTTCCCTATAATCCTTTAGGAATGACGCCCGTGCAACAAATTAACTCCGCCGAATGTTTCAACTAGTGATGGTGTGCGATATCACTAATCTGATTTACCACAGTGATCGCAGAACCACGATCACGGCCATGATTTTAACATCATTCACGCCGTGGTTGTTTTAAATTTACAGCGAATTTAGTACCTTATTTTAAATGCATCGATCAGCTTGCACAAAAATATCTGCGTTTTTCGTATACATATAACGTTAATTTACTTCATTTAATGTTAACAAATAAAAAATATTAAATTCTTTTTTCCGTGGCTTATTAAAAAAAATATACCACGTCTTTAAAAACGGACTAAAAAGTATAAAATAATTTTTCCTAGTCGCATACTGGTTCTTAACCTCGTACAGATAGTGATGAAAATTTGTGATTGTGAATTTTGAATTGCTATGAAAATATTTGTAAGGTTTGAAACGAAAAACGTGAGGCGCAAGATGCATCGATTATCTATTTCATGCGCCCCACGTTTTTCGTTTGAAATCTTACAAATATTTTCATACCAATTCAAAATTCACAATCACAAATTTTCACCACTGTCTGTACGAGGTTAGGAACCAGTATGTGACTAGGAAAAATTATTTTATACTTTTTAGTCCGTTTTTAAAAACGTGGTATTTTTAAAAAATTTATTTTTATTTACATAATTATTTTCTGCTTTTTAATCTTCTGTATGTGAAATATTTCAATGGATTTTTAACATTTTTGCCAGGTTATGAAATTATAACAGAGAAATGTACTAAAATTTCATACAATATTTCAACAGCGACATATCGAAAACAATGCCGTAGCGAATCGTATCGAAACGATGACGTAGCATTTTGCGGGGGGATGAAACGGTATATATTTAATTGTTATTTTCTCCGAAACGGATAGACTTTAAAAAAAAATTTTTTAATAATGTATTGTCTGAATAATCCAGTTCTGAGCCATGTATCCAATTTCAAGTCTCTAGCTCATCAGGAAGTTTGTTATTAATTTTTTTTAAATATTACATTGTCATCCAGTTCTGAGCTATGTTTAAAGTTTCAAGTCTAGTTCAACGGGGAGTAGTAAAATCAATTGCAGAATTTGTTACCGAACAGACAAACAAGAAACCGAGCTAATAAAAACGTGGTAAAATAGTATAAAAATGCGGGGAATTTCTTTTATGTTTATGCAAGCAAAGTTCTACAATGGATCACACTTGAAATTATAGGAAATGAAAATGATAGTTTGAGAAACATCGTATAAATCTAATAAATTTGATAAAAATGCGATTGATTCGCAATTTTTTTTGATATTTGTTAATATAAATCATATGTATATGAAATTACGAATTACTGTAAAAAATCACCGTGTTCAACGCCATCGCTGGTTCCAACATTTATTCGTTTCCACGTGATGGTTTTATTATAAATTTTTCACGAAATTCTGTGGTTGACCGTTAGGTGCACTTGGGAGAGGGGATAGCAGTTTGCGAGGAACAACTGAGGGCTGTGAAATGGAGCGATTACAGAAAATTGACTCGTGGTCTAGCGGCAATTTTGTTCAGTCCTACCGAGTTAGCCACCTGCTCGGTCACTGGACAACGATGGAGCCGCGCTGGAACCGCTACCGAGAGACCCGTGAAACCTGCGCTAGATAAGGCCAAGGTGCAGGCCATCATATGTAAGTTTTTCACCTATTTTGACTCTCCACGCCTTTACTCTCTAACTAGCTAAACGCAAATGGCGCGAATCTCGCAACGGCGGCCGCATAAGAGCCCTAACAGGAAAGCAATATCCGCAATGGCCAGAGCTAACATTTCGACACTCTTCTCAGCAAAGTAACTTTTTCAAAATTGAACCAAACATCCCGAGTCTCTCCAAGGAGTTGTAGGCACTAGTTTACCAGATAATGAACGATGTCGTTTAATCCGAAGGAACTTTTCAGACGTAAACGAAGAGAGCGAGTAAATGAAACATTATACAACTGCGAGACAATACTAATTTAGTGACGAAACACTTCTTCGTTTCTGATTCTTTCTTTAGGAAACTTTCAAAACATGTTCGTAACGTTTTGCTGGTTAAAACGAGCCCAAACACGACCCGGTTAAAACCACGTTTACTTATTTAATCCAAGATATAGAAGAACCTCTACTATCCGAACTCAATCAGTAAAATATTTACGAAATTTCACAGTAAATCTTGTAGTGTATGGATCGTTTTGGATTCAACTGTTCGTCATCTGAGTATTGGAGAGTTCAGATGTCCTCGGTTCGGATAATCGAGGTTGCACTGAACAGTGAATTATGCTGGCAAATATGCTCGGAATTATGTCATGTTTGGGTTTGTTTTAATCAGAAAAATGTCACGAATGTGTTGAGAAATGTAATTGTTCAAAAACTATGTGGAGGATGAAAACGTCGTGAAAAGAATATCTCATCCTTTTGCAATTGATGACAGTGATAGAAGAACAAACAATGATAAATAAAGTGAAACACGTTCAAGACGAAAAGTGAACGTTAAAAGATTCCTTTTCTAATGGAATGATGTATTATCGACACAGCAACAATCGGGAAAATAGAAAGGCAATTTCACCGTGCGTAATAGTTCGACTGCAAACGACATTCGTGTTTCAGATGAAATTAGACAGGAGTTTTTTTCATCCTCAGGATTGGACGCGGTGGAACTGTTCGATAACCAGTCCACCTAGTTTAAATCCGTTGGGTTTCTTCTCGTGGAAAGTAATACTTTATAAATACTGTTCTGTTCTCTTTGAACGTATTAGGAATTATCTGATTCGCAGTATACCTGTCACAAAGTTATAATTGGATCTCATTTATCTACTCACAAATTTAGCGGACGCCTCTCTTCTTCTATAATCCGCGGTGAGTGATATCCATGAAATCTGAAATTCATTAACAGTTCCAGGGGCTTCTTCTTCGTATGACAGTTCTGAAAATAGTTTGAATTTAATTTAAAATAGAGAACAGTGCTCAACCACAATTTCGCAGATTGTCTTTACCGTGTAGAAACATTTAGTGAATTGTAGTCGACGCGATGTCAGTAAAAATAAGGCTTAAGACCCAGAATTAAACAATTATCTTAATTTTTCTAAATAATTCTATAAATATCTTAAAAATTTTCTTTAATATCTACATACATTTTTTTGTATAAAAAGGTCCAATTAAATATGAATGTTAAATGAGATATGCCATATCTAATATGGTATAAAAATAGCGAAAGGAAGGTATAAGGACAAATGTCTGTTTGAATTCACTGCCAAATATATCAATCAACTCTTGACCGTTCGATATTTACATTTACCGTGGCTAATTAAGAATATTACGGAAAAATTATTTTCCCTTACACAAAGCAAGTATGTCACAGGTTTCTTTTTGGTTTTAAATTCATACGTAACAAAACTTAATCTTGAATTATTAATTTACAGACGCAATCTTTAAAATTTTCTTGAAAATGATCTGAAAAAGAAATCGAAACGTCGAAAAGTAAAAATTGTGAAATTTTGCAAATAGTGTAGGAGTTATAACAAATCGAACCTGGGCGCCGAGATCATTAGGAAATATTGGTTAACAACAATTTACGATCGGGAAGAACACACAAACAATTATCTTAATAATTGTCAGAAATCACCCCTTTCAATAAAGAACATTTTCGGGAGATTCCAGTTCTGAATAACTTTTAGTTTTTACCGTAAGCAAGTTGTAAAACGTATTGTGCATTTATTGCGAAAAAGATTTATCGATTGAACCGATCGAGACCGATCGGATCGATAAACTTTAAATTCGAATAGTCTCGGTGTTTTCACGCGCCGTAGTATAGTCGTAACACTTTCGCGTTATAACAGAACGTTTTATGCACTCATCATCGAAGTAATGTGTTTTGAATACGTTATATTTGTATACGCATGTGTAATGGTTTGAAATCTGATACACTTGGTTGAGAGAATTTCGTACAGCATTTACGACCAGTTCATACGATATTAATGAGTAACAGCAATCGCAGATAAGCATTATTGATGACTAGCGTAATAAGGGTGATTCACGCAATTGTTTCAAGTCATAACTCCGTTATAATTGCATTTACGAAAAAATGCCACAGGAGAAAGATAATGGTTCGAAGAGAACTACATCTGTAGGCCTTTAAATTTTTTTTAGATGCAGCAGTGCATGTGCAATTAACAATTGCATCATTTCTTTAAATAGAAATGCATATTGTTTTTTTTTACACAGATCGATTCTTCTGTTCATTCTACGTAGAAAATGATTAGGGTACACATGGCAAAAAATTATTAGATCTCGAGATATTTTCAAAAAATGTCTTTATTGAAGAAGATGCCCAAGCGCTTCACGGCAACGTAGTATGTAAACGTAAACACCCTTTCGACATTGTTATCATAACAGAAACTGATTTGTACGAGTAAGCATTTCATCATTCAGTTATGCAGTTATGCAAAGAATAATAATACGTTATAAGAAATGTTTAGAATGTAATGGAGAAGCGTTTGAGCATCTTCTTCAATAAAGACATTTTTTGAAAATATCTCGAGATCTAA
>CM052326.1:16074702-16103678 GCA_028455615.1 Lasioglossum zephyrum | reverse complement strand
CCCCCCAACTTGGTCAGGTATTGTTTCTATTAGAGCGACAGCCTCGGGGGATTTGGTCGCATAAACCGTGCGCAGACACTATTTTTTTTAATCTACAAAGGGCGAGCCGAACATAGAGGACAGTGCGTGTAAAGAGAGACCACGCGTCGCGTTTTTAGTGGGCCACACCGATACACCGAGCCGAGATAAGATTACTAAGTTCAGGGGGATAATTTGGTCGCATCAATTGTGCGCAGCATTGTCGTTGTAATAGAAACATTACTGTAATCTGATCTCAAACACCCTTCAAAGGCCCGCACGTGATCTATCTTTACACGCGCTGTCCTTCTGTATGTTCGGTTTGCGTTTGGAGATAAAAAAAAATAGCTTCCCCGTACGATAAATGCGACCAAATTCCTCGAGGCTGTCGCTCCTATAGAAAATTTACTGTATCAGTCTCATCGACACTCGACCCTCGCTGAATCGTCCAGCGTGTTTACCGGTTGACTGGTTCCAAGGGGGTGGGTCTAACATTTTCACAGTTACGGTAGAGACCTCGCGACAGTTATGGAGATAATACTGTAAGAGTATCAAGTTGTTCCTTCGCTGTGTTTGTTTGTATTTTCTCGTTCTCCATACCTCACTCGAGCTATACTCTTTTCTGATCACGGTGCTTTCATGGCGACCAGGGATGACAATATTTCACACATGGACCGTGACGTCGTTCCGAACTCATCCTTCCGTAAATCGTAGTAGGCTCATGGGGTCGTTTTGACTTCGGAACCGTGGCACATGTCAGCTCTAAATTTTGTATACGATCCTGCTTTATGAATCGAGTCAACGGTAGCCCGTACATTTAAACATGACCGGGATTCTTGTTAAAAATAATCGACGGGAAGCAAACAGAATACGCAAATGAAGAATTCGAAATTGTTAAATGATCATATAACAAATACTAGTAGAACGTTCAATTTGTTTGTTTGATTTGAAACTCGTGAAATGGTGGCTGCTCTATTGGATTTTCGATTTAGCATATTGTGTCTTTTCGCTACATTTGTCCTTTCTGTCGAAATATGAACGCGTGCATTGAAATCATTCTGCTCGGAAATGTCCACATCATTATATACACACGTGTTTCGAAGCCCGCCAGGAAATGTCAATGCAGATCGCATACACATCGCGATTGTCACGTTCGCAAGTGTGCCGATTCCGACTTTTGTATTTTAACCGTTAAATATAATTAATGTTTACTCGTCTCGGACATAAACGAGCCGATTAAATCAAATTTATTGATTTAAGTGATCGCTGTAAGGTAGTCGCTGTTCTCGTATCTGAGCATTACTGTCCGGTTAATCGGTTCGGATAATCGAGGTTCTACTTTTCCAAATTGTGTCTTGTCAATTACGATAAAGTTTTGTCACTAGATTAGTGTACGTTTCACCGATACTTGGAGAAGACTTGTTATACTGTTCGAGTGAACACTCAATGGAGTCGCCAGATTAGACTTATGTCTCACTCTACTGGCACAGAGGGGGTAACTTTTTGATCCGAGTAAATACATCTGGCGACTGGTGTTCGAGAGATGTTCGGAGTAAATAAATCATTATGTTTCAGCGAGGACACCGCGTAGAGAGGAGGAAAGAAAGATGTTTAGAAGTCTTGGTGTCTGTTCACAGTGAGAGACAGGAAACGGAAAGATCGCCGAGAGCGAATCAGGAGGATAAGTGAGAGGTGGTAGGTGTGCGTTGAGAACATGGGAACTTCGGACATTTGAGGAACTTCGGAGCGTTGTTCATTTGACTCCAAAGGCATCTCGCGACTAACCTGTCTGCATTCATCAACCTCTCTCGTCTATCGTCTCTTGGAATTACTTTCTTCGATCGAGCTGTTTCGTAGCCGCCGCCGCCTTGATCCCCCCGAGACCTTTGCGTTTTACTCGGTCGCGTTCGATCTAAAGCCATCAAACGAACGGCTTCAGGAAGATCGCGTCGACAAATCGCACCAATTACTTCGGAGAACGGATTTCTTCGTTTCTATTCGAACGATTCCCACCCCGGATTCGTAACGAAACCTGTCCATCGAATTCAGAATTAATTGCCGTCATGCTACCATCCCGATGATTCATGGCTACTATCTGCATCGGTTTCAGAAATCGTCCGGACTCGTTGGCTCGATACGTAGCATTTAATTACGTATATCAGCGGAGGCTTAAAACCGATCTGTTTATACGTTTCATTTATTATATGAATGCCGTATTAATTGCATTCAATGGCGCGTTAATGACACGTGAAATTATCACTTGTGCTTGGCCGATTTATCGGAGCCAGTCTAAATTGATCTGTCGGGGAATTTCGGTGTCACAGAGCCGATAAGATACTCTCTCAGATTTTCAGCTGATTTTTTACTATCGAGGAATGTCAATGTGTTCCGACGCTGGTTTATATGGTCGCTTTCGTTACGAATCACTCGATTTTCAAATTTGGAAAGTAGTTGTCGAAGTTAAGTACTATGGAAGTAGAGTTCAAGTTCGCCTTGACCAATATGCTTGATTTATGATTAGATTTTATCATGTAAAACATTTGCAATATGTTCGTTTAGTTAAAGAATAGAAGTCAATATTTATGTTATTGATGAAATTTATTGGACGATGTTGAACATTCATATTTTTCAAACTGTTTTAAATCTATTGTTACGTTAATATGTTGTTTAATTCTCATTTTGCAACCGCTTTACGAAAGTTAAGAAGCAAACAATTTTGATAGACATTTATTACTCGCGTCCATAAATTGCGAATGGAAATTTTGCATCGGTAATTCCGGTGTTTTACTTGAACAACCTTTTACACGAGTAATAAGAACAAGGCTAAACTTTCGTTGATGGCTGTAATTGTTGATTGATTGTAATGTACATTTGTTGTAAATGTTTAGTAAAAAAAGAATTAATCGTACGAAATTCTTTCGACTTAACTACTTTCCAAAATTTGTATCTAGTATATCCTTGGAACTCGAAGAAACAACAATGAAACGATTAACAATTTTATGAACAGAGATAAAATTCGGGAATAAAATTTGAACCTAAATTCTGCAACATAAGATAAACAATTTCGAATAAAGAAAAACTGCATCGAATGCAACGTGTTCGTAATAAATTTTAACGCGTCGTAAAACAACCGTTTTAAAACGGAGAAGCTTTAAAAAGAATTTAAGACGACTTCTAAATTCGAAGAAAAATTGCAAACGTTCTAATAAAACGCTAATAGAGACGAAGCTTGATCAAGCAAGTTATTTAACTTGACGAGGAGGTTAAAACTAAAGAGAGAAATCCATCTAATTAGCGCGCAATAAGCTCTGATAAACGCGAGAAAATGAACGCCGTTTTGGTGATCATCCTCCGACAGATCGAACCAACTAATTTCGAAATCCTGCGAGAATCGAGCAACACGATTTCTTTACGGGGATGAAATTCAATTAAACAAAAAGCAAGAGAGGAACTGTGAAAGAGGCGAGAGGAAGATTTAGTTCACGATGATACGTGGACTAGCGTAGCACTAGCAACCCCTTAGAAAGGCATTAAACGAGTTAATTAGGGAAGTGATGAAACGGATTGAAGTTATGCCTGATTAATTCTTAATAAACTTGATTTCTAGGGAGAACTAATACGATCTATTTTCTGTTTTTCGAATAACGAAACGTTGAGGACACCTGTTGTTTCAGTATCGATACGAGCGTAGCATAAACGCAGGTACATGGGGTGCGAAGATACTTGATCAGGGTAGACGTGCATTAGAGGGGCTGAGGAATTTAATCATGAAAATTAGGGTCTACACTTCTCGTACAACGAGGATATTTAGATTTTACAAAAATTACTTTCGTGAAAATTTTAATTCCGTACAAAGTTAAAATTCTAGGACTGTTTCTACACAAAATTTGAATTCCAGAATTTTTTTACGACGAAGTTCCAATTCTAAGACTCTTTTTAAACAAAATACAAGCAAATATTGAAATGAACAATATTTTTATCTTATTTTCACCACGAAGACTCTTCGAGTCAATGAAAGCAATTTTTCCTCGATTTTAATTGTTATAAAATTCAGTATGAACATGGGAATGTCCAAAAAAATTCTTGATCTAATTTTTGCTATATTTAATATTTTTCAATCAAACGAAAACTGCGGTATAATGATACTTATAACTGCTGTCCGCTGTACCACAATCATTCCTGGCTCGTAAAATAAGAGCATGAGGAGTGGGGTGGATAATTATTATGACAGTCTAAGAATTTTTCTTTCGAGCCACATTTTCATGAAGAGAATTATTATTAACTAGACTCAGCTGTTCTATCGCACACAGTCTGAACAAATACCTTTCATCTGACTGTACACTGACCTGTTGAATTAGCGATAAACTATTTAACATATTCAGAATCATCTAATTGTTTTTTCCTGAGGGATAATTTCCTGCTTTTCATTTACCAACGTTTTGTAATAGAAACGCTACACACACGTTTAAAAACAATTAGTTCGTTCGACGAAGCGTGATGTATTGGACGAGCTTTTAACATTCTTCGTATAATTGTTTACAAAGCGGGATAAATTGGAGATATTGTTAATCAATCGTAACCACGCTTACAGGTGATTCTTTTCTTCTACGCGATTTTCCATTGAAACGCAAGAAACGAGCATTCGCGCCGGAAATGTCCGTGTAGCTTTTTGTTTCTTTTTAGATAATTTTATTTCGCGTCTTATTGGTCGACACAGGAGCGACGATGCTATTACAAAAAGAATGTGTTAACGTCATCTTTCTGTTGAGTCATTGCATGATTTTTGCGTCTCTGCGAGGTACGTAAACGAAGAAGGGTGGAAAAAGTAAAAAGCAAAGCTACCGGGATACAAGGGTAGTCGTTTTCGTAATAGATAAACGCCTAAGGTTTAAACAAACAAACAAAAAAAAAGTAAATAGACAAATGAACCGAAGAATTAAAGAAATGAAAAAGGTATATATATAAATATATAAATACAAATAAATAAATGAATTTATATGTGTATAGTATAGGTATATGTATATGTGTGTAGGTACATATACAGATACATATGCATACATATGATTATATTGAATTATTATTAACGAGAATAGATGAGAACTTATATATTATTTGTTGGGAGAGCATATATTATACGATATTTAATATATTTAGGATATTTATTTGTTGATTTGGTGATAATATATATATATATATAAATAATATATATATAATATACATAGATAAATATATATATACATAAATAGCTAAATAATTTTTACAAGGCCTATGAAAGGTTTAAACAAATAAAACATGGTATTTCGACGGGGAAATAATCAATTATTCACTTTCACGAGGTCAATGTCTATATTGTTTATTGTTCGCCGATTATTTGTTGTGTTAGGTTTCGTTTAATGATTCAGTTATGGTTGATGACGAAAATTAGGGTTTCGTTAAATTTTTTTACTGCGATCGACTGTCTATCTGTCTGCATTGTCTATTACACAATTATTGTATGAATTATTAGTTATCTCTGTCAGTGAATTATGTTTGAATTCTATGATAATTAGTGTTGGAGGGTAATTGATTATGATTGTTCGATGAAAAGGACGCGTCTTAACAAATAGTCTTTTACATCTATATTTTAACATTATATGATATTGTTAATTATTTCATTTAATCGAGTTTTTAAGATGAAAGACTAGTCGATCTCGGTGAATTTGTTTAATAATACAAGTGCAATGAGATGTAAACATTTGAAAAGGTCCCGAGAGTGTGGTTTTCACGTGAACGTCATTTAATGAAAAATATCCACGTATATAATTTAAAATTCATTTGATTAAAAAAAGTAATTTTAAAATTACATATTGAATTTATATGAAAAGATTGAAATAAAATAAATTATATTTGACAATATACATTTTTCTCGTACAAAATGATTCTAGTAAAATGATCGCTCACAAAATTCCTAAATAAATTGGCAGAAACTATTATTGTTTATTAAAACCATTAGTGTTAAACATTACTATAAATTCGTCTTTCACCGACCAAACACAGAGAGCTACCTCGGGAATCTTTTTAAAAGCATCGAATTGTACAAACACGATTTAAAATTGGGAGATTGCAATTGATAAATAATTATTTTACCGGAATTCTTTCATAAATTAATTTAATAACGGTACTACGTAAAATAATGAAATATTTTTAACAGATTTATTAATTCTTCAATCGCCATAAATTCAAGCTGATTTATAGGGTACCTAAACATTTGTCGATCATTCGTAAATAGAACTCGACGATTTGTTTAAGCGTTCGCGGGGAGACACGAAATAATAAATAATTAATTTCTTCGAATCAGGTTTGAATCAGCGTTCGAATAAACGGGAAAATTCGTCGGTTTTGTTACGAAAACGAACGAATATTGAAAACGATTTATAGAAACGTTTTACATATAAGAGAACCGAACGTAGCAATAAATTTTCTAAATTGGTAGATAGTCTTTAAAATTGACGAGGAAATTAGTGAACTTTTATTGAAAGTATTTGATTACTTTCAAGCTGTTTTTGCGTTACCATTAAACTTTCTTTTCACCGTTACAGCATTCTATAGTGTTTGGTTCGAAACTAGTTTAATCGCAGGAATCGATAGATCACTCTGCAAATTTTCAATTTCCTATTTTTCTAGAAACAACTTTCAAAACGTTTTCGTGCAATATGATTGTCAACTTCTTGAGGGTTTGTAAATAATTCTATTGCTTATCGTAGAACGAAAATTATTTGAGATGTGGATAAATATTCTCGTTCGTTGTATTGTTAAAAATCTTCCAAGATAGTTTGTACATTTGATAGAAGAATTCTCGAGAAATTATTATGGAAATTCGTTGTCAAAAACACATTCGACCAAATTACGATTTCGTTCGAAAGAAAACGTTCGCAGAGGGATGATTTCATGTTATTAGGATCAATTATTAGAATTCTCTACAATTATTTTTTATAAGACTAAATAAATTGTACATAATATATAATTATATAATAATAACAACAATTAGAGATAACGAAAGACAGAAACCTTTGTGATGGATGGCCGCAGCCGGTAATTAATAAATAACTATCGATTTCGGCACAACGGTTGTTCGTAACGGCATGTAATTCTTGTTATTTATTGATTAATGGCCGGCCAACAAATTAGTCATTGATCAACGAGCTAATTTACTTAGGGCAGAGAATTTGCGGGGTCTTTTACTCTAGGTTAAATGGAAGTTGATGCGGAAGGGTGTTGAGAGACCTAGGGTTGTCATCTTTTCATCAGCGAAAAACTGAACGTTTCATTATTAAACAAACTGATGCGAGGTTTAGGTCGAAGTACACGATGTTTTCATGAAACATACTGCTGTGTTGTATCTTGGTTTAACCCCAAACCGTTCTTTACATTTCATTAAATTCTGTCAAAATATTCGTCTAACCTCGAAACTTTATTTACGTTTCATCAAATTTATGAAACATTTTAGCGTAACTTCAAACAATTTTTTATATTTCGTTAAATTCAATAAATGTCTTCGTTTATTCCCACTTTATTTACATTTCATTGAATTCGATCAATATTTCAGCGTGACCTCAAAGTTTTCGTTTTGTTTTATTAATTTCGTTTAATGCAAAATAAATATAGTGAAAACGGAATTTATTGCTCACAATTTTGATCAACAGCTTGGAAACTGTAAAACAATATCTTAAACAACAACAAATGAACTTCTGTTCGTTAAATTTTATATTATTGTAGTGTAAACTTTTATTCTGATAAATTCGAAGTCATTTTCTGATGTTTCATTTATTGATCGCTCACATTTACAGGTTTAACAATTAAATTTTCTCAATCTCCATAATGAATAGTGTTCTTCATAAACTACCATTCTTTTTCCACAAAAAAGTCATTATTACATTACTAGATTACGTGTGCCAAATTTGTTGACTACAGACCTTATCCATTTGTAACTAAAATAAATAGATCAAATGCAAAACATCTATTGAATCCCATTCAATTGAAATATCTGAAACCATTAAAAAATACTTTTCCATTATTTTCAAGTCAATCAAATTGTGAAAAGTTTTGTACACTTGTAAGGGAAATTAAATTAAATTCACAAAACAGTGAATAGGTATCCATCCAACAGTGAATAAAAATCCTCAATCTAGTCATGAATCTCAACCTCTTAATTTTCTTAATTTGATTTTATCTACCTCTTGTCATACACAGTAGCCCATGAAAACAAACAATCACGCGAAATCAACGACCTTGACCTCGCAGATCAGCATGAAATCGCATTTGAAAGTACTCGAACCGACGACCCTAGTCTCGGCCGTTCGTCGACGAGTTTTTTCCAGTGATTCTCACGAGCAAGACCGCGACTAATTACTAATCTAATCACCGAACGATTCGTGTTCTCTGCTCTGTTCTCTGCCGTGCTGAACGTCTTGGTTGCGCGCGTACACTTTTTAAAAACGAATTCGCCAAGCATCAAGGATATTCGCAAGGACTCACCCGGCTCCCATTTTATTCGTCTGACGAATTTTCTTCCGCGAATCTTCGACGTGTAACCATTGTCAAACGGAACACATTTTAATCGTTCGGGTATACATTATACATATATAGTTCGAAGGGTAATTGAAAACGTGGCAAATCGAAAACGCGATCTGAGTGAGTCAGTGAAAGTAAACGGTAAAAAAAAGTTCAAATACGTAGAAATTTACGAGAGACGTGAGAATTTTTCGAGAGAAAGAGAGAGAGCGAGCGAGAGAGAGAGAGAGAGAGAGAGAGAGATCGGACACTTTCGTCCGAAATTGTTTTCGATGAAGCGAAGTTTTCTAGCAGAAATTGATCGTTTCATTACGCAAGAGAGCGAGAGAGAGAGAGCGAGAGAGAGAGAGAGAGAGAGAATAAAAAAAATATAGAGAGAAAGAGACGTGAGAGAAGCGAAAAGTTTTCGAGACGAAGATATACGAATAATCTAGATACCAGATAACGAGATGACATACTCCATGCCTTACATAGAATTATCTAAGCCTAAGTAGATGTATCTAATTAGATGTATTAATCGAAATCGACGAAGGAAACGCGATGGTTAACGACGAATTGATGTGTGCAATAAAACGTGGCGCTAGACGATCTCGCTAAATAGTGTTTTTGTAAAATTGCCGAGGAAACGGATTTTTTATACTGCGAGAGGACGTGGGATTGAATTGATCCAACCGCTGTAAAGTAAGCTCATTATTGTGAAATGTACAGGACGTCCCAAAAATGTTGTACTCGAAAGGGATGACTCTTCAGACTATTTCAAGAAACTTTTTCCTTTGCGGAAATGTTCTCCGAGGCTTCGTTCAGATGTTATTAACGAAAAACACGGACCAATTAGCGCCAAGGTCAACGCAACGCCACGCCCAGCATAACCTGTAGCCGTGCTTCGATTGGTCCATGATTTTTCGTTGACAACTCCTGAACGAAGCTGCGGAGCACATTTTCGCAAAGGAAAAAGTTACTCGAAATGACGTCAGAGATCACCTCTTTCAAGGAAGTATATTTTCGAAACATCCTGTATATGCGCCAGACCAAATCGATTTTTGACATTTTACCGCGACGGCACTTTACGCAAATATTTTATCAATTCGATCTTTTATTTTGTGGAGTTAAATTTTGAATTTTCGAGTCGCGACAAAGGAAGAAGCGCGTACCGTTCTATTCTTCTACGGTGTTTATAGCGTTTTAATGATTCTAAAGAAACGGTTGTGATTCGCGAACCGTGCAGCCGCTCGAGGAGAAGATTTCCATCCACGATTTTCCACCGACAAGTGCACAATAGTTGGAAATATTTGTATACTTTTAGATTCGAGTTGTTACCGACAAAAATTGTGGATAGGAAACGAACATCGAGGATTCGTCGTTGATCTAGCTTTTCTTCCAATCAATTTGTAACCCTAATTAGATTGGAAAGTGGCGCTGATTAACAAAGAACAGACAACTTGTCGAAGTTAAACGATTTTCGTAAAACGACATTTTAAAAACGCATTTCTTTCGTTCATCTCATGGAACGTTTCGAACCAACAACGTTCGTCGTGTTTGTAAAGAAAAAAGGTTTCTAGAAAACACCGCGTAAAATTTTTGTAACAATAAAGATTAATAAATTTGTTAAGTATTCTCGGTCGACGAGGTGAAAACTTGTAAAAATTGTTGCTCTCGGAGCACGTCCTTTTTAAAACGTCTTCTTTTAATACGAAACAAAAGTTCTATAAACTATGAAACTGTTGCCTAAATAATCTACTAATCATTATTTGTAAAAGCTGATTCATTTCCCCAAAGAAAGACTTCTGCATAGTTACCGTGTGATAAGACAATTACAAATAATAAATATTTATTTACCATCGTTTATTTATGCCGTGGAAATATTTAAAAAGAGCAAAGTCCTTTTATCCATTAATTTATTGATTTCTTAATAATTTAATAGTTCTCTGGTAAACGTTTAATGATTTTAATAGGCTAAATTAGGCGATCTAGCGTAAGTCGTTGGCGCGGAGACGATTCAAAATGAAGTCGGAGATGTGTCTTCATGTTTGAGTATAAACATACTAAATAACCAGTTTTTGATGAGAATAATCGGCTGATGGCGTTACTATTGGTTTTATCGATTAATCTGCGATTAATTAGCGAATAAGAGAATTGTTGCTTAACCCCAAATTTTGTACTATTTTCTTCGTTGACAAAGAAATTGTGACATAATTAATAATCGCTGTCGATGATATACAGAATCGAACAATTTGTTTGTTCGTTTCGATTATTAAACACTAGTATATATTTAAGTCAAGATTACGTAGACATTCTGGAGATGGGTGTTCATTCGCATAGGACCATTTTTATATTAACAGATGATCACCTGTGTTTCTCAACCGTTGCGCTAACACTAACGTTGTTGTGTATAGTACATTAGTATATGGTAATTCAATTTATTTTCAGTTTATTTTCACTGGCACAATGTCATTTCGACTGGTTGAGAAGCACCGAGATTCGACTCTTTGGAAATTTTCTTAAAATTCTTCATTTCGAATTTTTCGATCGGTGTCTGTTGAGCAACTAAGTCGATTTTCGTGATACTTGTTCAAGCAGTACCATCGAAAAATGATAAAGAGTCGAAACGAGTATAATCACGTGGGAAGATTGAGATAAAATCATCATTATCGATTTTTCTAGTTAGTTGAGCTTTCATGCTAGGCTTTGCTTTGGTAGACTCTGGATATTGCGAGCGGACGTGTGAACGATTTTCCAGAAATTTTGTAACGAATCAACGGTAGAGTTTGTTTAAATGGTTGTCGCTAATGCGGCGAATCTTCGGTGGCATTGGTCGGGGCCAATTTGTCAATTGTTGTCCTGATAATCTTAAGAGAAATCACAATTCACAATCTACTTTCTGTATTTATTTAATGCTTTCTTTTTGTAGCAAACATTGTACAAAATTGTTCAATTGCGTTGTCAATTGTTGCCCTAATAATCTTAAGAGAAACCACAATTGACAATGCATCTATTACCTTTCGTTTTCTATTAAACATTGTACAAAGTTGTTCAATTGCGACTACGATTTTAGAAATTTTATAATTAAACGAGTCTTAGGATAGAAACAAAAGTATAATATAGAATGTAATTCTCTGGTACAAATCTTAACTGTTAGAACAGAATGACAGCTATATTGTTCATTTTTCTCCTTAGCAACCCAGTTATTTCCAAAAATATTAAACAATTAAATCTGCCTTCATCGGTGCGAAAGAACATTTTATTCATAGTAAATATTCAATTAATCGTTCAAATCAATTCGCTCAAGAAGTAGAAACATGAAAGTTAATTTAACGTCGATATTTCATAAATTGTAGAGAAATCACTTCCTTTAATTGAACGTAACATTTCTTTATCTAATAATTAGTTTATCCCTAAACTTCGATGGTACAGTTAGTGACCGACTCTTCATCAATATGGGGAACTATAAGCGCGCCGATGCAATTACTATGCCCTTTCGTACTGATCGTTCCCTTGTTGCAATTAGTACAAATTGCAACCGTGCAATTGGTGGGTGTATCGCCTTGAAAATGCCAGCCGGATATCTCGCCGCATAGAAACAACTATGATCGTAACAGATCTCTGAGAGCTTTGCGAAATATTTCTAATAAGTAATTATACGATCTCCCTGACAACGAAGCGAACGAAACCGTTTAGTATAATCTTACGCTAACGGCTAAATAGTTTGTAACGTGTTACAAGAAGAAAAGTGCTCGGCTACTACCAATCCACGGCCATTTCTGGTACAGGCCGAACCCTGGTAAATTTAGCAAAACTGTCCAAAAATGTTGTACTTCCTTGAAAGGAAGGACATTCCTTAATTCCCGAGGTGATTTCAAGAAACTTTTTCCTTTACGGAAATGTTCTCCGAGGCTCCGTTCCGATGTTATGAACGAAAACTAACGGGCCAATCGCGGCCAAGGTCAGCGCAACGCCACGCCCAGTGTAACCTGTAGCTACGCTCCGGTTGGCCCGTATTTTTCGTTGATAACTCCCGAACAAAGCCACGGAGAACATTTTCGCAAAGGGAAAATTTTCTTCATATCACCTCAGGATTTACCTCTTTCAAAGACCAGCTGATCGGACTGATGTTATATCTGTATGCGGTGTTGCTACATCACCTTTTCAGCCTGTACCAGAATCGATCGTGACCAATCGTGTTCCACGTTTCTACCGTTGATTCGACAGCGAATGGAACAGACGGAATGGAATCAGTTCTGGAAAAAAGAGCATGAACGAGGAGAAATACCTACTATAGTTTGTACAGTTGCCCCACGTGCGAAAACACATAAACTTGAAGTGATGGCAATACCGGTGGTCCTCTCTCGAAAGATGGAAATTGTGTTAACGTTAAAAAAACAGATCGAGAGAAGTACCGCCGGTTGTGATACGCTACTAGTACTAAGTTACGATTAGTTGATATATACTAATTGATTAATTAGACGAACGTCCTAACTGGTTAGTGCGGCTTCATTGTCCTGATTTGTTGTTTGTCATTTCTTTTATTCTTTCCTGTGTTATTTTTAATAAATTCACGGATTATTTTGTTTACGTGTCTCGTTTATTTATTTGATCCTCCCTACTTTCCACGATCCTGTCCCATCGGGAATTCAGTTAATTACGAACAATCTTGATTTCATTCTTGATTTATTTTTCAAATAGAACACATTCGAATTTTTTGATAAAAATTGTAAAACGTATTGTATCATTTTTACTATATCGTCGTTCATCTTTGCAACTTGTGTGGCATTAAGTTAATCTTAGATAATCTTTTTTAAAGGATTTTAGAAACCACTGATTCCATTCACAAATCTTCCCAGACTACGTTGTTTTTCCTCACTGTAAACAATCTACAACTTCGACATTAATCTTTTGTTTGATTCACTCGAGAACTCGTTGCCAAAGTTCAATTCTTCATAAACCTCATACCGTTCGAGACGACTTGAATTATGCTACTCAGCGCCATTTCTCATAACATCCCGAGTCAATGCACGAAACAACAGCAATAATGATGATTCTTATGCGATCACTATACAATATTGTTAATGATAATTGATACTAGTTAAGTGATCGAGCTGTGAACATTAAGAAATAAAGTTGACGAAGCGAACAACGTGTGAATTGATTTTCAAACTTCTTTCGGTTCGAGCGAAACGGTGTTCGCGTTATCCAAGAGAGAAAGAAAAAAAATACGAGAAAACCCTGGGACAAAAATATTCGAAGAAATTACGAAATTCGAGAGAAAAAGAAAGAATGAACACGGAATTGAATTTGTAATGCTGCGCACCGATTCGTTTGCAAAGCTGAACTTTCTTCGGAATCGCTTCGTGCGACTATCTTCTTCTAATTCGTTTTTGCAACGTTGTAGTTCTTCTTCGACAAGCTAAAATGATTCGGTTGTGTCGTCTCTCGAGTTCGGATCAGAGTGGCCAAATGATGGAGCACGAATTGAGGGGAAATCCTCTCTCCGCCAGTGGTGTAGAAGGGGAAGTTGGAGAGTGGGGAGCAAGACTCATTCTGGCCATTCTGGTTCTCGCTTGCATTGGCTCGCGAAGCTTTTATCGTCCAGAGAAAAAATTGTCAATGCAATTTCGTAGCGTCGATCCACTCGCGCCAAAAGTTATATTAACGAAATAAAGAGAAAGAGAGAGAGAGAGGGAAAGAGAGAGAGCAAAACGAAGAAGAAGAAGAAGAACAACAATTTGCGGAGCTCGAAGTAATAATAATTGTTCTACACGATAATACCAGGTAATTGTGATATAAGACAAAGAAACCGTATAATGTCGACGAAGACGAAGATTACCAATTAAATTAGTTAATTAACGAAGAACACGTAGTGGTAGGTAAATTTTTTAGCTGACCGTGAAAGAATAAGATACAGGGAATTTATTCGTGCACACACGCGTGCGTGTTAAAAGAGAAGATAAACAATTGTTGAAAGAATGAGAAAAGAACCGTTGAAGAAGTAACCGCTCGTTTGTTAAGACACACGCGTGTGTAGGTATATATAAATATATATACAATTATACAAGACGAGATTTTATCCACGAAACAGATAAATGATTTAAGGTAATTTATTAAGGGCCGTATTAATCGACACACAATTTAGATGACGATAGAGAAACGATATACGATATGAGTATAAATTAATTATACCTTAGTATAAATTATTGTATTGATTAAAAAAAAATGAAGATGCATACATACAATACGTGTATACATTGACAGCAGCAATCGTAAACGATGTTCTTGTATACATAAATGATAATATATTATTATTATGATTATTATGATTATCATTATTATTATATGATTATCATTATTATTATTATTGCTATCATTATATATTATACATACAAAATACATATATTATATTGTATACACATTAGTGAATGTTCAATGTTGAAATAAAATGCATATACGTTGTTTACACCACGGAAGCCTATTTCATGCGTGTTATTTCATTCCTGCAAACATGCCACGTCACAAAATGGCGGATGTACGTGCCGATACGGGGAATATTCGTTATAATCCGTGAAAACGTGTATGTGTGCACAGACATGATAAGGTAAGACCTATACATAGTATAACGACCTAATTCGGCGACTTCATTTACATTTTATCCAGATCTTTCTTAACAATTTCTCAATACTGTCATCTTCTCAAAAGAATCAAATCGTGAAAACCATTCAATATATTGCTGTATTTCAGCACTAATGTTTATTTTTAACTTTATCAAAAAATGTAAGATTAGGATTTAGCGCCTAACGTTTATACTACATAATTCCACTTTATACATACTATGTTATATACTTCTCTATTTTTCTATTTTTTTTTGCATAATGTCATAATAATGTATGCTATATAAACCAAACTAGGTTTACAGCATCAATAACTAAATAAAAAAAATATTGCTGTATTATTTTTTACACCTGTATTTTGTCGACAATTATTAAAATTAAAGTCCATTTATTTTTTCACTATTCACCTTATCTTAACACTTCCTCAATGTTTTCATCATCTCCTCATTCGAAAGTAAGATTTACTTTACATTTAGAAATAATGAGAAGTAATTTTCGCGATGCCTGTTTCATACTTTTTTTTTGTTTCTGTATTCAACAAATGCCAGAAAGTTGGCACGAGAGAGCATGAACGATAATAATAACAGCGAATACATTCTATAATTATTTTTTCAATGGAGTCCTTATGTAAAAATCGTGTTTTGTAAAGCAACAAGCTGGTATTCAATTTTCACAACGTCAATATAGTAAACTGTCCATTTTGCAACATTTAGGAGCGGTTCGTACGTCCAATTAGTACGGCAATTGCGCTTTCAGAAGGCAATCAATGATTCAAGGAATCTGTGAAACATTAAAACGTTTTGTGAACCACACACCATATAGTATACATTTATTGTTCGAGTGTGTTCCAGAAGCGTTCTAGTTTTGCGCAAGATTTCGTCGAAATAGGAGCCCGTCGGAATTGTTCCGTCTTATTGTTCGAGGCAGCGAACGCAGTCGAAGACTAACTCGTAGAGGAGAACAATCAGACATCCTTGGAAGTGGTAAGTTCAGAATTACTTTGCCGGATTGCCTACTGCAATTCAATTTTGAAAGCTACTGGGAAAACACTCGTCTCTACGTTAAACGTGGGACAACCATTTTGGGATTGTGAGGCTGCACGACATTTTAATTAGTTCAGTTCAATTATTTGAACGACGACTACATTGTAGATTTTATGCATTTACGTATCAATTTAATTATTCGATCGACAACTAGATTGTCCATTTTATGCATTTGTGCATATATCGATTTAATTATTTGATCGATGACTAGATCGTTAACTTCATGCATTCATATTTAACTACTTGATCGATGACTAGACTACATTTTCATTTCACTTTTGTTTGTTATTATTGACGTGGACAATTTTTACTTCGCGCAAAGGTTCACAGTCTACTAATTAGTTTAAAATATGTCACACAAATTTTTGGTTATTTCGATTTTTTTTTGCCAATTAAAACGTGCCTCATTGTAGAAAAATAATATAATAACATAAAAATTGCAGAACACAGGAGTTAAACATTTATTTCTTTTTCGAATAATTTGAACGAGATGAAAATAATACAATAATTAATTTCTTTGAACGTTTTCACCGTTTTAAATTTCATCTAATAATTTTTGTCATAAATACATAATATCTGCGGTTATTCTGACAAGCCTATGATTATGATTATTCTATTATAATAATAATAATAATTATTTTTTTCTATGCCTTTATGATTTTAGATTAGGGCTAGTAGAAGATACTATTGTGGTCATCTCTAATTAATACGATTTGAAACATCTAAAATTTTTGGAACACTACTTTCCTTTACATTCTTTTTCCAAGTATTAATTCATTAACAAATTATGCAGGGATTTATGATTTCCTCTAAATTACACGTTCATTATAATTATAATGAAGGTAAGTACGCAAACTCTATACAAATTACGGGTAAATAACGTATTTCGGGTAAGTCTCTAACTAGTACGTAACACATTCCAACACATACATGACTTTATTGATCTGCTGCAAGTAGAACATTTTCTTAATTGTTTCGGTACTCACGAAACCCCTTATCCGACTTGCCAGCATGCACGCAATAAATTAAATTATTTGATTAGAATCTCTATAAAATAATGACTTGATGCAAACACTAATCTAATTTATATCTTTATTAACATCCTCGAGGGGTATCTACATTGATTATGCGACTCCATCGAAGGAAAAGTTACAGTAAAAAATGGAGAAAAAAATGTTTAGTAAAGTGCTCTGGATAGTAGTTGCACGAAAATGAAGTTTTTATGATCAAAGAGAAAATTTTTATCTCGTAAAGAATTTGACATGAACTATTCGCTTTAATGTTTTAAAGTGAACTTTCACGACATACTCATGGAAAGTTCTCATCCTTATTCATAACAAAATCAATTATATTGTATAATAAATTGAACTTCGTTTATACAGCGAATAATATACTGCAATTAAATGCGAAATAGTTTTTACAAAATTCATGATAATATTTAAACCGTTGATCTTTGTGCAAGATACAAATTTTCAACATGAATTGCTGGAAACAGGGACTAAATAAAAATCTACTTGTATTTTTAATCACTTCAGTAGGTTGAAAATAATTAGACTGCGGATTTTATGCATTCAATCAAAAATGGTAGACGTAAAATATTTATCTGGTTCCTATTTCTAGCAATAAAAGCAAACAAGATTTCATAGAAAAATCCGCAGTCTAAAATACTATATAAATGTTCTTAGAATGTCTACTATATTAATAATTATTTATTGTGAATTAAAGTAGTATTATCTGATAAGAATATGATTTTCATTGGTGTCGTGTAAGAGTGTATGCAACCACGCAAATAATAGTGCAAAAAATGAAGTGCACGTACGTGACAGTTCTTTAAACGAATTTTATCAAGCGGAACCGTAAAGAAAGGAATCGTTTAATATATCTTTCTTGTAATTTTTCATATCGAATCACCGCTTTTCTAGTTACAATTTTAGTGGGCAATACCTTCTATAAGAAGTGCAATAAGTCTCCACCACAAGAAAGCGACGTTTTAGGTCCTCGGAGTCGATCGCTCGTGACACCAAACGAGATGGCAATTAAGATAGCAGCAAGTGAGGCAGACCTAACCAAGGGAATGAGTGGGAGTGAAAGAAACAGAGAGAGAGAGAGAGAGAGAGAGAAAATTGGTAGTTCTCTCGAGGCGGAAGAGAAAAGTACATATCTCACCTGCAAATGCAGTTGTGTTAAGTCCGTTCATAAATCCATGTACTTTACTGTGTACGAACTCTTTTCACACGTAGCACTCGTGTTTCAAACCTTTAATCCCTTGTAGCCCTGTTCAGTCGTTAATTTTATTGGATCGATTACATTTAAACGATCTCTAAAATGTTTGTTACTGACGCTGCAATTGCACTTCACGTAAATGTAAGTTTGGTCGTGCATAATCATCGCGAACGTATTCTGCACAAACTCTTATTTTAATCCCTTCTAAGCCTATTTTCTAACATTTCCTTTTTTGACATTTGGTGCACTCAACAATTATTCACATTCTTATTTTATTATCTTATTTTATCTAATTATTACATACTACAAGCTCTTATTTTAATCCCTTCTAGACCTATTTTCTAACATGTCCTTTTATGACAATTTTTGGAACACTTGCTACATTTCGTATTTTACGTAGGAAGAATGAAATTAATTTTTATGCGTGCTATTTCTTTAGTATTGTAACACAGATATAATACCCCGTTTCAGGAAGAAGATACATGAGAGTATTTGAATCAACCTTTTCCTTTGCAAAACTGTTGGTGCTGGCATTCGTCGAGAGTCGGAATCCAATCCGGCAGGGTGAATCTCTAATCCGAGTCGACTATTTCCGGACGACACCGGAAGTAAAAAATATCGTAATCGATAAAGCACACTCGACGTACTTATCACAATTTTTCAGATTTCCCATAAAACCACTCGCCTCCGCTTTAATAGGGGTGAATGGGTCGTCTGGGACGCGCTATACAACTTCTATGTCATACATTTTCCCCCCTTGATAGTAACTCGTCCTTTCGCGAATATTCCCTTGCCCTAAACTGTATAAGTTACGCTTTTTGTTCGTAAAATTGTACATTAGAATTCACAGGATTTAATACACCAACGATCAAATGTAAATTTCAATATATTAAAGTATTTTCTAAATAAATAATAATTCTGAATGTATATATTTGTTACTGTTGTCTGAAATAAAAGGCTAGACACTACAAACACGAAAAATTACTCTCCCTCATTTATAAAATCGTTCTGGAAATAATTTCTTAATTATTTCTTATTGACTAGATACACCGCGCACCTATCGTTAGATCGATCGAAAGATCAACTGCGGATCGTAACAGATGTTTTATGGCTAAGTGGATATCGAAAAACCCATTAACGGAACTATGCTCGGTTATCTTTCGACAGTTAATTCAGGTCGCACCGTGTAAAAGTTCCTGAAGCACCTCGAGATTTCTATTCTCTATCAGTTTCTAAAAGAAAAAGCAGCCAAGTAATGCAGGCTACGGAAATCTGTTGACGGACGAATGTATTTTCCAATTATTGAAATTATGAATATTATAATATAAACACTAATAAATTTCGTGATATCGGCGCCCGGTGCGATCATTTAATTACAAACACCATGAATGTGGAATCTCTTTTTGTTTCTTTTTAGTTATGACGTTCAAACTTGCCACCAATATGTTTTCGAATCTTCGCCGTTCGATATCGGTCAACCAATCATAGAACAAGGTTGCCTATATGACACACTGGTTCTTAAACTCGCGTAGCACATGTTTCAGTTACATATCTACCACCATGGAGGAAAACTCAGTTCTCTGTAACTCCTTATTATTAAGTTAAAAAAAAATCTTTTTTTCTTTGCCAGCAAGGACGTGTGTTATAATTTCTTTTTTCTGCGTTAATTTTTGCACAGCTGTGTTGCAATATAGGTTTTCGAAATTCAGAGATACAAAAATGTATCTCTTGAAGATGATTCACATAGGGATCAAAACATTAAAAAAATAGTTAAATGATCGAACCGTGCGACGATATCACAAAATTTATTATTACTACATTTTCGATCGAGAAGAATTTCAATTTATAATATAAACATTACTGTGCGAAAGAAAGAAACGCCTGTTCATATTAAATAGAAAAGCTTGAAAAATCAAATAAGAACACAGTAAATTTTGAAAAAGGATTCCGCTGCTTAATTGTATAGTTCTGACAATATGTGTCATTGCTGATTACCTAATGCTTTAAATCCAATAAATCAATCATTGTACAATACACTTTCTACATAGAGATATTATTTGCCATTATATCTTATAATTATACTGGATTCTTCTTTCTTTTGCAGAGTATAATGGCAAGATTCATTTTTTGGAAGATTGTACTTAAAAATTGGAGAGCACGTAGGAGAATACGTGACCAACATCAGGAATCAAGCGTCGTTTGTGCGAGGTTGATGTTAGGTTAAAAAGCTGATAAAAAGCGAGTCGGACTCGAGAAGAAACGCTGATACAGCGATAGAAATTTTTTACCGGGGTTCCAGGAGCTTCTAAAGCTAGTCACATATGTCAATAACTGCGCTTTCGTATCTCTTTGATGAGTTCTCAATATTTCAGAAAAGTTAATTTCACAGCCTCAGGGAATATTTTCGAAAACAAAAAATTGAATAATTTGTTTCTCCTATGTATCCTTTCGGATCTTCTAAAACTACAATTTTTGCTGTTCCGTAGCTCCATGAAAAATCACCCCTTGAATTTTCTCCCACCTGTTGCCGGGCAGCTTGCATAGTTCGTCTTATCTGACCCTGTTTCCAAGTTACAGCCGTTTCCTGTCTTCCGATAACTCTTTTAACAAACTGAAGTCTTCAGCTCGTGACACAAAAGTAAATAACGGTGAGACACTTCGGCAAAGTATTAAAAGGATTAAGGGCTAACTTTGATAACACCTGGCAGCATTGAGAGGGTTACAAGGCCAATGTTGAGAGATTTACAGACTTATATTCGAGCCGAAGATCAAGCACAACTCAAGACAGAGGAATTAGTAATGAAACGAATAAACTAACTCGGAAATAAGAGTGGAAAACATGTATGAACAAATTCGTTCAGATTCTTGCTCCAAAACATATCTAAATACCAGGTCATTAACAATGCCACTTTGTTACCGAAAGAACAAATGAAGAGGAAAAAATAATCGTCGAATAAATAATAAATATAAGCAAAGTATGAAAGGGTCTAGCAGACTAAGCATGGTGAATCGGCCCACCCCGGGTTTTTATTGAAATTGTGTGGAAAACATTGCTTTTAGGATGAAAGATAACCCCCCAAAATTTCAAGTCTCTAACCCTTCGTATAAGGATGATATGAGGGTAAATACCCTTACCTATATCATTTTTTTCTCGGTTGTTAATTAAGGTATTCTTACAAAAAAATTACGAAAATACTCGTACTTACGTCCTTTATAACATATATTTTTTCATAATTGTGATCAAATTATTAAGGATAGAAAAAAAATATTTAAATTTTTAGGGGTGGAAATGGTTAGAGACTTGAAGTTTTAAGGGGTTATCTCTTTCAACCTAAAAGCAATGTTTTCCACACAATTTAAATAAAAACTCGGGGTGGGGCCGATTCACCATGCGTAGTCTGCTAGACCCTTTCTTTGCAGGTATTAATGTAGATTAGAGAGTGTAATAATGTAAAACAGGTTTTCTGGAAAAATTGTGAAAGAGAAATTATGTAAAATATGGAAGAAATTTTCCGGTTGTCAGAAAAAAATATTCAATCTTTCAAGAACTGGTGTGTCATTCAATATAAAATGGTGAAGGGGGACGATGCCTTGAACACCTGGGGGTTGTCTATCCTCGATACAGCATATGCATGTCACAAGAGTTCGAGAGAAAACAATTTGTAACATCTCATGTATCCTATATGAAATATACATATGTTCTATATAAGGTATGTATCCCATATGAAATATATGCTCTAGATATTTTTCCTACGTGAAGCTTGCTGAATCAAACCTCCAATGGAGAAAATAACCTAAAAGTAATCTTCTCTAGATCCAGCAAAATTGTTCTGTATAAACTCATTCGACGTTTGACAACTAAAATGTGAAATAAAAAATGCAATTTGAAAGTATCCTCTTTTCTAGCTTCACCAGAATTTGTCTACATGATCTTGCTAAATAAAATTTTCAATTGAACAAACAATTTTTAAGTATCCTCTGGTCTAGTTCCAACAAAATTGTCCCATGAACTGATTCGAAGTCTGCTAAATCAAGTTTTTAATTAAAAATGCAATATCAAAGTATTCTACTTTCTAGTTTCAACAAAATTTTTTTACATGATAGGATCTAAAGCTTTCTAAGCAAAATGTTGAATTAAAAATTGAATCTTCAAGAATTCTCGAGTTCCATCAAAGTTGCTTTACGAACAGACTTATACTTTGTTAAATGTAATTTTTAATTAGAAATGCAATCTCGAAGTATCCTTTTCCTGCTTTCAACTAAATGTTTCCACACGAACAGATCTGTAGCTTGCTAAACAAAACTTCCAACGATGCAGTTTGAAAGTGTTCTTTCTTTCAGTTTGAAGATAAAACTGCAATAAAGAGTAGGTACGCGAGTCGCAGCAGTTTTTCGGAAAATACCAATTGAATCGTTCAGAATATTGAACGATCGGTAGTCGACGTGCACGGCGAATTTTAAATTGGTCTTTGCATGGTTAAATATTGGATTTTATCCACGTAGCTGAGATGTAAGGAACTCGTTAAACCCACTCCATTTATCTTTATTGCCGGTTTATCTTTTCGATAAATCTCCAATTGATGTCATAGTTGGGTTGACTCACAGTTATTGCGAGGAATTGTTAGCATTGCATTGCTACTGGCACTGTAAACTTGCGGAACAGACTGTGTGGCTAGAGTAGCGGAAATAATTGGGGAAGGTATGTAGTTATGTTAGAATTTAGTGGTATACCGACATTCATAGTTGAAGAAAGAAATATGAACTGGATAAAATGCAACAACAATTGCAGCAGCACCACTTTACATTTTCTGAAAAATCTTGAATATAAACAGGACAATAACAGGAAATTGTTTCTGTGTTAATTGTAAATGTGAGAAGTAAATGTTAAAAAATAAAATCAATTAACATTTTACATTTACTGATATGACTATTATGAGATAATGAAGTGGAAGATTAATTTGTTCAATTAAGAGAAAGGTTACAAAATATATGTATATATGCATTCTATATATTTATTATATTTTTTTTCTATATATTTTCTATATATTTATATATTCTATTTATATATTCATTCATATATACATTCATATAATATTTATATTTACATTCTATATATTTATATATGCATTCTTATGTCTTTTCATTTTTTTTCGTGATTGCATAAAATCAACAGTCTACTCAACAGTCTAAGGTTACAAAATATATGTATATATGCATTCTATATATTTATTATATTTTTTTTCTATATATTTTCTATATTGTATATTCATTCATATATACATTCATATTATATTTATACATATATGCATTCTTATGTCTTTTCATTTTTTTCGTGATTGC
Organism: Lasioglossum zephyrum; assembly: GCA_028455615.1. NCBI lineage: Eukaryota > Metazoa > Arthropoda > Insecta > Hymenoptera > Halictidae > Lasioglossum > Lasioglossum zephyrum. Next base: position 16,079,905 of record CM052326.1, on the reverse strand, counting down.
ATAAAATCAACAGTCTACTAACAAAGTGCTGATGAAACGAAATTGTATCAGTATACCACCTTCGTTTCTTTTACATAACGTGACGCTCCTAAGTGAGCAGTTACTATGCAAATTAGAGCTATTGCGATAAGGTTTTCTCAAAAAGTTTATGTGACGACGCTAAACACCGTTTTACACTAAACTGCATACGCTCGCAGGCGGTAATCGATTAGTTCATTTGGAACACCTCAGGCGACGCAGACGTTAAGCTCTATACAGGTGTCTATGCTGGTAAACATAAGTTCTTTTCTGCAAACATCTTGCCAAATCATATAAATGCTAAGTTGTGGAACACACAACAAACCGTATCAGTGATTTCTTTGTTTTATTTCTGCAGAGTAATAGATCAATAAAATTCACACGTTCGCTACCAGCATATTTCTTTTAGCCTTCGCAGTTACAATATTTTATCGAATTCAATGTGTTCTCCAGTAAAATATGAAAAGTGTCATAAATAAATAAATATCGTGTTATCATTTAAAATAATGACTCGCGACGTGCACGAAATTTGATCATCTTTACGTGATATATAGTCTTAAAAACCTGTCGCACTGCATGAATCAGTCAAAATGTTTTTAAATAAATTAATGATTTAGTAATATTCAGTCATCTCATGTATCACTTTTACATGCTTTTTTGCGCATAAAATATGCAGCCATAAATTTAAAAAACAATGTGTAATATATAATAATAATTGATTCTTCCCTAATCTCCCCACCTCTTCCCACTCTCTCACCCAGAAGTAGAAAAATGGGTTTTTTCATTTCCTTTCAAATAAAATGAAAACCTAATTATTTATCTATTCGCTCTATTTACTTCTTTTCGATGTAAATATCAAAAGATCAACTAAAACTGGCGAGAAGTGTAGCGTCCGAGACGTTAGTACTACAAAACAGGTACTGATTGAACACGATGCCATGCATTTATTCATTGCGCACCCTCTCTAAGATATTCCAACAAATACCTCGTTCGAAATGTATGAAGTCGATTTCTACAGAGACTGTTCCGGAAATTGTGGTCCAGACTGCAGACGAGCAAAAGTAATTCCTCTTGTAAAAGCAGCTCGAAAGGTACAGTACTATTTTTCGCATGACGTTTCATCTCCTTGATAATCGAACTTGAATATTCGTTGAGTATGCATGCTACGTATTATTATTCTATCGTAAAATGTCGAAGAAAAACTCGACAGGTGATCAATCGATTTAACTTGTGAATGGTTCAATCCCCAAATTCTGAATGATTAATCCTGTCATCTACACGTGGCTGAGATCAAGGTGTTAAAGGATTGCTTGGGAACCGCACATAGCTCAAGCACCGTCTGAACTATAAACTACCTATACTACTTGCAGTGGAGGTCGTCGACCATTCTCTCGCCTGAGATCCCAATTTTGAAGAATGAGAAATCTTGAAGACTAAGCATTCAGTTCCATATTACAAACATATTTATAATTATATGTTAAAAAATTTATTCAAAAATTGCCACCTCTTGGTTTTAGTAGAACTTGTTACTTTACTTTGCCCAAATAATTTATTAGATTCTGAGGGGAATTGCTGTCGTTCTCTAACAATTTATTAGCACTAAACCTGCCAGCAATATCGATTTAAAATTTATAATTATAATAATTTAGAATTTATAATTATGTGTTAAAAAATTTATTAAAAAATTGCCACCTCTTGGTTTTAGTAGAACTTGTTACTTTACTTTGCCCAAATAATTTATTAGATTCTGAGCGGAATTGCCGTCGTTTTCTAACAATTTATTAGCACTAAACCTGCCAGCAATATCGATTTAAAATTTATAATTATAATAATTTAGAATTTATAATTATGTGTTAAAAAATTTATTAAAAAATTGCCACCTCTTGGTTTTAGTAGAACTTGTTACTTTACTTTGCCCAAATAATTTATTAGATTCTGAGCGGAATTGCCGTCGTTCTCTAACTATTTGTTAGCACTAAACCTGCCAGCTATACCGATTTAAAATTTAAATATTGTTGAAATTATAAAGTCTCATTTCATGGGAAATGAGACGGGAATCGAATTTCTTATTGCGACCATATATGATAATAAATGGTGGCAAAAAATTTAAATGAATTCCGTATTGTCTCGTCTGATAATAATCGATAATAATTTAATAATAATAATCTGATAATAATTTGATTCGACGGAGAATTATTAATTGGAAATCACATTGCGCGCGAAGCACGCGTGGATGATCGTAGCGGTTCTTAAGAAAACCGATCCTCGAAGTAATCTTCCTTAGAACACATGTTTGAACGACTTAATTTATGATCTTTGCGGAATCGATTGATGGTGTTGGCTGGTCCTTCAAGAAAGTAAGCCATCCTGCCAATTAAGTCGTCTCACTGAAGACTGGCTCTCCGATTTATTCGACGTAAAAGTAGAAAATCGATGTCCGCGAAATTACTTTCGTATATTTTCCTCCACCGTCTTGAACTTTTATTTCGATCACTTCGTTTCAGTTTACAAGAGACTCGGCCGTCTCTTCTCACTCTTACACACTTTTTCCTCCGGTCTTCTTCGAAAGCGATTTTTAATCGCTTCGCCTACATTCCACTCGAATGGGATTCTGCTTAGAATTTTATTTGTTTCGAGATCCTATTAAAACTTGTAGATCCGTTTTCTCGTTCGCATCGATCGTTTCGTTCGTGCTTCTACTATTCAAATATGATCTTTGATTATTAAAAAGAGTTCCAACATTGGGCCTGGTAATATGCAAAATTGATTGTTCACATTTCTATTTTGCATGTATTTATTTTTCCATTTATTTATTCGGTAGACAGGTTAATTATTTCTTACTTTTCTTTTTAATTACTTCTGGTCGTGAATTTGTTGATAATTTACAACGTTTTATGAATAATTAATGAATATTCTTGACTGAAATGAAGTAATACCTGATTAATTTTAACAAATACTGTTTAAATACGATGCTATTGTTGTAATTAGTTACTGAACTGATAATCCGCGATGTATCAACAATCTATGGGTTGGTTTTGTCGTAAGACAAACAATTTCGATGCGTAATTGGTTATTTGCGGCAGATACTATCACGTAAATTCGATTGATATTAACATTGACAAATATGGATACCGTGGATGTTTATGCAAAATCAGAACTGGAATCGTATCGTTATCGTATGTTCTACATTCAAGTAGTGCGAAACGAATTTATATATTTATTGAATAATGCAGATCAGACTCAACGAATTTGTATATTATTTACCATTCTCACTTGCTGTAAAATTCTATCTATTTTTATCTATTGCAAGACTGTGTGTGATTTATTTTTTCTTGGAAAGATACCGGCCAATCCTTCATCCCACATTTTTAGCTTACAAGAAAAGTTACAGAATCTCGGATTTCTAAAGATTATGGCACTTTGTGTGCAAGTGGAGTAACTGATATAGAGTCGTCCATAACGTAGACTTATTTCTGGTACGTGCTGCAGTATATTGTAGCAGCTGAAATGAACTTTTGGGAGCTTATGCCTATTTGTACGTTTTGGGAAGATTGATATTTGCGTCAACGAAACTTGCGTACTCCGTAAGTATAGAACTGTCATTATATATCTTCATACAAAATAAAGATTGTCTAAATCAATTGCAGGGAACCGAACACGAATTTATTTCTATCATCCCAATTATACTATTGCAGGTATGTACATTTTCATTTTAGAATAAATTTATGTATAGAAATAAATTAAGTAAGTATAGAACTGCCATTATATATTTTCATACAAAATAAAGATTGCCTAAATCAATTGCAGGGAACCGAATACGAATTTATTTCTATCATCCCAATTATACTATTGCAGATATGTACATTTTCATTTCAGAATAAATTTATGTATAGAACTAAATTAAGTAAGTATAGAACTGCCATTATATATTTTCATACAAAATAAAGATTGTCTAAATCAATTGCAGGGAACCGAACACGAATTTATTTCTATCATCCCAATTATACTATTGCAGATATGTACATTTTCATTTCAGAATTTTATGTATAGAACTAAATTAAGTAAGTATAGAACTGCCATTATATATCTTCATACAAAATAAAGATTGTCTAAATCAATTGCAGGGAACCGAATACGAATTTATTTCATTTATACGAATTTATTACATTTTCATTTCAGAATAAATTTATGTATAGAACTAAATTAAGTAAGTATAGAGCTGCCATTATATATCTTCATACAAAATAAAGATTGCCTAAATCAATTGCAGGGAACCGAATACGAATTTAATTCTATCATCTCAATTATAATATTTCAGGTAAGTACATTTTCATTTTATAAGAAAATGTACTAGTTATCGTAATTGCATTTAACACTAAACCTACCATCACTGGTCAAAATGACCGGTTCTAGATATTTTACTTTACGATTATTAAAATAATAAAAATGATCTTATAAGGAATGGTTGCATAGATATCTTTAGTGGAGCACGTTTTACAATAGGAGCTGCACAAAGTTTAAATAAAATCAATCTTGTCATTTTTATAAGGGAACATGTGTCAGTTACTCTTAAGGCTCGATAGGTTTAGCGTTACTTCTACTGCTTTGATACGATACGAATGAAACACAAGTAGTTCATTGTAAAAATAGTTTGACTTTTCCAGTGTACTTATGTCCATGCCACTCGACGGATTTGGGAGGTTTCAAACCAGATTACGCTGCAATAATGTCATAGCATCGAGACATGTACATACTTGAATTTCACGTTAATCGGATAGCTTTGTAAAGCAAAGCTACAGGATACTGTTCTGCAGTATTCTCTGAAAATATTCTACGAGCAGAGTTTAGCAGAGTTCAGCAGAATTTGACAAAGATCGTTTTCGAAACTGTGTATATGAGTATATCTAAACTGTATATATATAAGTGAATAATTATTATAGTCTGTACAATTTCATTGGAAAATCTCTAAAAGTTGTGAAGATCTAACAAATATATTCATTAGACAGCGGATCTCTTTGCAAAATAAAAATTTTCTACTTGATTTGCAACCAGCTGGAGCGAAATAAAAATTTATTTTCTTTCTTAGTATGTTTTTATTTATATATTAATATAATTTATATATTATATAATATATACTAAAATATTATATATATATATATTATTAATATATATATATTATATATTA
>CM052326.1:16063113-16074602 GCA_028455615.1 Lasioglossum zephyrum | reverse complement strand
AATTGCAGATCGGCGTTTGCATAATTAAAAAAAGGCGTTTGAATAATTAAGAAAAACAAGTGGAAGATTGGGAAGAAACGCCGAACGGAAAGAAGGGAAAAATGATCTGCGTCTGCGTTGAGATTTCGGGGCGGTTGTACATCGGCGCGGCGTCGCGACGCCTCGTCGGCACTAACTCCGCCAACGTCGCTGCGCGTGGACGTATAATCGTGGCAATCTGCAGTTTGTTTATCCACAGTACGCTTGTTGCTTTTCGTAGTGCGCATTCGAGCGGGTCTAAACGTACACCCGGACAAATCAATCAGACAACCAACTAAACTTAATCACTTAATTCCGAAATTAAATTAACCACAGTGTGCGACATCACACCGGAACATCCACTTGCATTGAAACATCCAGCGACCAATCAATTCGTTAAATCAAACCGCACTTTCCTCCTGTCATCCACGCGGTAAAGGTGTGCCAGAAAATAATGAGACGTCAATAAAATGTATTAAAATAGCGTAAAATTAAATCAAAATAATAAATAAATAAAATAAAATAAAATCGTCAGTTAATAATACAGTAATACGCGCATGGAACAGTCGTAATACGCGCAACACGTGAATAACTTATTGCTCGACTCGGAATTGAAATCTCCAGAAATATTGTTTCGTCGCTCCTCGAGAAATAGATGGAAACAGGCCCGATGAAATCAACGAGCTTTTTGAATCCGTACACTGCTGTTCCGCCTCGAAATAACAGCATTGTGGATCGAGAATCATCTCGAAAGGAGTTCTAGAGGACAAGCAGAAGTTCGCTCGGGAAATTTCTTAATAACACCATGAAAGACTGAAACGAGATGGGTGCATAAACAATCCTCCAGTGGAGACAAGTAAATGAACCTGAAAATATAGATAATATATAAATACGCATATCGATTAAATAATTAAAATTTCATATTCAATTTATTCTAAACAATTCATTAACTGAAAATTCACGTGCAATATATATGAATTAGTTGAACAATTAGAAATACGTGTCAAATGTATTCTAATCAATTGGATAACTGAAAATTCACTTTCGATGCATTTCAATCAATGGGATAATCGAAAATTCAGGTGCAATGAATTTTAATCAATCGGATAACTAAAAGAATGAATCCAATGTACTCTGATCAATTGGCTACCTAAAAAATTCACATTCCATGCATTTCAATAAGTCGGACAAGTAAAATTACGTATCCAATGTACTCTATAAATACATTTTAATCAATCCTTTAATTGAAAATTCTTATCCAAGGAACCAACGAATAATTACAAATTCACGAGTAATGTACTTTAAAATCATTCAACAATAAATGTAAAGTTTATACGTTGAAAGAGCAAAAATTTTCAGCACCCATTTCCGAATAAAATTTTTTTAAATAACATTTCCTGTCCAACAATAAAATCAATCGATCAACTAAAATTGGAATGAATTGAGAAATTCGATCTACAATGACGTAGCGAGGAATCGGTCTCCCCGAAAATCGAAGACATACTGCGGGAGGTTATTGAGGGATCGACAGATCGCAGTGATACACAGAAGAAAAGAACGGAAGCCATGGATTTAAACGTAACGTCGTCGGACGACTACGTTTGTGATCTGCAGTCTTTTCACGATCATTACTCTCAATTACACGGATGGATCTCGCTGTTCGTTTGCATCTTCGGCTCGATCGCAAACATACTGAACATCCTGGTGCTAACACGACGGGAGATGCGCTCACCGACGAATATAATTTTGACGGGGCTGGCAGTGGCAGATCTGCTCGTTATGATCGATTACATTCCTTACTCGTTCCACCTTTACCTGTATCGTCGATCAAGAAAGGACACGTTCACATACGGATGGGCCATTTTCGTGCTGTTCCATTCGAACTTCGCACAGGTAACAGCCGATCCTTACTTGTCCTTCGAGAACTTTGAAACTTGTCTTAGATATTTTATTAACGCACGGGATGACGAGGAGAAAAGAGAACAATATGATCGAGTACGCTGTCGAGATAAACGGATCGCTGACAATAAGTATCAATTTTTTCACGAAATTCTGAATTCGAACGGCAAACTCCCACGCAACGCGGTCAGGAAACTGTTTAATTTAATTTATTAACGATAAAAATACCGAACCTTCAAAATGACTGATACATCTTCCCTTATAAAAATAACAAGACTGATTTTATTTAGACTTTGTGCGGCCCCTATTGTTATTTCTTATGAAATCATTTTTATTATTACAATAATTATAAAATAAAAAATCTGGAACCGGTCATTTTGACCTGTAGTGATAGGAATCATTCGTTTCGCATAGATACCTTCATCCGAAATACGACGAAAGCCAGAATCAGATTAGAATACAACTGTATTAGTGAAATATCCATGTTAGTCAGAAATGACCCTGGCATTCGATTAAAAAACTCGACCCAAAAAATATTAGAACAATTTTCTCAAGAAAATTGTGGATATTTGAGCTATAATAATTTCGTTGGAAAAATAGTACAATAATTAAACTGGATTAAAAAACTCGACCCAAAAAATATTCGAACAATTTTCTCGAGAAATTGTGGATATTTCAACTATCATAATTTCGTTGAAAAAATAGTACAATAATTAAACTGATTTTAAAGCTTGATGAAGCCCCTACTTTTGCCATCCATCGTTGAATCGTATTACAATACGAATTAATTTGTACATTGAATACTTTTCGAAATTGTGAAAACGAACAGCAAGTGTTAGTTCAGAGCTGTTTTTACGAAACGTGATTTGCCTCTTTATCTCTGATAAAGTTAGTATACTTTGTCGAACTTCTCGCATACGCGCGATAATCATCTGTTTCTGCAATAACTTTCTCAGTCACGAGTGAATTTTCCTCACAATTTTTAATAAATATCGCGGGTCGTATAAACTGATGGTAACTTTCATGGCCTCCAAGTTGTGTCCTATAGTGTTCGTTTCTTCGCTTTGACTCTCCAGGACACTTGCGTGGATATTGGACAATTTTGGAGAACGTTTTGTAGACATATTTTTATAAACAGCGGATCTTTTCGAAATATATAAGTTGTATTGGTTGCATTATTATTTTCTGAATGATTTTAATGAGTTCTAATTATGACCATTTATCTCAACAAAGTATCTTGTTCGCAGAGCATTAATGAGAAAGTTATAAAATTTTGTTTTAAAATATTTAATGTACTGCGAATTAATAAAATAAACCAGATCTTTTAACTTTGAAAGAAATGTTGTAAACTACTTTCGTTTTGAGAGTATAATGAAGTTAAAAATTACCATGGAAAACCTATTGTTATGTACAGGAATGACGTCAATAATGTTTAACACGACTTCCTACTTTATTTCAACGTAGGAGAGCATTAATAATGGAAATCACGTTCTATTCAGTTCTCGTTGAATATGGAAATGTGTCTGCCGTTATCTCTGGAGATCATCTTTGATTTTTATTGCAAAGTAGCGCTAATGTATCAACTTTCTCGACAATAATTCCGACTACATAACGGAATTATTGTCGTACAAGATTTAGATCTATATATATATTGCTTTGCTTGAAGAAATATATTTTTTAAATGTTTATTTTGCACAAGAATAAAATAACATGGTATGTTAAAAAATAACTGCTGTTCCATGAGTAATAACAATAGCAGTACCTGCTTCAATCAATACAATTTTTCAAAACAATCCGTTCCACACAAAAATTTCCTATGTAAATATCGTAAATCCATTTTTATAAATTGTCAAATACTGAAGGCAAGTTTAAACACTTTCCGGCGATTTACTGCCACCCTTGAGGTTTCGAATTGAAATAAAGTGACTTTCAACCTTTCAACCTTTTCCATCAATTTACACCCTCAGGTATACATCTATAAAATTTTGAATGGAAAAAATAAGTACAATCCTTTAAATATTTAATAATTTACAATGAATTCCGAGGTTTAAAAATGAAATAAAAATAATTACACCCCTTTCAAACCTTTATTAAAATAATATTGTTTTAATTATTTTTTAATAAGTTACAACCATCTCCGTGGTTACAACTATCTCTCTTAACAATTTATACCCTCAGGTTTACATTTCTGAGGTTTAAAATCGAAATAAAATGACTACATCCCCTAAACCATTTTTTAACAATTTCTACCCCCAGGTTTCCATCGCCGATATTTAGAATCGAAATAAAATGACTACAACATTCCCTTAAATCCTCTGTTAACAATTTACACCCTCAGGGTCACATCTCCGAGGCTTAAAATTAAAATAAAATGACTACATCCCCTAAATCATTTTTTAACAATTTACTCCCTTGGGTTTCCATCGCTGAGGTTTAAAATTGAAATAAAATGACTACATCCCCTTAAACCATTTTCGACGATTCGCAATCACTTGGAAAGTTTCGACTTGCTATAAAATTGTCATATCCCTTGCCGGGGAAATGGTGTCGTCGTGTACAAGATCGAGGACTTCCCCCCATCACAATATCCTTATTTTGTTTGACGAGAACTGACCTACATGTTTGGAAAGGAATCGATCCAATCCAACGAATCAGTCTTTTCCTTTATAATTAAAGACTAAATTGTGTTTGAACAAGCGTTGATGATACCCTTCTCGATCTCCCCTCTTTGTCTCCGATTATTCTTTCCTTGAGAGGAACGAAAATAGTCGCGGAATTCTTTTCAACGGAAACAAACAGTCTGTCAGAAGATTTTGGATAAGATCAAGAAATGAAAACACGCAGACGGCGTTTCCAATGGTACTCGTGTAAACATAATATCACAGAATCAAAACTGTTTCGTCCGTAACAAAGAAATATTTGATATGCTAATAATACGTTGCTGTTTATCACGTTCTGCACGCATTTTTCGGGGAAATTGAACGCCTCTGTTATTTCGAAGATAATCACGAGTCTGTATTTTTATCTCCAAGTTTTTTTATAAAACAAGAATCGAGACTCGAACATTCGGGTTAATAACAATTTTTTGTTTCCATTAAATTACTCGTAATGAGGTGTAAAATTTAATTTACGCGGACGTGAGCAAGTTCTAAATTTTCGTGGCCATTGGATATTGTGCTGTGTGAAGAAACAAAAATAAAAAATGAAAACCAGAGAACTTGCCGGCGACTGCGGTGCCGTAACTGTTCGGGGTCGCACGAGTGCACATGGTGTCGGCACATTACAGTTTATTGACGAAGTAACGAACCACCGGGTTTATATTGAGATTTCAGAACACCATCTTCTTTATAGTGCCGAAGAAATGAGAATTTGGGGCAATTTTATTTTCAAAGCTCACTACGCTCGATACGCGAGCGTGAATTGCACAAACATACTTGAAAACTACTTCGCGATCACTGAATGTATGCTAATCTTATCAACCTTTAGCTGGAATGAAAAATTATAATGTAAAACACTGATTGGACACAAAAATAATTTCCAAAAAGTATGCATGAACTAGTCACTTCATAAAAATTAGTTAATAAATGTTGAAGTAGTTAATAACATTTACAACGAGCTTCTCTAGATAATTTTTCAAACTTTGCAAACACTTGATGCATTTTTATATTCAGTAAAAACATGAATAAACTCAATGGTCTGCCAAAATGAATTAATAAACATCAAAATAATTAATAACGTTTAAAATAAGCTTCCCTTATTCATTTCGAATATCGAGCCAACACTAGATGCATTTTTATATTCAGTAAAAACACGAATAAACTCAATGATTTGCCGGAATGAGTTAATAAACATTGAAGTAGTTAATAACGTTTAAAATAAGGTTCCCTTATTAATTTCGAATAATGTGCGAATACTTGATACATTTATAAAATATTGTAAACACGTACAAACTCATTGATTTGCCGAAACGAGTGAGTAAAGATTAATTAATGGTAGAAAGTTTTAAAATCGGCCACTGCACGAACGTGGTCTGGACTCCCACCAAGTTCTCTAGATAAACGGCGACATGAAATGCGACTTATAGGACACCAATTACTTCTTGCAGGTTTGCCATACCATCTCGATTTGTTTAACTTTGATACTGGCCGTGTGGAGGTACGTGGCAGTGGCGAAGAAAAACAGAGAGTGGTGCAGTTACAGGAGAACGGTGTTCGCAATTTTGATAACATACGCTTTCTGCCCGTTACTATGCGTGCCTCTATTCATTACTACAGAGGTGCGCGAAAAAGTGGAAGTTCTAGATTCGAATGGAATGCCTGTTCGCCCAACTGAAAGTCTTGAGGGTGAGTAAAACTCCAGAGTTTCAATGACTAATAATTCCACTACCAAAGTACAGCCCCCACCATCAACTATTTCATATTGCTTCTACCGGGTTTATCGGAAGAGACGGTTCCTGAAGTCTGCAAAATAAAAGTAATTTAAATAGAAAGTTTAGTTATTATTTGCTATTAAAATGACACGTTTACTTATCATTTAAATAAAAATTTGCCTCTTTTGAAGTCTTTGCAAAATAAAAGTAATTTAAATAGAAAGTTTAGTTATTATTTGCTATTAAATTACACGTTTACATATCATTTAAATTAAAATTTGCCTCTTTTGAAGTCCTTGCAAACTAAAAGTAATTTAAATAGAAAGTTTAGTTATTATTTTCTATTAAAATTACACGTTTACTTATTATTTAAATTAAAATTTGCCTCTCTTGAAGTCTTTGCAAAATAAAAGTAATTTAAATAGAAAGTTTAGTTATTTGCTATTAAAATTACACGTTTACTTATCATTTAAATTAAAATTTGCCTCTTTTGAAGTCTTTGCAAAATAAAAGTAATTTAAATAGAAAGTTTAGTTATTATTTGCTATTAAAATTACACGTTTACTTATTATTTAAATTAAAATTTGCCTCTTTTGAAGTCCTTGCAAAATAAAAGTAATTTAAATAGAAAGTTTAGTTATTATTTTCTATTAAAATTACACGTTTACTTATTATTTAAATTAAAATTTTCCCATGCGTGTATACATTCCTAATCTCCCCAACCCTCTCTAAACTCCACAGGAGTTTCGTGGAGAGGACCTAGGCAGTGGCGCGTTATAACTAGTCGAGGCTTTGGGCAAAGTAGAATTTCGGGGCCCCTAGCCCGAACTAAATAACTTTCACGTTGGAAAAAATAAAACAATTGTAAGTTGGAAGCTGGAATTGTTAGAAATATTGTTAAAATTACCTCAACATTTGGTCGGCGCGGTAGACGCAGTCATAAAAAAAATAATGTCGGTATGCGATCAGTTTCCGTGCAGAACACAGGTTGTTTGACAAGAATGGCGACTTTCCTGTATTATGAATTTTCCCAAATTAGAGTTTGAAATTTTTTATGAGAAAAATGTAGAATTTAGTTCTTGGATCTTGGTTTGTGTTCAAGGCCCCCTTTTGCTTGGGGCCCCGGGCATTTGCCCAAGTTGCCCACATAAGTATCTTCTCGTAGAACGACCAGAGAACATGAAAATCTATTGTTTTCAGATTCGCCAGTAGCTAAAACGGTGAACACGACCCTCTACTTCGTTCGATTAACAGAAACGGCCCAAAACGACGACTTTCTGAAGGCATTGAACTTCTGGATTTACAGTGTCGTCATAAAACTGTTCCCCTGCGTCGTCTTGACGGTTGTCATAATGAAACTTCTGCAAGTACTGCTGAAAGCGAAACGAAGGAGGCAGAAGCTGACGAATATTCAAGAAGAGAAGTTCGATCGGAAGAAGACCTCCCGAAGAGTGGACAAGGAGAGGCAAACCGATAGAACGAAAATGATGTTGCTCGCAGTCTTGCTCCTGTTCCTGCTCACGGAATTGCCACAGGGGATCCTGGGACTCTTCAGCGTTCTACTGGGACGAGGATTTTTCAAAACCTGTTACCTGATGTTAGGTCAGTACCGATAGTAAATATATATTTTTCTCGAGAATTCTTACCGATCTGGGTTTATCTGAGCGAGGAGAATAAACAAGAAGTTTCGAAAGAACAGATAAGTACTAAATTTACTTTACCACCGAATCCAGTAAATATATGCATGGAACTTTGCGAAACGTTCAGGAAAGTATGTGCATATGTTGCATATGAAATTTTAGAATACAAATTCTATGCTTCTTGACAAAGTTTAGGAAAAATTTATTCGTTTGACGTCACTGCTAAAAATCGAACATTATTGATTGGTGGTTTTTTGTTCTATGTTTTCAAACACAACAACGGAAGACTGGAGTCTATACAAGCATTTGAGATATTCTTAGTTTAAGCAGCTCGCAAACAAACAAAAAGTGAACGTTTGTTGTGGGAAGTGTTGGCTCAATGATCGCCTAAATTGTTCGTTATACAAACAAATGTGTCAAGCAAAACTTACTTTGCTGCAAAGTTCGCTGGAGCCTCGGCTATCCGAATTCATCAGGGAGCCATAACCGTTCGGATAATAGCTTCTTAGTTACAGTGATGAGTCCTCATTGAATCCTACAATCAAAACATATCTAGATTAAAACGTGAACGAAATATTAATTTTTGTATTAATCTGCTTTCTCAAGTATTATCGGAAGCATAGATATTTCAAGTGAGATATCGATTTTCGCCTTGGGCCTCTCCACAGTTTGAATTGTAAAAGAACAGCGTAGATTGGAAACCGTTTTGAAAGTTAACGACGCGTCCCGCTGGACAACATAGTATTTCCTATCATCATGAAACAACGTCGCTTTCCTCGTCAAATTACTTTCTCGAGTAGGCAATGCTGCTGTTACATTGAACGTGACTTCATTCACCGGGTTCAATCAAACTCTTGAATCTTAATTGTATTTAGCAATAACACGCAGACCATCTCCCTTCCCGATACAAACGAATAAGTTCCTCACTAAATGCTTACGAAAATATCATCCAACAAAACGAGAATGGTGAGAAAATAAATTCAACAATTATAGGAAATCTAATTATAACGGTCACTTGCAATTAGATTGACCAGGACTGGTCAACCAACACGAAAACTATTCTTGACTGTACAGAAATTTACAAAGAGTTAGCATTAAATTCATGGTGTACTAACGGCTGCTAATTCTTTCTACGAAGTTAATGCAAATAATAACCAGGTGTACAAATAATTTTTCAACTGTGCATGTTCATTTTCATTATCACCGCGAGGAACATACGTAATACGTATACCTACGAAGAAATAAATGTAAATACTGCTTTCTCGATAGTGCTTTAGTTCATAGAAATTGTACAAATTGTAAATATTGATATATTTCTACGGAAAACCATATTTGTGATGATAGTGGACTATGACGTATTATCTGTATTTAGTAACAAACGCTGGCATATTATATTCCTCACTAAATGCTTACGAAAATATCATCCAACAAAACGAGAATGGTGCGCGAATAAATTAAACAATTATAGGAAATCTAATTACAACGGTCACTTGCAATTAGATTGACCAGGACTGGTCATTTAAATGCTAATAAGGAACCACTGCAAAATCGATTCTATTCAAACGAATCAGCTATTTCATAAACTCTAATTAAAGTGGAAAGGGGTGAACTTTTTAATATGAATCAAAAATCCGAAACTAATGAGGTAGCTTCACGAAATATTTGCTTCGCGAATTGTAATTGTGAAAGGTGTGCAGTCGTTTCCACGTGTCATTAAAATGCAGATTCCACACGGTGGAATATGTAGATGTATGTAGGGTGACTACTATGGAGGTGTGCTTTATGCTGTATTTATTTGTATTTCAAATATAAAACATAACTTTTTTGAAAGCATCGTCATATAGAAAAATTTAACATATAGATATAGTTGCAACAGCTTTTCCTGAGAATTTATTTGTCCTCCATTTTATAGGCCACTTTAGTATTTCGTCTCCGACTAGAAATTTCCAGGTACAATTTATTCCGTTGCTTTACGTCAGTCTTTTAATAGCGCATAATTGTTCTAATTTCCATGTGAAAGGAATACCGTTATATGGAAAACAATGCGACACATGGGCATCCTAAGCCCTTGTCTCGCCTGTATTACAAATGCGAAGTATTAATCTTTCCGAAGCGCGTTGACTTCTACGCTACATAAACTGGAATTTATACGATCATTTTCATAGTATTCTATCGCAATAATGTTGATAAACTTACTTAAGCTCTTACAAACGATTCGCACATATTTGTCAAGAATTTGTTTCGCGGTAAAAATGTTGGAAATGATTAAAAATTATTGTGCAAGATTCTTCTTAAATTCTAATTCAAATATAAATTTGAATTGGATTAAACAAATGTTTGTTTTTTTTTTAGAAAGAAATTTAGAACTAATAAATATATTCATTTTTGTTAAGTAAAAAAGAAAACATGATCTGCGATATATGTAAAGTACCAGTTAATATAAATCACCTTATACTGGAATGCAAAAAGTATGAAAATGAAAGGAAAAATGCTAAACTGCCTGGATCTTTACCCATTCTGTTAGGTTCTGAGGAACACATTGTCTCAAAGATACTAAGATGTACAAAATATTGTAAGAAAATGTACCGTGTTGCTAATGACCTTTGATGTTAAAGCAACATTAAATAAATAAATAAAAAAAAATTCAAAGGGGTGACTCCTCGAGTCATTAAGAGTAACGTTTTCCTGTGCGAGGGTTTTTGTTGAGGAGTTATCAAAACGAAATTCAAACAACAATCAACGAAAATCAACAAAATCAGAATCAACGAAAAACAAAAATCGCGCTCTGATTGGTTCGAATTTTTCGTTAATAATTTCTTAACAAAGCCGCAGAGAACATTCTCGTAACGGTAAAATTTATATTCAAATAAGCTTAGGAATTATACTTTTCAAATACAACATTTTTGGGCCACCCTATACATAGAGAACTAATATGATTATGTTGATAACAAGAAAAAATTTGTATCACTTACGATACGATTCGGTGTTTGTTTGGAAATCTTAAATAACTGTGTGATAGAAACATGGTCGCCACATGTTGTGCACCCCAGGCTTAGGAAAATACGACACCATGACTGATATTTGTTTTTCCGAAGCACTTCGGATGAAAACGCAGTCTGCTACCAGTCTCGTAAATTTCATTGAGTCTTTGGAATCGAATTTACACTTTTCCGATTGGTAATATTTTAGCAGGTTCTTGTTCTTAACAAGTGCTTATACCTGGTGCACTTACTTTTTAGTAGCTTCAACTTTGTTTAGAAAAAAAAGAACATCGCTCGTCCTATAGGGCGGAAGAATATTTTATGCGGTAATTGATTTTTCATGTATGTGAAAGGTAGTTGCATTGTATCATGGGTAAAAGCGTGGTGCATGTAAGGGAAAATTGAGATCTCAGGAACGTTTCCTTCGGTTTAGAGAACACCTGTGATATCATTGTAGTTGGATAAACATTGAATGCAATGTATACAAATCTCATTGAATTGCTAATATTAATATTATAATAATTAATACTATAATTTATAATTATAATTAATTTTATAATATATAATTATAATTAATATTAT
>CM052326.1:15999912-16063013 GCA_028455615.1 Lasioglossum zephyrum | reverse complement strand
TGTTTGAAAGATTAACAACAGATGGTCAATTTTTCAAGAAATGGTCAGAAACGTCTATACCATTTGCTAAGGATTATATTGAATTTATAAGATATATAAGAACAGAAGATTGATAAGATGTATTCGAACAATTTATTTTTCTATGTGCAACAGGCTCTTAGCTTTTGAGACATTTGCCAAAATATATGTTGTTTGTATAAGTTGACGATATTAAATTACAACAATCAATTTTTATATTGATAGATGTTAGACACATATTATTAAATTTTTTTTATGAATTTTTATTCAGTTACATAAGTTTTATTCATTCATGTCTTGAAAGTTATATAAATTCTATTGCAAACACGTAATAAATTCCTGAACGAATACCGTACTCGACGGAATGAATGATTTACCTTTCGACTATCTAACTACGTTTTCTTTAATGAAGTTATAGTGTACTTGATAGTGCTAGTTGTTTTTAAAAATTCTACTCGTCCAACTTTAAGTTAGCAAACAGATTTTTTAAATAATTACAACAAAAGTTCTTTCCTTGACGTATTTCCCGTTGTCGTTTCATTGCATCCAAGAATTTATTGCGGAATGCCTAAACTATTACGAAATATTTATAATTGCCGCCTTCGGAATCCAGCTTTTCCACGACATGTACGATTTAGCCAATTAGCTGGTAATACACGTGCTGTATTTAGTATCACTACTGCGAATCGTCATATCAAAAAAATATTATCCGAGTTGATTGCATGAAATAGAAATTAAACGTAAATTTTAACAAATTGAAAATACATACATACTATAATATAGATATATTTCTCTACATTATATATGTTTTTTCTTAAAGATACAGTGACTGAAAAACATATTCCACCGATTAAAACTATTGTACAATTTAATTTACTACGTATTTATGTAGTAACAATAATGATATAAAGAATACTCGACTAGCTGAAACATTTTTTATAGTAACATATTTTATAGTAACAAAGAAGCGGCAACTTCTTTTATCCCTGAGAGATAGTACTGTATTTTATATTTTTCCGGGAATAATTAATGGCATCCCACGCTCTAAACGACTGGAGGAGATATCGAATGTTGTTCGTCGGTTTCGTCGTACCGCCATCATAGCCATTGCTAGAATAGAGTTCTTAATGCTCCCTCAACGAGTTTTCCACGATTTCCACCACCACCGTCGGCCGGATCACGTGCTCACCTCCCACTACGTCCTTCCACAAAAGCAATTATAGATTCATTCAGTGGTAGCAGCGCCAGTGCTGTCCCGACACCCGTGCACGGAAGATCGTTCTTCTGGTCTCTCGAATATTTCATTTGTCAAACATTATTTTTAAACAGAAGCAGTGTTTAAAAAAGAAATGGACATTGCTCCTTCCATCTGCTTTCTCCTCTCGAGTTTGACAAGCTAGCCCCGAGACACTTGGCAATTTCAATTGTGATTCGAGGAAAGATTATTTTTAGCAGTGCTTCGAGCTATTTTCGAGACGTGAGGTGAAAGTGGAAGTGCCTTTTCGGAGAAAGTTCGATAGGGGATTTCTTCCCGGTGGTCACCAGATTAGAAAAACTATTTCGGTGAGCTACCCTCTAAAAATTCCCTACAACTTTCCGCTGTAAACCAATTTCGAAGTCGTTCGAATACTAAGCTATTGTTCGAACAAACTTCGTGTTCTGAGAAATTGTTTATAACCAGACTGTAAATCTTGATGCACTGAAAGAAAAACTCGAAGAAATTCGTTCGTTAAGTCTTTGAAAAATAACACGTTCCACTGATTTTTCAGCTGTAAAAGATGAATAAAAATTCATTTTATTTTTATCGGAAAATGTTTGTTGATCAATGAAATTTTAATCTACATAAAACCAGATACAAAAATGGAAATTTGCATAAAGATCTGCAGTTTATTTATAACTGTTCGAAAAGCGTTAATCGTCTGTCACTTATCGGTTTCATATATTGTTGTTTATTGCTTGTCGATTTGTTCACTGGATATTTTGGGACATTATTAATTCTTATCGAACTTATCAGTGGAATTTCGAGTCTTCAAAATGTTTTAAAAGACTCGGTCTAACAAGAATTCTAAGGTGAAAACGGCTTGAGTATTTCAACTTTTATTACCGTAGTTTATGCTTTTTGTGACAGTTTAATAGAACATTGATATTCTTTCACGTCAAAAGTGTTTTCAGAATACTCGTAACTATTGTCAACAGTAATGTATACGACAATTATCTTCGGTTGAAGTCGCGTACTAGCTTTTCGACTATTTAGAAAATGTCATAGACTTCAAGTTCGTTGAGCGCAATCTATGCCGTAATTAGAAACGGTTTTACTATCGCGAGTTGCAATGTTCAACATACTACATGAATCACTTAGTGTTTGTTTTTTACCTTTTGGTATGCCCTCGAGGAAAACCATTATCAACTATGCTGATTTAGAGCTTCAACAATGTCGCTTTTATCATTGCATAAATTACTGAAAATGTGGATTGCTATTTTCAGTAACCAGAATATCTACGCCAAATGATCGAAAATACTAATGTCGACAAATTTACAAAAAGATGAGAGTACAAACTGAATATTACAATTTGATAATTATATGAAGTATATAAAATAATTATATAAAGTACAATATAATAACTAGAATAATCTAGTGATAATATTAGAACGAAATATGTGATATCTAAAACCAGTGTCACGTGAAATAGTGATAAACATTTAGCACAGTGTGCAATCAATTTAATAACAAGTATGAAATAACGAATAATGGCCATCTACTAATTTGCAAACAATAGTAAAGGTATAATTGGATTGAGAATTGGTAACACCGACGATAGTAAACAGTATTAAAATATGCGATAAAAGAGACGTCATTTAGAATAGTATTTCCAAACGGTTCCGAGAAAACGGTCTACGTAGAAAATAACATCTGTTATTTTAATTTCGTCACGTTCCTGAGAACAATGTTAACTTCGTCAATGTCTAGAGGTTGACGTTCTAAATACATACTATGACAAAAGAGAATCATTCACGGAAGCAGGTTCATTTCCCCGAAGCCTTGTAAAATAAAATTCACGCTTATCTGTAAGAGATAAAATCCGTGTTACCACTCATTCGGCGAACCTCTTCTCATTATACTTGCTGGAAATCTTGCCGATAACGAGGCCAGCTACAGCGTCATTCACGAATGATGTCTGCTCAGTCGTGTTTCACGTCGATCCTGCTTGTCCTCATCACATGAAATTCCTTTCGAGTGTGCAGAAAATATTAGCTGTCCTACCTCTTTTTTAATAAACAAAAACAATCATTTTTCCTATCATAATCACAAATTATTTCATTAAAAAATTTGAACGATTTTTAACTTGCTGGAGCCTCGAAACAGAAGCAAAGGTATTAACAGATGATTAAAATAAAAGATAAATGTTCTTTAGCGAAGTGATCGATACGATGTACATACATATTTTACTCGGTAAGGCCATGCAATTTTTATTAGGTAGATTTTCAATTATTAAAGGATGTACATAATTGATGGCACCATACATTTTTACAGTACCTTCAAAATTCTTTAAAACTGTGGAGACATTGGAAGGATATTAAATGCTGTTGTTTAAAATGATTGCTTAAAAATTCACGGTACCTATGAATTATATTGTAAGTCCATGTAATTGTCCTTCTCGCTCGACGTACATTCAAAATTCTTTAAAACTGTGGAGACGTTAGAAGGATATTAAATGCTGTTGTTTAAAATGATTGCTTAAAAATTCACAGTACCTATGAATTATATTGTAAGTCCGTGTAATTGTCCTTCTCGCTCGACGTACATTGCGACAAATAAGTGAACAGCTAAACAAACTAAAGAGACATGTAATTAATCAAGCAAAGAATGACTCAGAAGTATTGTCTGCTGAAGGTAAAAGAGGGAGTTATGCGAATGAAATGGGTATATTTAGTTTGTCAGGCATGTCTGGCGAAAGGAGCGCCGATTTCTTAACTATTTCGTCGAAATCTGCCAACGCTAGCGATAGAAGTGTCTATGCAAAACCTGTTTGGCTATCTAAGCATTTCATCAGCCTGATCCGCGAGCTCTGAACAGACCTGTAGACCAAAGACCGTGGAGGCATCGATGAAGTTGACCAGTAAAATTAGCATTCGCTACGACGAACTGTATTTCGCCTGGCCGTGCAGGTCATCAGCCCAGTTCGTCTCTTTCCGAGAAGACGAATTTCTAGCCAGACCCCTTCGAGAACCAGGGTAGACCCGAAACCCTTCTTCTTTTTCGATTTATGATGTTTCCGAACCACCTTGTAACTACGAGGCCTTTCTGCATCGTGTGCAAAGTATTCGCTTCTACAAAATTTATGCACTCCTCTACGGCTCCCTCGTTATCCTTATTTATATTTGCACAAAATAATCATTTATTCCCCTGCTCGGCCGTTTATCTTTCAATTCGCATCTGCTCTTCCATTTGACTAAATATCACCTTTATTTGAGCAAGATTCTTTATGATGCTTCTTTTTTTGGACTTACGCATACGGTTACTTCACTGGAGCATCTGTTTGGGGGAATTCGGTGTGTGCCATTGTTGATCAATTCCTGGAACAAATCTTGAGATATGTTATCTTTACGCAAAATAATAATGTGTGTTCAGTGCAAAAACAGAAAGTGTGCATGGACATCTCGTTTAAATAATTTTATTCTGGCATGTGGCTTGAAGCATGAAATAAATGAATCTTAATATTTTGTTACAATTTATTCAATTGTTGCGAATTGTCCTCTCGAACGAGTTCTTTTTTAAATTGATTAATCTAAAAGATGGATAATATTTTATTCTGAAATGGTTCGTGCATAGTCGATACGTATAGAAAAGTATTCCCCGTTGGTTTCTTCTAATTTCGTGGTCCTCCATCGGGGCCTCGTTCTGTTTCCTCAAATAAAACTACGACATTCAATTCTGCGAAGTCCTCTTTGCTTGAAGATTTTTGTCTCTCTCTTTCTCTCCCCTCTCTCTCTCTATCTTTCTCCCCGCGTTCGTCGTTTTCACTCCCCTTAGCATTCCAACGGCAGAAGAGAACAGATGGCCAGAGAAGAATAAAGGCAGGATGATGCGATAAATAAAAAATAAAGATTAATGAACATGCAAAGAAGAAAGATTATCCGGAGAAATTCCTTGTAAAGTCGAGAAATAAAAATAACCGACGAGGAATATATTTGTCCCCTCACAATTCATTTCTGCATGAGAAAGTGCACTAAAGATGACATGTGGGGTTTTCATATCCAATCTAAATTCGATTTAACTTTATCTTATAGAAAGAGAAGGAGCAGAAAAATTCATTTATGAACACAGAAGTATTTGCAAAAAATTCTAAAACATACTGATGCAATATGCATTTAATAATTTTCCTATAAATATTAATATTAAAATAATAAAATGCTTTCGAAGTTAAAAAAATATATATATTTAGCAATATAACATGCATTTAATAATGTTCCTAGAAGTATGAATGTCGATAAAAATAATACTAGATACGGAACAGTTCGGAAAATAAATTAAAATAAAAAATGTTCACCATTTTTTGAGACCCATGTATAACGTTCCAGTATCGTTAAACTACCTGTTGCTTATCTATCGTTGATTCATAACCAATATTTCAGCCAAGACTTGATAACAAAGTTTTCTTGCGTCATGAAGGTATATAGTTCTTCATTTAATTACTTCTCGATTCCACGATATTATATTTAATAGTTCTTATGATCTATAATTACGAACATTTTTTTTAATACCTACTGAACAGCTTCTATTTATAAACGCGTAGCTCTAGCCTTTTCTTAAAAAACCTGAAAATAAGTCTTATTGTTTATTTGACAATTCGCTGCCTCAAAGAAAAAGTTGACGGTGATGTAATATTAAGTTTTACTCGTTATTAGCGTAATCAGCAACAATTATCTGTTTTTTTTTCAATTTATGATCTAAAACGCAATATGTATGACTGGCAGTTGAGATAATTTCGCTATTTGAATACTTCCTAGTATTTTGTTAAGGAATCGCGGATTAAATAGATTTTGCATTCGAATTGGAACGTTCGTGGAAACTGTTATCTTGATTGTCGTCACAGCTCTTGATACCATATTTACATCGTTATATGCCGACTACTATCGATAACGAGAATTAAGGGGGTTGCAAGAATATAGGAGAGTTTTGATGGAAACGTTTACGGGGTTCCGGATAATACCACTTTATCGATGACGCGATGCGAAATCGTTTCTCGAAATTGGCAGCGGCTGCCGTTCCTTTTATTCCCATACAATGAATATTGTACAGGTTTGTTAATCGTGACGCGATAATTCTGGTGAAAGTGTACCATTCACTGGAACATTGCGTTGCAAGAGACATTGATTCTTCGGAGTTGCGAGAGATATTGATTCTTCGGATTCCCGCAAAAGTTTGTTTAGCGTTCTATTGATTCAAGTTGCATCGGGGAACTTTTATCCGGCAAAAAATTGCGTAGGAAATGTCGCAATAGCTCTAAGAACATTTCGAGTTGCTCAAGACTTCGTCTAGAAAATTAATAATATCCTACCAGTAAAGATAATAATTAAAGATTAAAAGAATGATTCTTATTAACGCTAATAAACATTTGTGTTATACGCTGAAGTGAAGGAATCCTATGATAAACGTTGAATGTAACAAGCGTGTCGAACAACTTTTTATTGACCTCAATATGTTCTCCTTTTTCTTAGCGTTTTCAAATCGCTGCATTAAGCAATACAAACTTAGAATTGCTCAACAATAAAACTGACTAGTTCTCAGTTTCTTATATAAATGATAAATGCACGTTTCTTGCAGTTCTACGCGATTTTTATACTGGTACACGCGTGGACGATTAAATCTATTTAATAATTAGAGAGACATCCGTATGATCTCATAAATCACAAAATAAGAAAATTAAAATTTTAATAATTACGTTATTATTAATACACTATGTCCTAAATGTTGGGAATATAAATTGCTTAAAAACAGAGATGTTTATTAAAAAAAAATCTCTACAAATTACTACAATAGTCAGCCTATTCTTCACTTTCTATAGATTTATTTTGAATAGGTCTGACCAGCGGATAGGGGCCGAAAAAGGTACATGTGCCCTATCTGTGCGTTCACGAACGCATCGAACAACGGCTAGACGCGAGGGGGCATTTCGGGGAACGAACGAAAATCGATTTCTGAGGAGCGAGGATCATTCGAGTGTCTGGTTCATACGAGAGTCCGTTAACCTTGCCGGTGTCTCATCGGGTTATTTAAATAATTGAGCAAAGCAAACACCGGGTCCAACATGCCCATGATACTTCCTTCGATTCATAGGAGACGCGGAGGGCCAGGTGTCGCATTCTACCGCGATCTCGACAGGAATAGAGATGCATCTCTTTCGACATCGTTCGCGCGCACCGCCAGCTGCCTTCTTTTCTCATTGTGTTTTAATGGGCCACGTGGCAGAGAGACGTCCGAGTGTTAGTAAAGCGGCACAGAGCCGCTTTTCCACGAATGTTTCGCAACGCTAGAAGGCCAAGCCCCCATTTAGAAGTTGTTCTTGGCCTCTCCAACTCCCCACCGCTACTCTCACTATATTCCCCACCCGTTCCCTCCGCTGCGCCGCCTGCACTCACCAACTGTCACTCGCTGCCCCCACCACCTCCATGCCTCCTGGACTACTGGTTTCCTTGTATCAAACATATTCAGAACTCCAAATATTTATCCCGCACCGCACGAGATGCATCTCGTTGTATACCGACTACCGAATTTAAAGAACACTGCAATACTCTCACAGAAATGAAATCGAACTGAACTTATTTCGTTGTTGCATATGAAATATCCGATTTTAGAATGCGACTCTTATAAAACGGTCCGATCGAGAAATACTGTTATAGTCTATAGGTTTATTATATGGAACTTTGAGATGCGAAAAATTGTAAATATGCTTTCATAAGAAATGTTGTAATAAACATTTTTATTGGAGCACACTTGATAAGAACCGCGCAAAGTCTAAATAAATGAATTCTTGTTATTTTTATAAGGCAACCACGTAATATCCTATATTCAATTTTAATTTAGATATGTAAAATTTTACTTTTAAATCAAGTTTGTTTCAACGTCAACTAACACGACTGTTGTGTATTCCTATTGTAAGTCTGGGAGTATAACTCTTATATGATTTTTGGTGAAAATGTGGTGATTACGAGTCGTTGATGTAAGAGAGAACTACAAAATTAAGATAACAATCTCGTAAATGAAAAACGTGAATGATCGTAATATCTTCTTTTTTACTGTAATGCAATCAAGAAACTTAAACTTTGCAGATAGAATACATTGAGGTACAAAATTGCGTTTGTTTAATGCCATTGCTAAAAATCGGACATTTCATATGCAATAGCCTAATATTATTCCGTAGGTTTCTAATACAATTATGTTCGAACTTACACACATGTCTCGTTTAAGAAAATGTGTCTGCTCTTATGGAATTTATTTGTTCTATTTATTTATTTATTATTGGCGTTAGAAGACATTGTATTTCATATCCAACTAATTCTTAGCTTGTTCGAATAGTTTTTGAAATAATTATGCAAAAACATATAATACCGTTAAAACTTGAAAATGATCATAAAGTAATTGTGAAAAAATTTTACTGATTTACTTTAAAAAATTATGGATAAAATGTTATCAACGTTGGTCTGTTTACAAGAAATATGATTAATTACGGCTTGCAAGTTTTTTTGTTTACCGCGTAGTATTCATTGTTTTTTTTTTTGCGTTCGTTAACGGAGATTGCGAGAATTTACTGCGTACTTTATTCTTAGAACAAGAAGCTTGTAATGTATTGATTTTATGTATCGAGTTTAATATAATCGCAAGAATCATTTACAAACGGAATACATAAATAATTATTCGATTATTCAGTTAACACTCAATCGGAATAAATGGAAGCATTTAAATACAAATTACAAATGAAAATTGTATTTAATTATCATTGTCGGAAAGTTAATATGCCCAACTTGTGAAAATGAAGTTTGGTCGATGTATGATTTACAGATATCGTATTTTTTTGTTAGAAAATTATAATGTAAAAAGAGACTGAAAAACTCAAATTATGACAAAATACCGCAATTGTCCAAAAAATTATGTACTATTATATTTCAACGTACGCGATCCATGTTAAATATAAACAATATTTACGAGCCGAAAGAATTATGATGAAAAACGAAATTACGCAGGTATATTTTTAGTTGGAACGGTTTTTCATGGAAAATGTCTTGCGCAACGCGATCACTTACGTAAATTATCCGAGTCATTTATAAATAATCGCGTATAACATATGTTTGAAATACAGAAATGTATAACTTCTAACTTGTTTAAAGGAAACCATCAAACAGATTTTTTATAAATAAATTTTAAATCTTTAATTTTAGATCTCATTTATACTTTCGGACACTTTACTCTATTTGGAGAAAAATTACATATATTTCATATATATATTTTTTTGTTACAGATACAAGACTGTTATGCTGAAAGTGATATAACTCTGCACAAAATGTTGACAGTAATGTGTCCAAACTGTCGCCATCAGTTCCCAGCTCCTGGTTGCTGTGAACCACAAAGTATAGACAAGAGTAATGGTTTTATTCACCCGGCAACTTGTTACTACGGTGGTCTTCTAGTTCCTAAAGGATACACCAGTGGTGGTGGCTGTTTCATAAATGCTCCCACAATTATTCACAGTCAGCCTATTATTAATTCTTTCAACCATCCATCCATGGCTGTCGATTTAGAGAAACCTAGAATCGATAAACAGAAAGACATCTTCCTACAAAGATCTGAGAAAGACATCAGAGGTCATGGATTTCCAATATTTAATCAAGAAATTGAGAAGAACCAGAATTCTGGGAGTCAGATCACAACGAGCTGTGATTTAACTGGCAGTAGCGTAACTATAACAACACCGAGCATACAATCTGGAGGTTGCTTGATTCAAAGTGCAAATTCTGGTATCCTCATGCAGTCACCACACATGGAAATCCGTCCAAAGTTGTCTGGCGGTGGCTGTTTTGTACAGAAAACATTATCATCTGAGAATCAAGAGGTATCAATTACACTTTCAGAACAGAAAAGTCAGCAAGAAAGCGTAGATCGAGACGGTAGAATGTTTCTGCTGCCCCCAAGCGGCTGTCAAGAGTTGCCTGGGACTCGAAGAAACATCTTACCTCAGAAAACAGATATAGAAGCATCAATGGGAAATTTCATGAGTGGAAAATCTGAAGAAAAACCGAATTTGTCCAACTTCCAAGCTAACGCTGCATCAGCCATGCACATTCAACAATCTAATAATCCTGAGAAGAACGACCAAGAAATAGATCCAGCAAGGAATTTTAATTGCTGTTGGAATCATATGGATCTTTATCGTGTGAAATCAAACAATCCATCGGTGACTGAAAAGCATAACTCCGTACTGTTGGATTCTAATCCAGGAGTTCAAATCCAAGTAAACGCAACCGTACAGCTTCCTGCCAGTTTAGGACAGTGTACAGTAAATATTACAGCAACTACTGCGAACCCTCCGAATTCTGTGTCAAGTATAGCTTCGAAAACTAGAAACAATTTTAATGGTGGAGGTCTGGTACAAAAGAACGAGGTCGACGACAATGAAGAACATTTCGAAGAAAGAAGAGACAGAACACCAACCACACCAGTCTCGTGGCTAATGCCCTGTCCCTGGAGTTTTGATAGTTCTGTGATGGATAGAGATGCGGCTAGACTCTCTGAGGTTAAAAGACTTTTACAAATATGCGGTTGGTATCACGAAGGTCTCAGTTGGCAGCAGAGTGAGAGTTTATTGAAAAAATCCGCACTGGGACGATGGTTGATGAGAGACAGTTCAGACAGCAGATACACATTCGCTATATCCGTGCAAACTGCCAGGGGACCTACCTCTGTTCGAGTTCACTATTTTTTGGGACAGTTTCGATTAGATGCTGAGCCTAGACTTGCTTTTGCTATACCACTTTTTGACTGTCCAATTAAAATGCTAGAATATTACGTGGAATATTCGAAAAGCGTTGACGAGCATAGGAAAGAAGTTTGGGTAGACTATAGCGGCCAACTTTATAGCGAGATTTATTTGACGAAGCCTTTAGTGAAGGAAGTTAGGTCTCTTAGTCATTTAAGCAGGCTGGTTGTTAATAGGTACAAATTGCCTATCGAACATCTGCCGCCACTAATTAAAAATTATCTTGCTGAATATCCGTATACTCTTTGAAAAATAATGCTTGAGACGTGCTTTTCTGATTCCTGGAGGTTTTCCATTCACTCTACAATATTCCAAAATTTATTTCATTAACATTTCCATTACATTATTTAGAAATGATTAGTAAAGTTTATGTAGAAGCTCAATAATTTGAATCCATGAAAATACGATTTTTGCTTGACTGTTAAATGCAGTTTGACTTACTTAACAAAAACAAAGTATACTGTACGTTAGTGAAATGATAGAAAAGGATAGTTCCAGTAATCAGAAACTCCGAGGAATACCTTTATTTTTATACATTCTACAGTTAACTGTATCAGAATTTGTATGTTCGATGTAACACGAAATACACTGTATAATCACCTGTATCGAAAGCTACATTTTCATAAAATTCATTAACAATTGCGAATAGTGGGCCATATTTAATGAAGGAGGGATGAAACGATATAACAGTTCTGAAAGTTAAGATGAAAGTATGTCATTTCTTTCGTAGTCAGCAAAGCATAATATTAAAAGATTGATTGCTCGACCGAGTCTTTTTTTTAATCTTTTAGAATCATCCTGAAGGACAGGGTACCATTTACATACCCTGCTTGGACCAAACAAAATTGTAAACGGTCTTTTCCTTCATTAATGATTTGAGGAATAATGTGGTTTTAAGCTTTTCATAGCGCATGTATTAATCATTCTTTTTCGGAACTATAACTAGAACTTTGTTACCGTTATAGTGAACACGGTTATTTCAATGGGACAACATGGAGGCAACATAGCTTAAAAATTGTAAAAATACGTAATGGAATTGAACGATGAATAATGAATTTAATGCAAAGCTCGGTCAGTTCTGATATTTTTTGAGCAGTGATTGGCAATGCGTGCTTATAGTTGCGAATCATTGCTCTGCACTGAAACTGTTCGAGAACAGTAAGAATGATATTAAATCGGCTTCAGTGGAGGAATTATAAGGCAGTATTAGAATTTAAAGCATCGATTTGACTCTTCATTTCCTAATAAAAGTGATAACATAGCTATGAAACGACTAGTTTATACAAAAACGATTGTGTATGTGCGAGAAGTAATCCATAGACGACCAAGAGCATCTTTTGATCATTATACTTGTACAAGCATTTTATGCTTGTGCACAAAGGTTGCCAAAAATAGTTGACAAGTGGTTCAACGACCTTTAACTTTTATTGAACAGGCAGCTTTCATAATACAACTGGATGCTGTTTCATAAACAGTATATCTTGTTTACTGCAATCTAGTGCATGTCGTTATGAAACGTGTTCGGTTACCTATGGATTAGTTTACATAGTTTATTTTTAAAAATGAATATTGTATGTAGCAGAGAACAAATTTCAAGTGTAACTGTCACGTCGTCGATATGGTATCGGACAGTGCATAAGATAAATATTTTCTAATTATATTTTATACGAAAACTTCTCATGTAGGAATGAGTCGGTAATGAATCAGTAATTTCCGAAACGAAGAGTTAAACTTTGCAGACGAATCAAACGCTAAATTAATTTAATTCTTGTTGTGTATTAGCAAATTTCTTCAAATGTATGTGTGCGTGTGTACGGTATGCTCGTGCGCCTGTATAGGAGAAAATTTCAGATGTGTCTACGTAAAACGATACCTTTGTATGTGTATAATATATATGTATAGAAAGTAAAGAGGGCGATCAAAATGTTGCAAAACTTACTACGGTCGATATATTTTTCTAAATAAGAATCGGCGGCCTTTTTGAAAGTGTACAGAATTTTTCTGATAAGAAATCTTATATAGGGTGTTTCAAAAATCGTGTGCCCTCTACATACAAATTCATTTAATGGAATTGTATCGTTGAACATATATTTTGGTACGTCGTGATGCTGCATTTTCTTTCATTGCAAATTTATCGTAAATCATCATCGTTTTTGATTGGGGCACCCTGTATAAATTATTCTAGAATTGCTTATTCATTGTCTCTATATTAGAGACAAAACTTTTTAAACTGTCGGTATGCCTACCCTTCGTGAACAGGATTATTTAATGCGAAAGGGCTACTTTCTTACTTGTATTAGTTATAAATATTTATTTTGATATTTAGAAGAATCTTAAATAAAATTGTTTTACGTACGTAGCTTAAAAATCGTTTCTAATATGCTTTCAATTTTCCGAAGCTCAATTTGTGAATTTCGAAAATATTGACGGGCAACGGGTAGTTTGCTGAATGCTTTAATGACCTGCATAATGTGCAGTATTTATATTAAAATAATTTAAGGAAATTCGACGTCGTAACAACATTTTAATATTCATAATTTTTTATGAATAACGTATTCAGCGATCAATTTACATTATGATCTTGAAATAATTGCGAATCTCAATGTTCACACAGAACTTAACATAAATTTCAAGGTCGTGATATACAGGATACAAAAGTTCGCTTTAAATCACACCTCCAGGAATACAAAAATTTATATTCAAAAATTTATCACTGTATTATTTAACGCGAACAATGGAATATTGCTCGGCAGATTCATTCAAGAATGTGGAATAAGGAAACGGGAAACATTAAATTATTACTACCAACGTCGTATGGAGTTACATCTTTTATATTTGAACGTTCTTAATTTATTACTACCTCTTGCCCGCATACATAAAGCAGCCCGTACTATCTACCGAGCACTAGTTATTAATATTTTACAATTTCCAATACCTTTGTGCTATTTCGTAGCTGGATTGCAAAGGGTTAGTTAATTTCAATTTTTCCAATTCTAAGTGTCGAATCGAAGGCGTATTTGTCATGGGGAAAACTGCCACTCAGCAAATTCTGCGATTTCGTGTTTTATATTGCGATTATAACAATGTATAGTATGACACGAGTTAAGTTATTAAATGATTATTTATTACCAGAATTGTGTCTTTCGCGTTTTTATTCCCCGAACCAGAAATTCGTTTCTACGTTTCGCATTACATTTTAATTCGTGTTTCTGTGTGTTATCGAAAATTTTAAAACTATTATATGAACTTGCAAAGCTGAAAATGTTGTCTTGTAGTTGTTGCTATTTGCATGCAAATAGTAATAGTACAGTACGTCTTATATTCTAATCTTGTAATTATATCGTGGAGACCTCCATCGGGGAACACCAGTCCAGAGACCAAATTCCGAACAGAGAGTCCGTAACTTTTAATTTTTACATTAATGGAACCATGGTCAAACTTATTTGAATTATTACAGTAAATAATTGGCGATCACTCTAATGGCCAGGTAGCGTGAACCAAACACAGTTTGGCCCCACTGTGCTCTACTCGTACCTTGCGCCAAAAATTACGACCCGCTCATTGGTGGACTTCCGGTTCACCCAAGCATAAAAATCTTCTTCCACTCTCACTATCGCCTAATTTCAGCCTAATTTTTAGCTAGACTACTGTTTATTACAGTGGGTTTCGAACCATTTTGCTCTAGAAATAACTATTTCACACTATTTTATAAACATAACGAGAATGTGCCTATTTTGGCCATTTTTCCAATAATATATACCCAAAGAAATAAATTTGATAAATAATTCCTCAGGGAAGTATCTTTACAATTTTAATAATCGTACATTAAGAATATTAGAATGTAAACCTAGAGTTAAATATACATCATCCCTGCTATCGTTAAAAAACGAAGGGCCGCGTATCTGCGGTACCGGAAGTCCTTCTATCAAAGGTTCGCAACCTTTGGTGAGGATTCGCGATGGTCAAACCACGGAACATCAGGAAATAAACGGACATAAGTATTATAATTGCAGACGTAAATTTCTAATTTAAAATTGGGTGACAAATGACTCACTGCAGAAATCAGAAATGCATTCGCGAACGTTCCTAAAAGTGCTGAAATTTTCACTGTCTCGCCCAGATAAAAATTCGGTGATAAACAGTTGATCGCATCAGTTGGAGATAGCATATCGTACCTGCATGTAGACATAAACATTTGAATATTAAAATGTCACTCCGAATGCGTCTCATTTGCGAATTCGTTCGCACGTTAATCTAATGTATTTTCGAACGCTTTTCCCACCATTACGCAAAGCTCGTTTTCGCATTCTGTGATCGTCTCTTTAGTATTAAACATTGATAACCTCGGTGGGAATGAGTTACGATATCGCTGGGAATAATTACAAACATCATCCATAAACAAATTAGTTGAGAAAGCGCAAATCGAGTGGGAACGTTGTATTTAAGTCTTTACTCGAACAGCGATTCCTTCGAGACAGAAAATCAAGTTTGAGGACTGACAATGTCCAGCAGTGTATTATCAACAATCTCCGACGCTGTTGGCGCCTCGGAGGCAGCATTTCGACTTCTTATCTCCATTTTACTTGGTAATTGAACCCAGTCACAGAGACATCATTTCCTTATTCCCTTCTTCGCATTTATTTGTATATTTTCCACGAACTATGGTTGACGCTCGTTAACCTATAACCTCGATTGAGTTGCTTTGCTTAATCATTGATTGCATAATCGACTGTCGTTACTGATCTTATCTATTTTAATCGGCTGTGCGTGCGCGCGCGTGTGTGTGTGTTTTTTTATAGTTTCTTAACATATCTACACAATTTTGACATTTTGATAGAGATACTGTTTGGTTATGGCATTTGGCATTAGGACAAGGTTACGTACACTTCATACCGTTGTGTCATGCGCGTAGGATAAGTTCTCCCGCTTCGACCCTGGAATTAATGTTTACCTGTCATTACTAACAGAATCCGATGATCGTATAATTGTCGAATCGAATCGTACTTCTTTTTCCTCACTATTCTCCGTATGGGAAAAATTGTCACATCAATTATAACGATTGTTGGGAACGAGTAAACAAAAGATTATTGTGATTCATTCGAATAACGCTATCGCGATAAGAATACGTCATTTTGTTTCGGGATCGTGCGCTTCACTATAGTACTTTCTGCGATGTTAATAAATTGCTTTTAGAGTTTGTTTAGAAACGATGCAACTTTTTCAACGCTTCGTACAGAAATGATACAACCGTTTGATCGCTTTGTACAAAAATAATATGACTGTTTAATCGCTTTGTGTGTACAGTAAAGTCGCTATTTAAGCCAGACACAGTTCTGTGCTGTGACATAGTTTGACATAGTGATACTATTTTTTACCGTCTATTAAACCACTAAATACAGTTGAAATTGTATTGTGTTTGGCGTCATTTTAATCAGAAAAATGCCAGAAACAAGTTGGTGAAAGTCCCATAAAAAATAAAGTTTTGTAATTAGATTAGTAGTGTTTACGAAAGAGGTAGGCAAACTGACTTAGAACGACCACCTCTGTCGCTCTTAGATAGCGACTTTACTGTAAATCATTTTATTTTATTCACTATCTTAATTGATGAAAAAAATGTTTATATGTAACGACTAGACTGCGGATTTTTATGTAAAATAAAAGTCTGCATCGATTGCGAGAAATAGAAGCTAATAGGACGATTTTTTCCCTTAATGATATTCAGTTTTTAAAATTTTCCAACAATTTTTAATTTCATCTAATCAACTTTGCTGTAAACGCATAAAGATCCACAGTCTAGTGATGACATTAGGGTTTGAATCTCCTCAAGTGACAATAATAATCTCAATAAAAAATCAATGTTCATTTATTTCTCCTCTTGTAGAATTTTCAATCCTCTCCTTTTCTGTAGCAACGGTTTTGTAAATAGTAATGTGTGTGATAAAGAGACAAAATAATAATGAAACTAACAAAAGCATTCTTGGAATTTATTCTACACTTTCATGTGAATATTTCCCTTTTGCAAAATGATCTTTCCCGTTTTTGTTTTTCACTGTCGTATATTATGGATGTTAAAAAAAAGAATTGAATCCATTTGTGCTTTATTTGTAATTTGTATTCGTTGATAAAGATGCGTGATTGCATTATGTAACACAAGGGGTAGATTAACATTTGCTTTTTGCCTGTAAAGTTTTGTTGATAAATAATACAAGAAATTTTTGTGAGAAGCATGGAAATTTTAGTGTATTGAACGTAATATTACTTAAAAACAATAATTTCCTTAAAAACAACTGCGAAATGCGGGATTGAAAGAATTAATAAAGGAGAGCGGTGTAAAGAGCGTCTAAATGATACTAACATTAAGTCACAAATTGTACATAAATCTTGGGTGTTTAGTCACGGCTGTTTTATGGACGTGAAATTTTAATGGGTTTTTAATAAACATCAAAGGATAATGGAATTGTAATTGAACTTTCAGGATTTCCCATCGCCCTTATCCATAGGCACACCCTCTACGGAAAGAGTCCAATTGTTCAGCATTTATTTTTCACGAGTTCCGGTCTTTTGCTTTGCTACTGGAATTACGGTAATTATTTTCGTTCTGACTTCTATTAAAATATTCTTCGGGAAAATAATTTTTAAGTCGTGCTGTATTTCGTGAAATATTTTTCGATCGCGACATTTCTTTTTAATGCCGTTATGATTGAATTTCTATAACATAGAAACTGATGAATTTTAGTTGAATTTCATTGAGTCTACCAGTGTGTCGTGATTAGGTTACAGTAAATAAATACGAGTAACTCATGTTTATGTATCTTAAAATAAAAATATTTCGAATTTTATCTAAATGAATTTTCTGATGTAAATACTTTAATTTACATTATTCTTGCCAGTCAACAGTCAGGGTGCTGTAGGCATATTTACTTACAGGGGTGTCACTTTATAAAAATTAAAACTTGTGAACTGAAAAATATGAATACAATTTAGCTGACCTCATGGAGCCATTATATTTATAAACATACTTTTTCAGTCTAACTTTTCTAGTACAATTTTTAGTTAGAAATTATACATTCCTGCAGGTATTGGCTGAGGAGAAACCAATACAACAATTTTCAACAATATCTTCACCGATTATTAAGGTAATCGTATATTGACTACAGAGACTATATTTGCTTTTTGCACTTGCAGCGTACAATTTTTTTGATTAGTTGAAATTTAGAAATGTGTCTGGAAAAGAATTTTTCAATGTCATTGTAATTAGAATCGTTCTCAGTATCAAATTAAGATTGTTTTCTCGACGATAGAATTAAAGCTTTTTTGAAAAATAGAATAGAACATATATTCAACATTTTTTAATGCACCAACAAATAATTGAATATCTAAGTTTTATTATGCAGGACAGTTTCAATCAGTATTGTATAAATCATAAATATTACCATTGCAAATGTGGCGTATAATGATACAGCAAAATTTTGTTTGTAATCGCATTATTCACAGGTACAGTATTAAATGCACATATAGCGAGCACATTACAGCAATGTTTTTTTGTAAAACGACACTGTATTCATTTGATAAAGTATTAAATTATTCACGTCGAGACACATTTCATTTAAACAATTCAATAATCGGCTAATAAATTCAGACTACAATGACATTCGTTTAAAAACAATGCAAGTGAAAAATTGTCTTTGAAAATTCTTGGGAACGAAATGTTGTCTAACAGTACTTACTTTATGCAATCTTTATGCTGATCTTTATGCAAATTCTCATTCCACGAACTATTTCATAAAAATCCGAAAAAATAGCCTCGTGCGTCAACCAGCTTTTTTGTCAGATAATGGCGCAATTAATTTTGTTCATATGCTCGTCTTCTTGCATTTTGCAAACTTGCATACAGATCCGCAATCTACTTATGAATGTCTTCTTGGAAAGAGAATCGTTTGTCATACGATAATACGTGTACAATATTCAAGTCGATATTACTGCGACTCGCAAAATCACACGTAACAAACATTTTTCGTCCAAGTTTTCCCGTTGTGGACGAATAAATTTTGTAACAAAAAAAGTGGTAAAATACTGTTCAATATCGATTTGTTGACGTTAAGGTAATATCATTCACGCAGCTTTTAGGTTTCGTTAGCGTTTTATGAATTCCATTTTTAATCATAAAACAGTAGCAAGCTTTTTGCAAGTTACACTATCACGATTTTGCTATATCTTAACATTCCGTAGCCTGTTTAAGTTATCTCTCGTTAAAGTGACGCTTTTGTAAGTACGCAATGAGTAGAATTATTTAGGAAATCTCCCTAATGAGTACAGATCAGACCTGGACAACTTGCGAGTTGCGGATTTGTCTCCCCAGTCCTGGATCATCCCTACCCAGAGCCGGATTAGCCATAAGCAGAAGTAGCAAATGCTACGGGCCCCTTTTGTTTGTAAAAGTTGGATTTTATTTCATTATAAGATGGCGGTAGGAGGGTAGTTTGGGACTTAATCCTTAGCTCCTACCCACTAAAATCTCACTGACCAGGGCTGCCGCCCTAATCCTCCTCTTAGCCCGACAAGGGACGCATCTTATCGGGTCCTACCTGGTCCCGAAGGACTTATCCTATTCCTTGATTATCATATAAAACCTAGGGCCTCCTGGTAAAATTTACTACCGGGTCTGTCTTAATCCGCCTCTGTCCCCATCAAGCTCCTGCGGAGTGTAAGAGGGGGCTTGGAGAATAAGTTGCCCGGGCCTGATGGTTGTTTTTAATGCATTTTGGTAAAAATGATCTTATACAAATGTATGCTGAGCAAATATTGGAACAGCAAATGAACAAATATTTCATACAGATAGTGCGACGTAATTTGCAGTTTAATTGTACTTTCATATTATTTGAAACACCTATGTCTCGTTATCGAATTCGACGTGTCAAATATTCTTAATAATACTAATAATGTTCGCAGGATTGAATACTATTCACTCAGGCACAGCAGTATGCGTTACTTATCTTATTTTGAAGTTTCTCGGAGGAACAACTATATCGGTGATCGCCACTCTAATCTTCAACATGGTGTATCTACTATACGGTATGGAAACATTGCTATATTGTTCGTTGCGAAAGTATTTGACAATCCGTTTTGCAATAAAATGTTAACTTCTGTGTAACTATTATCACTGTACTGCGGATCTTTTTGCATTTATGGCTTATGAAAATGTACAAAAAAGGAATGTAAAATTCGACAGAATTTTGCGGTGAAAATAATATATTCATACTCGTAGAGTCTTTTAATATTTTCACTGTTTTAAATTGCATTCGCTCATTTTTAACAAGTGACAAGTGGAACTACAACATAAACTCCTAAAGGAGTTACTAATGTTTATTTTCATCTTCGCCAGGATATTACACGACAGCTACGGATGATTACGACATAAAGTGGACTATGCCACAGTGTGTGTTAACATTGCGGTTAATTGGTCTCGCGTTCAATGTGCTCGATGGCCGACAACCTGACGTACGTAATACAGATTGAATACTTCAATGTCTCATGAATAATCACGTTTTTAATCCACTGTCACCAGTGATACGGTTATTTACATACTTATACGGGGTGTTCCAAGTGTGCCGGACGATCAAAAATTACAAATAATATTGTTTCACTGAATTGAAAATATTAGAACGAAAACTAGATGCCTCGAAAAATTTCAAAAACAATTTTGCCGAACCGTATCACTCTAATAATTTAATTAACAACTGATACATAACATTTTTATCTTAGACTTACCACTATAAATCTTCCATCTCTTTTATTAATTTCGGCACTATTTTATTTTACTTATAAATATTACGGTAATATTACGTATACTGCATTTCTGAAGATATATAATTCATCTGAAGAATGTATCTTGTCGATTGCTAAATTCCTGAATCGCTTTCCTGTAGCCACAAAAGGATGTAACAATAATTCACAGTTGCGAGAAAATTCTTCTTTGTTGGTTAACTATATTCGGTTGTCATTTCACTAATGTTGCAATAATAAACTTAACTGGTGAATCACTGCGAAGAGAGGACGTATACAACTTTGGCGAAAGGACGGTGTATGAACGACTGGCCAATGGTTAACTGCTAACCCCGGACCGCAACTACATCTCTCTTCTTGTTCGATTATTACATGCACGCAACAGTCTCTTTCTTACAATTACTGCTGGCCGTTCTGAATTCTATTTTAACAAGGCTATAATGAATTACGTAATACGAGGAGCTAATTCACCAATTCTGGAAATAATCGATCGAAATTAATTATCGCAACGTTAGACCGTAAAATGGAACGGGTGACGTAGCATCACCCAGAAAGAAATACGATTCATAATTTTAGTAAAATCACAACATAAAACAATTTATAAAAAGGTTTTCTCTGAAGTTAGAAGCCTGAAGCAGAGTTAAAGTTCGCTGAACAGTATAGTTGTCGTTCCAGGCGAAATTATCCGCGTCGCAGAGGGAAGTGGCCTTAAAAGAGCGACCAACAATTTTAGAAATTGCAGCGTTCGTATATTTCCCGGGATCTTTCCTAGTCGGACCGCAATTTAGTATGAGAAGGTACTTGGACTTCGTAAATGGGCGCCTGCTGGTTGACGTAAGTTATGTTTAAACGAAATGTAATTCATCAAGGCAAAGCCAAAATAAATTGAGTCTAAAATAATTTAAATTGGAATCGACCGGCGCGTCTGATCACGACAGGACGATTCTACTTGAAAATACTAACGCGTGAGAATTTTGACGGATTTTCGGAGAAATGATTTCTTTCAGTGTTTTTAATGGAACACTTTTTTAAAAATAATTATGGTGTTCTTTAAAATCATTACTGTTGTTATGTGGTTACGTTTATATAATCATATATTAGTCAACAATAACGATATAGGAAATACCAAAATTATTATGAAAAATATTTTATCGACGAATAAATATACCAAATTGTTCTAATTAAAGGGCTGAAGAAATGAAACACGTTTTTGGCTTTGCGGACTCGATATTGATCGTAAATATCGAGTTCGTAGAACGATGTATAGCTAATAATAGTTACGCAAATATGATTGAGTTCTACCTTTTACGTTTTCAGATTTCCAAGAACGGACAATTGCCACCTTGCGTCGTTCCTGGAATTTCGCGTATACTCATTGGATTTGTATACATAACACTCTACCAATTAGGAACAATGTACACTTCGGATGAATACGTTCTAAGTCTCCAATTCCAGAAACTGTCGTTCTTTAAACGGCTTCTCGTAATTGGTTTCTGGGGCCATGTAAATATGTACAAATATATCGGTTGCTGGCTGTTCACTGAAGGAGTAAGTTTAATTCATAATTCTTTGCATGTTTCAGTTACTTCATTACATGATTTAACATCATTATTATTGCTTCAGGTCTGCACAACATTTGGTTTGACGTACACCGGAAAGAATGAGAAAGGCGACTGCCAGTGGAACGGTTGTGAAAATGTGAAATTGTACACCTTTGAAACAGCGAATCGGTTCAATCATTATATCATGTCGTTCAATACGAACACTAATAATTGGTGTGCAGAATATGTTTACAAGAGATTGAAATTTTTGGGGTCGAAGCTGTATAGCCAATTTTTCACGTTGCTCTTCCTTGCACTGTGGCATGGATTCCATTCAGGATACTATGTTTGCTTCTTCCTCGAGTTCATCATCATGTACGCTGAAAAAGACGTAAGTTCATTTATACGGATTTCTCAGGTCAAATAATTGACTTTTGAAATTGATTAATCAGTTGCCAGGAAGCACGATGAAGCAATAACAAAAAAATGAGCTTTTAAATATACATAAAAGCCCAGTCATGTCCTGCATGCAAATGCATTATGCACATTTTTTGTATATCATTTTCTTACTTGCATACGATGTTTTGCACACACACTCCTTGACCTGCGATTTATTTTACGGTTTCAATAATTATAACTTTTGTTGTAGATCGTAATTTCCTGAAAAAGGAGAATATTGATATAAATTGTAGGCCTGCATGTTCTCCAATAGTTGTATATTAAGAAAACCAAAATAGAATTTTATTTTCGATTTAAAGGAAATTATTAACATACATTTTTATCAGAATCTGTTCAGAATCTTCATCACGAGTATGTTTTATTAAAATTCTGTTGTTTATTTTTCAGCTGACCTGGATATTCGAGAAGCAGGAGAAGCTTCAAAGTTTGATGAAAGCTCACGTCGAGCTTCGAATGTTATTCGGAGTGGTTACGTTCGTCTACACATTCGTCTTCATGGGCTACAGCGTCGTTTGTTTCCATCTTTTATCGTTCTCCCGTTACAATCAAGTCTACTCTTCCATTTATTACTGCGGTCACATAATCTACCTGACCTACCCGCTGGTCTCTATACTGATTAAGAAGATGCTTCTTAAAAAACGTCCGACGAAGGTGGATTAAGATAAAGAAATGTTTAAGGAAACTATACATGTGATACGTATTTTGGTGCTTAAAGGAGTCTTGTTACGAAGATGAAAACACAAATTTTTTATGTACAAAGAACTTTTATATACTGTGTTTTTTGCGCGGGACGAACATGTCCTCGGATATTTTGAGAATTTATAGGAGCGAGCTTTCAGCTGATTTTAACGAAACTATATTGTACAGAGTTTTAGTTTGAGACGTTCAATGCGTACATTTATTTTTTTACCGGTCATCTTGATGTTAAGGCGAAATTGCACTCCAAAGTGTAGTATTAATACAGAGAAGCTAATGTAACGGCATTACTCGAAACGTATAGGACACCTTATACAGTACCAAAAAGTTGTTTATTTAAAACTGTTGAGGCTGTTTTATTAGATTTCAGTGAAACAATATGTCACTATAGATACATTTGAAAAAAGCTATGAGGTAAAGTTTTTAAGAAGACACGTGTAAATAAATCTACACAAGTTGTTCCCAGTTGTAATTTTTGTTTAGTCGAGATGTAGAATTTTATCCACGTCAATAGTTTGCTTCGTTGGAAGCTAAAGATTGTTGAATATGTTTGTTTAAAAGGTTTATCTTGAATGTACATATAATTCTGAACATATGCTTTACCGCCTTATTTAATTAGGGACTAATTCAGGTTTTGTATATGTACTTCTCAGTGATTATTGTGTAGAGAATTTAAGCTTTTGCCTTATCATATCATGCGAAGTGAAGATTTTAAAAAGGATTTTAAGACGAAAGAATATCATTCGATGAGCATGTTTTGTTTTAAATTCAGATGGAACACTATATTTCTGATATCGATATTTCACTTTTGGGATAAATGTAAATTTACAACGAACATAGAATAGAATTCTTATCTTGAACAATAAAGTATTTCGAACATAATATAAGGCAAAGGGTTAATGATGTTTACCAGATCAATGTATAATAGTACATGTAATACATCAGTTAGGTATTACTTTTATTCGGCATCTTGCCCGCGTGTTTAGCTAGCCTACTGTGTAAGCAGAGACTATATATTAATTTAATGGTGTATTATTTCTTTTATTGTAGTGATCATCTACTGAATTCTTCTTTCCGTAAAATATAAATTTAAGGATTCAAGCACTCCTTTAACGCACGGCTTCGATGTTAACTGTACGCGTATTTTCATAAATTTATGTTGTTCGAAATGGAACTGCTTAAAGGAGTATTTGCATCTACAATGATATAATATTTTTGCTATTTGGTGTAGTGTTTCATTCGTAAGGAATATTTGTGATATAACAGTAAGTGTTGTTTGAAATTGATGAATGGAAAATGATATGACCAACTGTTCACCATTTCGAAGGTGTATTAAGGAGACGTTGCACTTTCTCAGTCGAAAATTTGAATAATTTTTACGGGACTGGTAAAGTAATGAAAAAATATTTCGAATTTTCCTCTAAAATTTTCCGAGAATATCAATGAAATATACTTTTTAAACAGTAGACTTTTCCGACCCGAGGAAGTGCAATATCCCCTTAATAAAGCATGTTTATCACTAATTGCATTTGCGTAAATATTTTGGCTATGAATATATACACGTTTTACGCAGGCTTCTTGCAAAACTCTTTTAACATAATGGACGACTGACAATACATTTTACCAATTATGCTGTTATGCGCGGCTTGAACGAGAAGCACTTGTACCTAAGACCGATAACAATAAATCATTGATTATCGAGTACGACTGATAAACATGCTTGGTTACATATGTATGAAATCATTTATCTATTTCAATTTTGTGCATTGCCAATAATCACTCTTAATCGTATATCGAACGTTATCGCCATTGAATTTAAAGGAATTTTCAATGTGACTGATTAAAAAGTAAAATATTATTTTTCATACTTATATAGGACTATATCATTAAGAAAATGTCATTATTCGTGGTAGAAGTTGCAGAGGAAAGTCTATAACGAGAAGAGTACTCGGGATTGTTTTTAGTCACGTAGTTCCCAGAGTACACACTTTTCGAATTATTTTTGATAAAAAATTAATTAGTCGAATATTTAGAAAAGTGATCATTATCATATTACTTGAATAGCTGAATCTACAATGTGAAGTAACGTATAAAAGTGACGGTAAACTAAACGATGCGATGTATAAATTACTGTATCAAGAGTGATTCTCTGTTCGATTGGCATTTGAAACTGTATTCGAAATTTAAAAAAAAAATCGATTAGTCAAAGTGCGCGGAATTTTTATCGTTAAATTGTGTTATTAATTTCGATGAAAAATTAGCTACGTGTATGTGCGCGAAACTTTTACACGTATATATGTTTAAACATTAATGATTAGTCGTAGAGAAATTGATTTTCGACGAAACTGTTTCATTTCCACAAATATTTACCCTATCCTCTAATTTCTTCTTTTCGAAATAAAATTGTTTTAACATAAATTCAATCTTTATTCCGACGTGTACCAAAGTATTTCGTAGAAGAAATACTCCTAGACGGCTAGACCTTAGGCTTATCTTCGAGAACTGATCAAAACAAAGGGTTTCTACAAAAGTACAAATATATTTATTAAAATACACATACATAGATTACAATCATTTGCACTTGCATCGATTCAGCTTAAAAGTTTATCAGTGGATATTGACACACTCATTTTCAGAAACGTAGATAGCAAAGCTATGTTCGAACAAATTAGTCCAAGTCAATCAATTAAAAAGCTGATGCGGTAGAGTAGAAAGTTGATAGTCGAACATATTTAGACTTCGAATCTTTCTGTTAGGTTCTCCAGAAATTTTGCAAGTATAGTGAGTCGGTACCTCAAGGTACAGATAAGTAGCTAGGAAATGTACAGGGCTAAATAGTATCGACATCTAAATCTATTCACGGAACCTATAGTGATTAATAGCTGTAGCTTTTTGTATCACCTGCTGCAAGACTCAACGTTTCGAGATCTCGTAATCCATGAGCTATTGTTTAGAACAAACTCCCTGCGGTTTGAGATTCGTATGTTCTGAGTATTTCGTTCGCAGGAAACGAGTTTACGCGAGCTATAGTTATTCAATAAGGGCCACCGGAGCTTGATGGTGGAGCACCATAATTGTCTGAGGGTGGTGACTGCGGGGGTGGTCCGTATTCTGCACTTTGTTGCTCTTTCTGCAGAACAGAGATATAATAAATAGCACTATTATCTTCATCTATATTTTTCGAATATTTAAATATCTTTAGATCATGTATATAGGCCGTTTATAATTTCTCATACGACACTAATTTTTCCAACGAGTACCATGACCGTACTATCTATATACTATTAAGATATACGCGCCTGAAAGTTAAGATCTACGACGAAACACCTCCTTTCTTTTCCTCGTATTAAAACATTTTTAATAGCTAACGTGGTTCTCGAACCTGAAGATTCAAATCCGAATCCAGCACAAATTGGCTATTTGTTGTTGTAAATGATCAAACCTTTACGCCGCGAATAAAAATTTATAATATCCTGAAGATATATTACGATCGATAACCAATTAATTAATTATGAAAGTTAAGATATTTGATATTCCGAACAGAAATATCTCGAGATTGAATGATCGTAACAGTACGATCATGGTACTCGTTGGATTCGTCTTCTCACGCTCTGCAAGAATATCGACGAAAATGTATAGGGTGTCGTATAAAAATATATCTATAACATAACATAGTCGAAAAACTTGACGAAATCTTCACCTGTGTTTTGTATCTGATGAAGTAGACTTCGGGTTTGCTGGGTTGCGTTGGCGCCTGTGTCGGTAGAACCACTTCCGGTGCCTCTTCCGGTTTCTTCACAAGGACGTAGATCAAAGTCTTCTCTTCGTCTTGAGGCGGCAATGGTGGCAGAGCCGGAGCAGTTGGTGTTGGTGCTGTTGGTGCCTTTATGAAGACAATCTTGTAATGTTTCTGTGGTGCTGCTGCGGGTGGTATGTATTTTGGTGGCTTGTATTCCGGAGCTTCTGGTGGTGGCACGTGGACGTACACGTGCTTGTGAACGACGGGTTGCTGTTGAGGTGGCCCATAACGATCCGGAACCGATGGGGGACCATAACTACCCGGTCCACTCGGACCACCGCCGCTTGGTGGTGGGAAGTATGAACTTGGTGGTTCTGGAGCTGGCTTTGAGTATACTGTGGTTGCTACCAGTAGCAGCGTCGTCTAAAAGTTAATGCATAATGCTCAGCACTCGAATACTATTGCAAGTTCACTGATGTCTTTCTGAAGCGATCTTCTTCTTTCATAACCCACTCGGCACTGCGTTAATTTATTTAGCAGTTGTTCGAATGACACCCCACGCATTCAAAGTAAATATTGTTATCGTGAGATTGATAATTTGTAATTATGACAATACACATCAATGTACACAATTTTTAGTTTGTTAATGTAAATTAAT
Organism: Lasioglossum zephyrum; assembly: GCA_028455615.1. NCBI lineage: Eukaryota > Metazoa > Arthropoda > Insecta > Hymenoptera > Halictidae > Lasioglossum > Lasioglossum zephyrum. The sequence continues at coordinate 16,035,086 of CM052326.1, read as the reverse complement.
GTAAATTAATTCCTGTGATTCATGTAGAAAATGTTTATTTCGCTGTATTTGCAATCGAATTTATGAGAAAAATGGACACGTACAATTTAAAACAGTGAACGCGTTGAAAATGTTTAAGGACGTCGATATATTAGTTTCAGCTTAGTAGGATAATTAAAAGAAGAATACAATGTTTATTTGGCTCATGTGTCCTGCAATTAATGTGAACATTTTTTAATTTCGCGTAAAGATTCGCGGTCTAGTCATCCGTGTACGAAGAATGTAATAATCCTGAAGTGGAACAGTAAGAAAAACCTGTTGGCCACGTTACGGATTGATTTCTCGGTGGTTCCGGACACCCGAAAGTAATTTGGACAGTAAAAAATTGAGAAAGTGGATTCTTCGTGGTGCAACGTGTCCTTCGGCATGAGAAATTGGCAGTACGTGATCATCGACACCGGTTTGTTCAATGTCTCTGTGAATACTTTCATATGCCAAAGAAATGATAAATGTCAGCGGCGATCTTCCAAAGTTCATACATTGCGTTTTATATTAATCGACATATATTAACGAATAAAAAGATGTTTTTCAATTTTTGCAAATGTTTTGATATTACGATTGGTGAAAAATGACATGTAGAACTGCTAAAATGTACACACGATTTAAATTACTTTCCTTTCGTCAATTAAAATGTAATCAATTAGAATCGTGAAGCTTGTGGAACTATGTGTGAAAGTTTAATATGTCATCTCTACGGAGTTAATTGAAACAATCATAGGCGATCATCGAAATTAATTATTCGAAGTTACTACCTCGACAGTTATGAAGATGAAGTAGCACCTTTCGCTTCGATGGAAAATTAACGTTGTGTAGAACGATACAAAAGAAATAAATTTTTATTCGGAACTTTCAGTATCGATAACGATCACTTATGGTGACTTGTAATTAAATTTGATTTTTATCACGCATTCATCTTCAAGAGATGAAAGGCTTATTAGTTTCGAATTAACAGGAAGTGTGTGATTTCTTCTTCATTAGCATGTCGTATATAATTCAACGAATGCAAATAAATTTTTCCCTATTTCATTATAATAATTATTGTTGGAATCATTCATATATAAATAAACAAAGTTTTAAATCGAATAATAACATTTTCCTAATGTTCCAGTCGAATATTATCGAAATTTTTCATCGACAGAGAATCCTCTTTTCCGAACAAAGTAAAGGTATCATTACGTACAGAGCCACTGTAATTAAGCTATCGCGCTAATTATTTCCAGCGGGAACATCTGAAAATATAGTGGGCACATCTTTTACTTTTACTTTCGGGTTCTGGCTTTCTCCTTTCGAGACTGCTCGTTCTATATTTTTTCCTTCAACGCCAAAGGATTCGTTGTATCGCATTGTTTCTGGTCAGTTAATGCTTAATTTCTTTGATTATGAAATTTATTGAATAACTTGCTTAATTAACAGCTCGTACGTACACCGCGAATTCTAGTGAAATACCTTTCCGTAAACCTGGTTCCGTTTACTTCGTTTACTTATTCATTCCGCTCATCAATAACTACATTGCTTGTTTATATTCAAATAAAAAAATGTTACGGAACAACAAAACAAATTACTTAAAATTTCAATAATGCTATACCACTCTAATTAATACTAAATGAAAAAATGTAACGAAACAAAAAAACAAATAACTTCAAGTTTCAATACTGCTGCACCACCTTAATTAACACTGAATAAAAATATATAAGGGAGCAAAAAAAACAAATTAGACCCCATCAATCAATATTAAATAAAAAATATAAGGAAACAAAAAATCAATTATTTATAGTTTGAATATTGCCATACCACCCTAATTAACAATGTATAAAAAGATATAAGGGAGCAAAAAAAAATTATACCCCATCAATCAATACTAAATAAAAAATATAAGGAAACAAAAAATCAATTATTTATAGTTTCAATATTGACATACCACCCTAATTAACACTGAACACTATCAAATAACCAATTTTTAAAGCTAGAAAACCTAGGTATTCAGGAAATATAAATTTTCGTTTTATCTTCAAAATAAATAGTATAGTGCAAGGGGCTAAGTTACCGATCGCATAATATCGCATAAGTACCAGTAATGTGCAGTGGCAAGTTATTACGGTAAACGTGGGCCATCGTGTTCTTTTTTTCCACAGGAAGCAATAGACATAGTAATCGGCGCGGAAGGATAATGAAACGGTCGTTGAGCACCGAACCACGGCGAACAGTGAAATTTTCTCGAAGATGCGCGAACCAGTTAAACAGCCATCAAGATCGGTAGCGGCCGGCTCGGCGTGTTGTTCCGTTCAATCCCGTTGCGTATTAGGAGAAGACCAGTTACGTAAACATTACAATTTAACATGGTAGAAAATCGATTGCGAAACGGCGTACCGCGGTGTACCCTCGTTGCGTTTTCTGGTACATATCTACGTGGAAGCTACCTACGTGAGGACGAGACCGTCTCTACACGGAATACACGATTAACTTTCTTCGGGAAAACCATTTCGGGGCTTTCGAACGACCGTAACACCGTCCGGCGAAAAAGTATGGCGCGCACGGATCCGAAGAAACAGTTATGGTCGCACTACCCTTGTATGTACGTCTCTCAGTGTGAAAACTCATTATTTATATTTTGGCATTATCGAAATAAATCATTTGACAGAAAATATATGATAATATCTTATTTTTGCTACATTTGAAGTAATCATTTGTTAGTTCACTTGGACAGAATGAATTGAATAATTCGTACTTTTCAAAATTCTATTTATTTCATGCGCTAAAGGACATTTCTAAAAGCAAATGCAGTTGAACTTCAATGTCTCTCTCATTAGAAATTAACATATCTAAATTGAATAATTAGTTTAGCAACTTCAATAACCTCCTCTTCTGGTGAAATTATTTATTATTTGATTTGAACAATGTGATCAAAATAAGAGATTATTCAAATAAAATATTACTTCAAAATAAGCAAGCCAAACAGTTGAATGATTTAAACAGTTTGAAAATATTGTATACTGTATTCTCGATTAATTGAAATTATTAAGAAAAGAAACAAATGTCTACGTACTGCTGAATTATGCAATTAACGCGGACAATTTTGATATTAAATAAAAATCCACAGTCATTAGTAAAGTAACACTGACACGGTCTGCCAAGAAATTGCGTAAAAAACGAACGGCAGAACTATCTACGAAATCGTTTTGCAACACTCCAGATAAGTAAACGTTCTCTTTAAAAAAACCGAATTCAGTCGAAAAGTCATTTATCATTTTTTTATAATGCGATTCAAAATTTCAAACTATAAAAGAGTGCGGTGAAATGGAACTAAAGTATCACTTAAAGCCGCGTTCTCGTCGACACGGTTCTTCGGAATAAATTTCTTTGAGCGAATCGCCTTGTTAATTCTACGGCGCGATTTAGAGCGTAAAATGAACTCGCACCATGCAGATTATCACACATTATCATAAATCAGTATTCTTTCGACTCGATTTCTTTCGAGCTGCTAAGGCGCGTTAACACGTTGTTTTTAAAAAGGAAAATGGAACTTTTCTGTTCGAAATAAGGCATTCCCTGTCAGTTTAAACAAATGGTATCATATAGAAATTATTTTTTATCGTATTGTAAAACAAGCTTTAAACGAACTGGCTACTCGTAGAAGTTTGAATATTCTTAACTTTCAATAAAAATAGCTACAATGATGTTAGTTTCTACTCGTTGTGCATTGTAATTATAGATTGCGAAAATAAAACTATGGCTTTTCACTTTTTGTTACTCTCTATTATACTTTAACTAGATTCTGTGTGTTTATTTAATTGAATTCTTCTGAATTTATAGTAATAAACCATTGTAAAAATATAGTCTAAACAATTTCTTTTTAGTGTTTGTTAATTTCTATATTACAATTAAACTGTAGATTTGATGTTAATAAATCATTGCAAAAACACAGCCTCAACAATTATTAATTTTCTTTTTTTAAATAGACTTTATAGATACATTTATGGCAAAATGAGTGAACCAAATGTAAAACAATGTACACATGTAAACAATTTAAAAATAATGAATTATTCTCATTAAAATGATAAAAAAGGAAATAAATATCATCTTGATATTACTCAATGAACAATTTTATATTTAGCACAAAAATCCTATCCACTTACTATTAAAAGAAACGATCAGTTTCACCTTTGCGAATTTCTCAGAGAACAAATAAAATTTGTGAAAAAGAATTCAAGCGAAGGAGATCCGTAAGTGCGCCGTGAAATTTGCGGTGAAATTGCGACATTTATGGAACGTCCAGAAAGGTCCAAAGTTGTGAGAACCGGTCACCGGTACCGCAGTAAAAGTATTGAAAAATGGAGTCGCCGGAGATTGTGGGATCCAATAAAAGATATTGCTCGTTCGATTACAAGTTGCGAAACCAATGTAAAAAAAAGAACCGTACGATTTTGAACGACTACTTTCACTACAATTCACTGTCTGGTGTACGAGCACATGAAGAAGATTTATCTACTCGATCTATCGCGATACTGTGTGGAAAAGTAAAATTTTCTTGAGCTGAATGGAATATGTTTAAACGAAATAAATTATGAAAGAAAAAATGAAAATCACTTCTTGAATATTGTCTCATTCCAATTTCAAGAATTTAGTTCAGACTCCTTGTCAATGTACATGAAGGTGTAATTTGAAACAGCAAAAATATTAAAACAATTAAAAAATACTTTCATATTATTTCCAATCTATTAACCATACTAATAAGGAAAATAAATTTCTATTTCACTCCAGTCTGTTGCAATTTAGGTAGGAAATTTCTAACTGTGACTCAAAGCATTGATTGAATATAATTCTGTGCTTAATAAATAGTTTAATAGTTTAAAAACGGATTAATACGAAATTTTAAATCCACTGTGTTCCTACAAATAATCACCCAATTCACAAAAGAGAAAATGAACTACTTCGAACACCTAACAGAGTAGCAAAGAAATAACTGTATTTTCATCGACCTTAACCCCTTACCTTAGAATGACATCATAGTTTTTGGTTGTCAACCTTATTTCGAACTTTCCATCATGAACTAGCATGTGGCATCTATGTTACACTGATTTTAAATAAAAATTTATTTCCCGTCGTTGTGTGCTTAGAACGTCAGATGGAATAATTTCAAACCTTGGATTTGAATTGTGAGGCAAGGGGTTGGCGGATGTTTGTAAAGTTTTGCGACTCCTCGCGAATACACTGACAGGCTAGGTGAATTTACGAGCCCGTTGCGTGAAGTCTAAAATGTTCACTTTTAATTGAACGAGTGATCCTAAGGTTTCGAGCACGACCGGCCGATTTATCGACGTGAATCTGTTTCTGTTAAGGATACGGTTCACCGGATAGTTCGTAGCCACAATGTGGGAGCGGATGTGGACTCACCAGGTAGAGCAGCATGCTCTCTCGTTGGATTTCGCGGCGACTAAGAGGGTAACGAAGCCGAAACGTGGACGTTGCAAAGAGGAACGTCTTTCACTGGCGATCTTTCACCGTTGTGTTGGCCGGATCGACACATTCGGACTTTTATACGGGCCCGAAGAGGGGAAAAGGAGCATCCTCGATCTTCTTTCTTCGCCTGTTCAATCATCGATCGGTCGATCTTCGTCCGTAGGACTACGTAACCCTGATCTTATTACGATTAACGGCATCCCCGGATTCTTTTTTCCCCCTCGGATTTACCTACTACCACGGATCGCAGAATTGAAATTTACAACAGCCATAGTTTGGGAAACGTTGCGCCATCCTGAGCGACTAGTATGCAACTGCAAACAAAAGGTCTCAAGCGGATCACTCATTTAGACCATTCAGACGTTCTGGAGTTGATTAACATTTATTTTTATCGAATTTTCGGCTGGGGAAGTATCCTGTGGATGTAGCCGGTGGTGAAAGGAACTTCCGAAATTTGTTCAGTATTTTATTGCCTCCTAGAAGTTAGCCCCCCACTTGTTGAATTAAATAATTTCATCAGTTGTGCTGAATTGTGCTATGTTTGTGCTCGTATATTACAACTATAACATGAAAAATAAGATGAAAAATTGAGATAAACGATTTTTTGAGTAGTCCCCTACTTTTCATTTTTTTTTCAATTTTCTTAATTGTGCTAAGTTGTGCTGGTTTTGTGTTACGATTGTGCTAAAGTATTACTTAAAAAAAATAATAAATAAAGAAGTTATAGTGAATCATCGTTTTGAACATCTAATTAACGTTTAAGTAAGTAACAATCATCCAAACAGCATATATAATCATATATCTGAGTTGTGCTAGCCTAGCACAACTTAGCACAATTAAGAAAATTGAAAAAAAAATAAAAAGTGGGGGGCAACTCAAAAAATCGTATTTCTCAATTTTCCATCTTATTTTTTACATTATAGTTGTAATATTCGAGCACAATATAGCATAAACACAGCACAATTCAGCACAACTGATGAAATTATTTAATTCAACAAGTGGGGGGCTAACTTCTAGGAGGCTATTTTATTACTCGTTTGGATTTTAGAGGGTCTTGAGATTGGCAAAAGTTGCAATACATGTGGCATCGTGGTAAACGATAATTTTTGTCTTAAATCATTTGAATTCTATTTTTTTGTACCGTTCTTGTTTAATGGATTTTTATTTATGGTGTCTAGTATCGGAATGCAATTTTTATAAGTATTATCTATTCTTCCGTTTAGATTCTGAGTGTTTGAAATTAATTCGACGCTGAACAGGATACAGAAAAGAAAGCTGGGTCACGAAGCCAAAATTGAAAAATTGTTCTACCTCACTATCAAATAAATTTCACGATAAAGTCGGTAATAAAACGTCCAGAACAGAATAATTTGTAACTGCATAAATGTGTTGTTCTATTAATAAATGTGCTTTCGTATTGTGCTGAATTAAATGATACCAAATTATTATATTAACGCTCTACCAGCACGTATCTAACATTTTTGAATTTAAGATAACAATTATATAGTCGAAATCTTCTGAAAGAGAAATATTAATCACATGCTTAAAACCTTTTTTATTTGAACAAACAAGTATATAGATATTTTTTAAAATTTTATGTGATTAATAATTTTAGTATTTAACACACCTAATTTCACAAATGGAGTTTTAACCGTGTGGTAGTCAATTACAAAATTACTATATTTATAGATTACAAGATGATTGCAAGTCATTGAAGTTACCACAGAAAAAAGTGGGGTCTGTTTGACGTCACGAATGTCGTAACAATTTCGATCGCTTATTCTTGATCACAGCCAATTTTTTCGGCGGTCAAAAATAAGTTAGTTTTCCAACTAATCGTTGCTAAATCGACCGAATCGATTTGCGAAGAATGTATTAGCATTCGGAGTAAATCATCGTGGGCAAAAATCATCGAATTCCGGCGTTGCGTTGGCGTGCTCGGTCAGCACGTGAGATTCGAAGCGTAAATTCGCTAGCATAATTTCAGGATTTAAATGCGAAACCGAAGGATATCGGTGAAGAAATAGTTCAGCGTGGCATCAGAACCAAGTTAAGTTTCAAATGAAAAGTATTGCGCACTCAAGTCATTCAGTCATTGTGATGAACACTGTAGAAATTCTAATTAGAGCGATTACTAGACCACAGATTTTATGCGTTTATAATAAATATAAATTTTGGCAAATTTTTATTTGCATAAATATTTGCAGTCTAGTATTCGCACACTTTCGAAATTGTATTATGAATGAAGTTGACGAAGAATGCAAAATTTTTCGCCCACATATTTTCGCCCACGTGGTGAAAATATTATGGATTTTTGGAAAGTCACAATTCAATGTCACGCGCCAATACTATTTTTTTGCTAAATCCGTTTAGTCCCATTATCTACAATAATTACCATATAATCTGTAATACTTATTATAACTGTCTTCCATTTTATGGAAAAATGATTTCTGACAAAGTTACACTGTTTCGAAGGTTGTATGCGATAATGGCAGAGAATTTTTTTATTGATATTACATTTTACGAGATTCAAGGTTACCAGTAATATTTCTGAATGAACTTTTCGTTGTTAAAGAGATAATTGGCAGAACAGTTTCGTTTTACTGTGCAGCGATTTCTGCGGGAAATAAAAAGTGGTGCTAAGAGAAAAACCAAAAGGAGAATGAACGATGGTTTCACACGGCATCAGAACCAGTGCTGAATACATATCGAATAAAAAGCAAAGTCTTTCTATTAATCTTCTTTTAATTATCATATTTTATATATTGTATATATGTATTGTATATATATATATATGCATTGTATATATGTATATATTATATATTTTATATATGTATAATTGTATTCACATTATATCAATATTTCTGTAGATATTTCATTTATTATATATACTTGTTTATAAATTATTTTCGACTTGTTAAAAATTATTAGAAGAAAAATGGCACATTTATTTAACCTATGTTTCTTACTAATTGAGTTGGACAATTTTCTATTTCGTTATTAATAAGCAGCAAATCTTCATGCAAAATTACCATTTTAGATAATGAAAATAATACGAGAGTGTTAAGGGAGGAGGGAAAAAGAAATTCGAAACTATTGATAAAATATCTGAGATCAAAAAGGGTAGGTTTAAATAAAATGAGACTGGAAAAGGTAGATTTGACTTAAGATCACCGAATAATTCATTGCATTCGGTCCTGGTCGAACGCAATAGGCGTTTCGTTCTAGAGAGCGAGAGTATCGTCCACGAGAAAAACAAAAGCAAACGAAAAGGTAGTACCTACACAGTTCGTATCGCAACAGATCGTTCCGAGATTACAAGAAATCCCGATTACATCAAAGCTCGTTGGGTAAGCGGCGCGGATGCGCTGGTCAGAAATTCTCGGACGAGCTCTTTCGAGTCACGAGGGGCGAGAGCTAGGCTTCTCTGGATCCCTCGATCGCCGAATCGCCGGGGAGTGATCATGGTAGCGACGACGAACGAGCGACGACGTTCCGAATCTGGTGAGGTTACGAGAGGACGTCCTTGATATCGGCCTGAATTCTTCCGGACGCATTCAAGCATTTTCTCCGTAACGTAATTCCAGAGGCGAGCGAGCGAGCGAGCGAGTCGGGCAGGAGAGACGGGTAAAATGAAGACGAGCGAAAGTGTGCCCGGTAAGGTGGCCCTCACGGTGAAAGTCAAACTAATTACGAGACGGGCATGGGCACGTAAGGTGCCCGGAGAGCTAGCGTTGCAAAACAATCCTCTTCGCTACGAATATTAACCCGGAACACCTGCCCGCTTTCCACTGCCGCCTCTCCCGGGGGCTTCTGCCCGAATACCTTCTTCCCATCCCTTCCAGATACTCTTCGTCTTCCACGGGACATCTTGCATCGATGAATCTTCGCCCTAAATTGCTCCGCGTTAATCTTCCACCGGTGCCACCAGCTACACTGGCCAACATGTTTCCTTGTCCGGCCGGTTTCAGCGGCGTCAGACAGGCTTTCCTGTACAAGAATGTTGCTTATCTCGAGTATACCAGTTCAATTGAACTGGACCGTCTCCTATAACGCCGGCTATCTCTGCTGAATGCTGTACAAATTAATTCCTGACCCTCACCAGTTGGAACATTAATTAAACACGTTCACTGCCACTTGGAAACTTGATATTCTTTCATTGAAAACTTCAAAAATTCATATACAGTGGAACTATAAAGTATCCAGACTTCATTCAGATGTAGAATCATTATTTCTCTTTGGAAATTCCATTGGAAGACTAAATTAAATTAAACAAACGTCGTACTTGTGTACGAATCATTATTTTAACCACTTGCTGTATTTGAACAAAGTCTAATAAATATTATGTGAATGTTACGCGTTTGTTTTTCGATGAAATAAAATTTGAATCTTTGTAATCGATATTTAAGCATTAAAATAAGTGTCGCCATACAGAAAATGTTAATTTTTTTTCTCTTCTACGATATTTTTCGGGATAAAGACGTTTCAATCACTGTAACTGTAAAGAAAATGTTACGGCGAGGGGTTAAGGACTATAAATTACTAGTACTTGTAAATTAGGTTATTAGGTTGAATTAAAAACATTTTTACAATTGGGTCAAACAGCTTTTTTTATAGATGTTAGGATCACTAGGTAATTTATGAGAAGGATTAAAATAAAAAATGTCGAAATTTCGAAGAAAAAAGTAATTTACTAAATTCAGCAATGTTGAAATTCAGATTAAACTGACCGTGGGCTGAACTGGATGCGCCGAGACCTTGCAAGTTTGCATATTTCGACATATTCATGTAAATTACCACATAGCTTTATTGATAATAGTGTCGGGAGTCCCCAATGCTATCTATTTGTCTAGTCATTGAAATTTATATTTATCTTGACGAGTTCTAGCCAAACAGATCATGTCATTCATCTCCACTACATAGTAAATTGATTTAAGTAAGTAAATATGATTTCTCAACGGTTCTAACTACTTTTCTATAAACTTTCAAACGTTCAACAGTTGGGGAGAATATCTGTCAAACGTTGCATTTCTGATTTATACAAAAAAGTTAATTCACTTTGTTATACAAACATTCCTTTTAATATATAGAATAATGTAATAAATATATGTATGTTACTAAATTCCTTTAAACCTAGATGAAATTCTATTTTGGTTTTGTTAATGTATAGTTATTGGAGAACCTGTAGTACAAAAAAGGTTCTAATCACTGAAACCGTAAAATAAATCGCAAGAGGTTAAACATCCTACTGTGCGACGAAAATTAATTGTTCGCCATCATCAACCATAAAATGATTAATATTAGTCAGTAATTTATGTTTCGAACGAATTCAAATAACCTGGGAAGATAAAGAGAGAGTCATCATTTTGTAGAAACTGTAAGAAAGAAGAATTTCTTAAATTCTTCAAGTTCATTATGATATTTTTCGTCACGGTGAAACATTCGATTTACGTATGTTGCTTCTGTGAGAATTTCCTAAGATGTACATTCTTCTTTTCCTAAAAGATTGATATCACTGATGGTTGCTTAAACGACAATCCTAATCCGACAAGAAAGACATTAAGCCATCGCATAAATTAACATCAGCCTCTTCGTCGTAGTCTTCATTCCACTGCAGTTTCGTAGTTGTAAGGAAGTGCGGACAATTTAGCGTATAGTCGTAAATGCTCTTACAAATGAGAACGGTGGAACAAGTTGAGTGGTGTTTGTTGTAGGGAGAAAGTATCAGTATGCTAACTATGTTCAGTATTTTAGCGCCATTCCAAGTAGCTTTGCGGGAGAGCATCGATTACTTAATTTTCGGCTACTTAATCATTCTAGAATATGCTGTGCAACGTACTATGATTCGCACTGTTATGGGATGTTACGTGCTGTCCAAAATTATCGAGCGTAACGTAAAACATCTTCTCACGACATACTAACAATTTTACGTAATACGTCGGATATTTTACTGACTGAAAAAATGCTCATCCTCTTTTTTCCACCATAAAAAAATAAATTAACTGAAAAATTCGTGTTCAAATTGGAATGACGTGCCTGTTTGAGAGGAGTGATTTTCTTGTGATAATTGATCTAGATGAGAAAAAAGAACTTTTTAAAAACCACGCTTATATTAAAATGTACTAAAAAGGAGAAAATAATTTTTTTAAATATTAGTGACTATATATAAAATCGTGGAGCGCTTAACTATATTAACGTAATCTTCGTGGGCGCTCCACGCTTTTATTTATAGTGACTAAAAAATTTATTTTCTACTTTTTATATACTCTGCTGAGATTTTTTTATCTCTTGAACGCATAGTTATAAAAAAATTTAATATTCGATTGTCATCCAGTTCTGAGCTATGTTTAAAGTTTCAAGTCTGTAGGTCATCGGAAAGTGGTTTAAAATTCGATTACAAGATATGATACAAACACGGCAAGCTAATGTAAGCGTGGTAATAATGAATTAGTTTAACTTCAAAACGGTGTCAGCTGTAAAACTGGTTTATAAAATAATATCGTAGGACGTTAATAGGATCTTTAAAAAATTCTAGTCAGGTGTTCGGAAACGGTTTTTGATCCAGCGTGTGTGTCACATGCTGCACGCCATGCGCCGGATACAAATAGCTGCATTAACTGTGCACTTTCCATGTTGCATGCCGGCGCGTCGACGTGTGCGGGCCGTATACGGGCAATTGCTTTCAGTATCAAAATCCAGAAAAGTAAAAATCTCAGGCTCGTCGCATGATATTGCTTAAAACTTACTGAAATTATGAAAAAGGGAAAATGCATTTTCGTTCAATCTCTGTTTCTTATAACTAGATTATAAGTACTAACTATAAAAGATATTTCAATATCATAAAAATTATTGATTTTACGTATACTCTTATGTTTTCACTATAAGCTCCTAAAAACTCATTTTCCTCGGTTTGCTAGTTCAACTATTATAATTTAATGGGAAAAAATGTTGACGCTTTATTTTGCACGTCTATAAAACCAACTTAAGATTTCGAAAAATTTATAGAAAGAGTAGATCGAAAAGTATTCGGAAGCAGTGGAATAAATTAATTCACACATCTCTGAATTTATCCGAGTTCTCTGAACTGTGTCGTCATTTGTTCTTATACAGTAAACTGATGGCCTGTCAATAATGCAACAGGCTTTACGTACTAAATGCATTTAAACGAAGTAATAAAGAATAATAGTAGTGTAAGGTAATAAAGACTAATAGCAACGTTAAAATGGCTGACAAAGAAGAGAAGAAGGAGGAAGATGAACGGTTCGAGTACATTTATACATACCTCACACTGTCGAAGAAATTAAAGTCTGACAGATGGACGAAAATGTTATCAAACGCGGATTTTAAGGTATAAAAGCTATTTTGTACAACTACAGAAAATTACATAGATTAGAAGAAAAAACACAATAAAGTTCTATAAAAATGCTATAAGTCTTTTATTACTGTCTACTTTAATTAACCATGAAAATTTAATCAATGGTTACAAATTATTTTTAGACTTCTCTAAAATGTTACATGTACATAGTGATTTTTTTAGTGGATTTCTTCTCTTAAATTTTTTTAAACGATGCCTGCTTTAAGTTGAAAACAAATTAATGTGATAAATAGCACGATTAATTGCACCTACTCGCATCCACAGTTCGATCATGAATAAACATACATAAATGTATAAAAACTGAGCTATATAAGTAACGAGATGTACACTGTGGTCGTTATCGAACTCTGTTACGACGTGTAGGTTCGATCAGATGGATCTAGAATTGATCGAATTCCTTTTACGGTTCCATTTACGTAGGATCTCATTAGCAAGTTTTTTACTACGCCATCGGAGATGATCCTGGTATTGCAAGTCACATCAGCTGGTGTCTTGACACCTTATCTAGAAATAACGCAATCCAAGAGAAAGCTGACGTACTTCATAAAGAGAAGACCACAGCTAGTTACCGAGACTAATTACAAGGACCTGCTGATTCCGGGTGACATGGCACCGAATCCGATCGAAGAATTGGCAGTTCTCGTGGAGGATGTTAGTATTAAGTTGGAAAGAAAGTTCGTAGCGTTTTCAAATTAAGAATCGAAGATAAAATTAAGGTATTTGTTCATATGTTTATTCAATGACATGAAAATTTACCTCGAAAATAGATAAAATAGATAATAAATAAAATAGATAAAATTCTTTGAATAAATATCTAAATTTTAGATTTCAATTTTAAGTTTCAAACGCTACTAACTTTCGTTCCAACCCAATATCATTAACACTATTTTATTATTCATTCATCTGGTGATTAAGGGATGAAACTGTCTTGGTTCTAAACAGAGAGTGACTTTATCGACGAAATTCTTGATCTCGAAGATTAAGCAGTTTAATAAAATTGTTGTGTAGAAAATGTTCAAGGTTTTTAACTTGATCATTTCGATTATTTTTCCAGGCATACGTTCCCATTTTATCTAATACGAAGAATCATATTGGCTGGCCCGAGGTTACCAGAGCAGATGTCAAGAAACAAATATATAATCTTCGAACTCTGATCTGGCAGGTAAATAATATTTATCCTTGTACAGTTTTCCGCAAATAATTGATGAATGATTTAGGTTAAAGGAAAAATAACAGGGCAAACGTTGCTTCCAATGCCAATGGGCATCGAGGATATTCTTCAAGAAGAGAATTTGTCTCCAATCGACCCTAAAACACTCGAATTGAAAAACAACATCGAGAAAATCGTGATCAAATGGGCGAGTCAGATCAATGAAATCTTGAACGAAGAGTTCACTAAAAAGACAGGAGCACCTGTTCCGGAACAATCTGGTAATTGCATTGTTGCATAATATAAACAGTTGTGATATTAATTTTGATGCCACATACGAAGTATAAAATAACACGATCAATTGTTTCAGAGATGAATTATTGGAGCATGAGACTGAAGAATATGGAATCACTTTACCGACAATTGAAAGATCCAAGAGTGATCAGCATGCGCATGTTTTTGCAACAAATGGAGAGTCCTTATTCGGAATATTTTACAAATTTAATAAGGAGTGTAGCTGTAGGTGTGTAATATGTTTTATTACCCACAACTTAATAATTATTATTCTCTTTTAAAATTAATGTAAAGATTAAATTAGTTTTTTGCAAATAGTGAATAAATATGAAATATTGGCATGAAAGAATTTTCATATAATAGAATAAGAAAAAATTTTTTAGTACTCATATTATACGTAATAATTAAGAGAAAATTGGATAAAATATATACAATTTATTTGGATCTTCCTTCAACTCGTGATTTTTAATAATGTTTTTTGATTTCAGCACTGTTAGAAACCAGAGATATTAATTTATATTTGAAACCTTTGGAATACAATTTTCGAGATGTCGAGAGCTGCGAATTCAAAGATCTAGGAACAAAAGTGAAAGCTCTGCTACATTGTGCCTGTCTCATGTGGTCGAACTCAAAATACTACAATTTGGAAAGAATGATTGCTCTGTTGCAAGAAATTTCGGATTTGGTGATATCTCAGGTATATATATTCTAATATAAAACATGAAATATACAGGGTGCACCTAAAATGTTGTACTCTATTTGAAAGGGGTGATTGCTGAGTTTAAAGTATTCATACTTTAAATGTTAAATGTTAAATGTTAAAGTATTCATACTTTGAAAGTTGTCTAAAAGGTCAGTAATTAAAGTGGTCAGTAATTTAAAGTGCAACTGGTCTCGTTAATTATGAGAATACAAATTGCTACTCTGACTTCTAGAAAGTAGTTCAATTTCTGTAATGTAATTTTTAATATACTGGAATCATTTGTCTCGGTAATGACCTTCGTACTTTTCAATTATTCATTAAAAGCGTGTATCTTTTCTTCAAAGTACACAAGAATTTTATTAGTTGTGGATTTTTCGAATACTTTGCTACGCATTGTAGTTTTAAATAACAGCCTGCACAGGAATAATTTGACTTTCCTTATGTAGAACACGAAATCGTCACACACATTTGACGCTGGTCGCGAATAAATTAAAAATAGTGGGTTGCACTCATTCGAACGTAACACTATTATACACACTGGCCTGGAAAGTTTTATTTCCAAGTTGAAATTCCACATTCTTTAAAGTCACCTTTCAAATATTCATTTTAATCCTTTCATTCGAAAACAGAGATTTTATAGCCGAAGCAAACTTATTTTCATATTTTTAATGTCGATAATTGCTAACAGAAATTCATTTTCAGTGGTCATATTCTTTTAATCGAAGATGCAAGTTTTTTAATTATTGTGATTATTGGTTGATCTCAAAAATTTAGGATTACTATGGTGTTCTGTAGTGGGTAATTAGACCAATTAGTCTCATTGTTAAGTTCATAGTTATTCCTTCGTATACCACATTCAGTAGAATTACCCAAAATAGTAATACATTTAGATCTTGGAATTTTAACATATTCATATTACGATGCCTATCTTGATAGCAACTCTAGCTTTCGGTAATTTCAAGATCTAGAACACGAGATTTAGTAAATTTTTTAAATTATGTAGGCCATTAACAGTCTCACTTTTGTACCTAACAAACGCAAGATGTAGATGTAGAAAAGGATAACGTTTCGAAATATTTCAGTCAGTGAAGTACATAAATCCGTCAACGTTATTCGAAGGAGACATCGAAGAAAATAAAGCAAAAATAGCGGAAGTCCTACCTATCCTTGATTCCTATCAAGAGACGTTTCGATATTTTAAAGAAAGAGTTGAGGCTTATTTCAAGGGATCTATTGAACCTATACTTTGGACATTTCACGAGAAATTTGTATTTGAAAGAATTGAGAAGTTTGAGAAGAGACTGAAAGAGATCGAGGTTCAATAGCAATTAATTTTTGTGTTTAGTTTTTCATTCTTTCTTTATCAAACTTTTACTAACGTATTTCTGACATTTTTCTGACTTAAATGAGTCCAAAGACGATTCAGTAAAACCTCGATTATTCGAACCGATTCCACTGGTTAATAAACAAAAAAATATGCTCCGAACTGTGTCGTGCTCGGACTCATTTTAATTATCTAGGTGCACGGTAGTGCACCAGCCAAGTTCTCGCACTACCTCCTTTTACACGAAACATCTTAGCCATTTTTTAGAGGCTTGTAACTCTGAACTGGAGGCAGATGGGGAGATGTAATTTCGTACACTTTTTAAATGGTATCACGTCTCCATATTGACAAAACATTAATCTTCCAACATTAGTAGGTTCCGAGATATAGGACCTCAAAAATCGCTGAATAAGACACTGACTGACTGACTGACAGATCATCAAAACCTTTCGGGTACTTCCCATTGACCTACAAACTAGAAATTTGGTACATAGGTTCACTATAACAAACCATTGAAGCAATAATTAACAAAGTTTGAAATTTTAAACCTCAGAAAGAAATTTTCAAAAGGCTCAACCCAAAGCATATACGATATGCCCAACCACATGACGTATGTAGTCTTTTGAATTAAAAAAAATATAAAAAATGGCGGTATCTTAGTAACGGTGAAAAAATGTTTAAGATTTAACGAATCAGGGATAAGAGAATACCTACTTGATAATTGATATTGTATCTCCATGTAACTCTTTAAAAATTAAATAGCATTCTTTTAAACTAATTTTTACAAACGCTTTCTTCAGCATTGCAAGAGGTATTTCTAAGCTAAGGAACTTGGCTGTATTTTGTTTGATCTCACAACTTTTTACGGCCATAGAGAACTTGGCTCCTGTTTACAGGATGTTTTTGTTGGGTAAAAATGTCGCGAATATGTTGGTATATGTTTCATAAAAAAATAATTAAAAGCAAGAAAGTTTCACCACTTTTTATATTTTGTCTGTAGTCGTTATTCGATATAGCCGAAGACTACCTAAAACTAGAAAGAATAGAAATGACTGGTTTAAAGGCAAGATCATTGCTTAACATGACCAACGAAGTCTACGAAGACTTTGTTAAATCGTATGAATATTTTGGAGAAGTGCCTTACGAAGTTCTCTCTCCAGATGAGACGCAATTTACCGAAGATTTAGAAGAATTTTTCATTAAGGTAATTTATCTAAATAATGGAATACCAATGATGAAACAACTAAGAGACTAATGTCAGTTTTGAAATAAATTAATATGAAGATTTCTCGTATGAAAGGTGGAACAGTTTGATCGACGTTTGGCGAGCATTTTTGAACAAGTATTCGTGGAATGTCACAATTTAGAATTAGCATTTAAGTTTATATGGATGATGGGAACTATTGCGAATAGACCTCTGATTATGTCACAATTGTGGACTCAATATGAGTTCGTGGCCGAGAAAATTGATCAGCATTTCAGTAATGTAAAGGTAAGATAACTTAAAACTGATTCGACTTCTTTTTTCCATAATTAAAAAGTAGAATTCGTCTCCGCCCATATATCATTTTATTAGGATGAAAGTAAAACGAAGTAGCATTGTTTAAACCGACTTTCAAGCTGCGGTATAATTTTCCTAAGAAACTGATGCGTTAATGAATAAATTATTTGCTATTACATGAATTTACTGAACTCTAAAAACAATTTCATTTCGCAGATCTTGTTCGACGACAATTTTGTTAGAAAAGATCCACAGGTTTTACGTGCAGCTGTAAGTCAATACTTTCCACCTGTGGCTGGGGCTTTGTGTTTATTAATGAAATTACGTGAAAGATATCATTTTCCAGTCGAGTGTGCAAAATTATGCGACCATCCTCTAATCACAATGAAAATGCAAAGCGACCTCAAAGCCAAATACTTAGAACTCGAAGTAATTATCAATAAAACTGGCAAATAAATTCTTTAAATATCATTCTATATCTGCAAGATATTAATATACTGTCATTACTATAATGATTTCATTGTTTTCTCAAAGGGGCTCATTCATGAAAAAGAGCAAGAAATTTTCAACGCGTGGGCGGAAACAGTGCCAGAAATTCTCGAACTTCATTTAACGAAACCATTGTTCCGCATTGGAGACGACCGCCTATTGGAACTGAATTTTCATAATGAGTTAACAACATTGTTAAGGGAGATTCGTTACATGATTATAATGAAGAGAACCGATCTTTCAGAAGAGGCACTTAATTTTTATAACGACTCTGAATTTTATTCCAAGAGCATTTATGATCTCAATATAATTATAGAATGGTAAGTGATAAGTCTGAGATGATAAATCATATCTTTATATGCTCGAGGCAGTTAGAAGTTAATTAACTGATTCTTTAAATCATGAAAACGCTCGTGAAAACGATAATATAATCAGATCTGATAATTGTGTCTCAGGTACAACAGAATACGAAGTGAAAGTGTTCCGGTAGAGTTCCAATTAGTAGAAGAAGACGTTGAAGAGATTGACAATTTAATTAATTATGGCCAAGAGAATTATAATTGGAAATCTCCAGGTATGTATCAATGTTTTCAACCCAACAGTGCTGTACCCTAGTTCAGGGCTGTATGACTTTTCCCCCTTCATTTGTGCTCCCTTCCCTCATCTGTCGACATTGTGTACTTTCTCTCCCGAAAAAAGTCTAGAAAAATTTCTCTGCAAATCCTCGAAAATGAAATGTATTCTAGAGGTCCCGGAGTACATAGACAGTTTGTCAGCGATGGTTAAAAAAGTACATGCTCGAGTGTTCCGAGCACAGGAGAATTTGAAATACGTTATGGACAAACTGTATTTCTGGGCAATGATGCCAGTTCTGTACCGCAAAGATGCGAGGGACGATCATTTATTAACGATCGCAGACAAAGACGATCGATTCGAGGAAAGATACGCGGAGATCGCGGCTACTGCTGAAGAACTGAATCGTATTTTGGAGGAAAATTACAAGTTGTTTTTTAACTTGTTGCCGGATTCGTTTTACGAAGAGGAAGAGCTGGAAGATCTTGACGGTGAGCTACTAATAAATTTTGCATTGTAACGACGATAGTTTTTAGTAATTAGGAAATGCAATTTTTAAATTTGTACCTTTTTTATGCCGTAGCAGCGAGTATGATGGACCAATCAGAAATTTTAGACGAAAAAGTGAAGGAGACTCGTAGGTGATGCGACCAGGACTTCTGACAAATTAGATTTTTTTATGTGAAAGTGAATTACAGTGATTTCGGTAGTCAAATTATTAGATTAACAGTACGAAAACTATGTTTTTCATATTTTACGAAGATGAAATTAAGATATTTATTCAATAACCTATTGACCTACGAATAAATATCTTAATTTTATTTTTTGATTTTGATAAAAATATTTGATCACCCACTGTAACCTACTACACAGATGACTGTTTATTGTTTCGCATTTGAAGAGTTGTTTAATAAATAATTTTAGTATATTGGCGGAGATCGATGAGGAACAAGAGGGGCAAGAGGAAATGGTAGAGGAGGAGGAAGAAGTGGACGAAGAAACGCTAGCACTTCGACGTGAGAAATGGCAGCCCTATCTCACCTACGTTGACAATTTAATTTCGAAGGGTCTCATCCAGGCTGTGTCTACCAGGTTATTTATTTGCTCTATCCTGATTTACTTATCCCATTCTGGATACATTATAATACTGCAGATTTTTATGCAGAAGGAAATTGTCGAAACATTATCGAGAAAATTAAGGTTCTAATTATTTTGCAGTATTTGCTACATACTGGACGAAACCGATCCCGAAGGAGGCATGCTCCCTCTGTTTGAGATACAACTGTATCTAGCGGTACATATCGACTTCACAAATAATTTATAACTATTTATATAATTTATATAATTATATATATATTAATTTATAACTATTGTGAAAGTGAAACTTCAAGTATTTTCTTAACAAATCCGAAAGAACCCTAGCATCAACTTTCGACCAGCAGTAGAACTCGACGATCCTGAAGGATTCTACGTCTTCTTCGAAGGACTACTACTTGATATGGTCAAGATGGGCATACTCATTCCCCGTGTCGATCCTGAAATGTTAGAAGAACGAGAACATTATGGGGTACACTATTTCAAGCTTCAATATTATTCCGATATTGAATTATTATTCAATCGAACAATCAGCTATAAATACGTTGTTGTTACATTAGTCTCTAATGTAACATTGAAATTTTATTGGTCACAAAAGCCGGACTGTATTTAAAAAATTTAATATTTTAAGAATTGTAAAGAATTATGAAAAATATTATTCAGTTCCTAATTAATTTTTGTAGTTCACAAAAGCCAGTCTATATTTAGCAAATGTTAAAATTTAATTCTTAAAGAGTTTAAATATTTACTATTCAAAGAGTTGCACTGTATTCTAAGTTTTTCATTGATTCCTAGCTAATCCTTGCCTTCGCAGATAGACGTGGCAGAGGAATTCGGTATTGTTTTCATGATGGAAGAAACTTGCAACAGAGTAAAGCTTGCTATGGCGGATGTTAAAGAGCACGGCGAGGTGAGAGATAAGTTGACATATAATTTTAATTATTGATGAATTTTATTTAAATGAAGGAATGGGAGAGAACGATATAAAAGAATTTATTAATTACTTCTAGGTATACGAAGTGTTCTCCTGGGTATGGTCAGACAACAGACAAGAATATTTAGACTATTTCCTTCAGTATGGCCAGTATGTATCAATCGAAGACAGAGAGATGATCTCCGAACATCCCGATTACCTTCCGGAACATTTGAAGCTGAGGAAGCCAGATTTATCGGATTTCAAACGTGAAATTGATTATTTCATGGATCTGTATCAGAAATGCGATCAAATGTCTAACGAATACATCGCTTTCCAGTGGCTGAGATTAGATATAAAACCATTTAAACAAACTCTCTTGAATACCATTTGCAAGTGGGCCAATGTGCTCAAGGACTATTTGGTCAATCATATTACTACCCAGTACGTTATTGCAATTATCATTGTTATTAGATTGTGGATTTCATGCACTTATCAGTGGAAAAATTATATTCAATTGTACAATTTAATTTGATTCATTGATTATCTTGAACGTGTCAAAATAATAGTTCTCTGAATCTCGATCGACAGTTGTTTAAAAAAACAATTAATGTTATCGGCGCACTGGTTCGATCCATTGGAACATAAGCAAATTTTCAAAAATAACACATGAAATTTAATTCAACGTTATAAGCATGTATATTATAAGCATGTGAGTCTTTACACATTTTTTTGAGTCAAAATCCTTTTTTATTCTCTATTTGTGTGAAAACACGTTTGCCTAACCGTTCTATAATTTCTACAAAAAAAAATATCTTTGATTAATTCTTACAGATGCAATAATGAAATTTTCTATTCTTGAAAATGGTCTAGATCGAGACCGAAACGTTGAATTTTTGCTTATGTTCCAATGGATCGAACCAGTGCGCCGATAACATTAATTGTAGTGTCAAAATAATATAAACAATGTATTCGTTGAAGTAAACCGGAGTACCAATTATTTTTTAATATTTCTATGAATATCTGAATTTCTAAATAGTCTGAAGCATTCGATTGGCAACATTTCGTACCTAGGTCACATACTACGACCTGTAGCCGTCAGTAAAACCGATTTCACTCAAACTACTATCGTTGGCATTGTTTCCATAGATCTATAATTGCGCAATCGAGCAGGTAAACTAGGTATTTGATCGCGAATAGTTATGCCAGCAACGTACCGAACTATGTTACGTATTTTGCAAACAATACGATTCGCTCGGTCATGATTCTCGGCACGGTTGGATTGAAATAGAACCATACTACTAGTTTCTCCATTGCAATTTAAACGTAGAAATTTTCCAAAATTATATTCTATTCGCAAGCGGCTGTCAGAAACAGCATTCACGAGAACATGTGTGAAGAATGCAAATAAATAAATGAATTTTTCCAGATTGCAAGAATTGTCAGATTTCCTGAAATCAGCGATGGAGAATTTTTCGCAATCCAT
Source organism: Lasioglossum zephyrum (assembly GCA_028455615.1). NCBI lineage: Eukaryota > Metazoa > Arthropoda > Insecta > Hymenoptera > Halictidae > Lasioglossum > Lasioglossum zephyrum. The sequence continues at coordinate 16,012,687 of CM052326.1, read as the reverse complement.
TCAAGAAGACGATTACGATGCATTGTTAGTGACTATCTCTTACTTAAAGGAGATTAGAGATCGGCAATTCGAGATAGAGGACATGTTTGACCCTATCAAGGTAATCTGATAATTAGGTCGCGAATTTTACGTAGATTTTTATTTTATTTCAAATTTAATAGGATATTGAATAGCGAGAACTATTTTTTATTTAATTGTTGATACAGAAAATTAATATGAAAATTAAGTCTTCGATTCTGTCTTCGATTGATACATACTGGCCATACTGAAGGAAATAGTCTAAATATAAAATACTTAAAGTTTCACTTTCACAATAATTATAAATTATTTGTGAAGTCGATATGTACCGCTAGATACAGTTGTATCTCAAACAGAGGGAGCATGTTTCCTTCGGGATCGGTTTCGTCCAGTATGTAGTAAATACTGCAGAATAATTAGAACCTTAATTTTCAATAAACATATGAAAATAGGCAATATAAAAATTAAAAATTGCATAACGAGGCAATGTATGAAAATATTGAATGAACAAACGAACAATTAGCTAATTCTTCATCGTTTTTCTAAATCGGGAATACTGGTTTTGATTATTTCGAACTTACTGACTTGTATTTCAGAAAACGATAGAACTACTGGAGCAATATCAAGTAGTGATCAGTCCGAAAATCTTCGAGTGGTTAACAGAGCTACCTCACAATTGGGAAACGTTGAAGAAAGTAGCTGCCCAAGTGAAGCAGGTCGTGCAACCTTTAATGACTCGTCAAATTGAACTTCTGAAAAAGAGGTTGAGTTACTACGACTTCAAGCAGCAACGTTTCCTCGACGCATTTCACCAGAATCCTGTCTTCGAGTAAACTCAATTCTTTCGAAACTTCATTGTTAATTTCGATGACACAAGAATGATTGTTTCAACCATAATTACTTCTAGCCCGGAATGTGCCGATCCTTACGAGCAATTGGACAAAATACGCGAAGAAGTTGTGGTGTTTCTAGCCGAAGAGAAGAATCTGCATGATCAGACGGTGATATTCGAACAAGAGATGCCCGCGTTCAAAGTGAATAAACAAGCACAGAAGGAGATGCAGTTTTTGAAGACTCTATGGGATTACGTGAATGTGATTCGTACTAGTTTGAACGAATGGAAGAAGACTACTTGGAAGAAGTTGGACGTTGAGTGGATGGATCAAGAGTGCAAGAAACTTCTGAGGGAATTACGACGTGAGAACATTCTTCAATCTCGCCATTATTAATATTTTATTGTAGTACTGTTACACTTTATCTGACTTACCCTTTGTAAAAACACATTTGTAGTATTGTTTTATACGATAATTTTATGGATCGTTTAGCAGAGGTATCTTTTCGATTTGTGGCACCCTATAATAATATACATTGTATATTTTTATATTCAGAAAGAATGTAATGCTTGTTTCGTTCGAAATATATTAACATTTATTTGCAGAATTGGACAAAGATGTGCGTGGTTGGAAACTGTACCTAGATGTCGAAGCTCAAGTACGAAACATGATGGCTTCCCTAAGAGCAGTCTCAGAGTTGCAGAACCCAGCTATCAGGGATAGACATTGGCGAGAATTAATGGCCGAAACGAAAGTAATTAATTGCACCATCAATCACGGTTTTACTATGAAAATTATACACGCGGTCACATGATTGACCATGCAACATTTTATTCATACAATTTTATTAATCATACAGTACGCAGACAGATTATATCTCTAAAGTTTTAGACACTGAAGAGAGTAGACTCTAGAGCTCGGACTTTTACCCGGGTATCTCATAAGACATAAGTCATAAATAATTTCGTGCAATTTAAAACAATAATGAAATTAAAAGAACGTTGATTAATTAATTTAAATTTATTAAAATCGTTCAAGAGAATAATTAATCGTAATGATATATTTTCCTGCTTTTGCCTATTGATGCAAATGATTTTTATTTTGCATAAAGATCCGCAGTGTATTCATGAGATACCCGGGCACTCGGGTAATTTTTGTTCACCCGAATACCCGAGTATCCGGGTAATGCTGTTTACCCGGGTATCGCATAATATCGCATCATAGCTCTAGTAGACTCTTTTCTTCAGGATTGCAAGGGTGCGGGATTCGCGTTCCGATTTTCGATAATACAAAAATGGGATTTTTCAGTAGTTAAAAACGGTAGATAAAACATCAATCTAGACCTCGATTACCCTAGAAAGTCCTATTTTTACGTTTATAAGGCGTAATTTGCATTATTTAGCAGCATGTAGCTATGAATAATGCAAATTATACCTCGTAAACGAAACAATAGAACTTTTGAGGGCGATAGCGGCCTAGGTCGATCTTTCTACTAGCGTTTTTGACTACTGAATGCCCTCCTTTTTGTATTATAGTGTACTTAAATTATATAATTTATATAATTAGTAAAGATTTGCTAGAATAAGATCTGTCCCTCTACTTTTCCCTTATGTCATGTGACTAATACGGCACTGGCAGAAAAAGGGTAACAGTTTCCCCTCAATTTGTGCTAATTTCCCTCGTCCTGGCGATTCTGAGTTGAACAACTGTAATAGAAACAAACGCAAAAGTATACTAATCGACGCACGAGTTGAACTTCCCACTATCTAACATCTGTACCTAGTTTAGCTAACTGGGACAAGTCTGTGCAAAACCTTGGTTTTAATTGCCCTCTGATGGTATGAAACTGGAATTGTTGTCGGTAGGCATCTGCGCAATCTATATAGATGTGAGCTTGTTTGCGCATCAAATTTTCACAAGCGCAGATAAATCGTGTGACGTATATAGAACAAAGTGAAACGAATGAGTAAGCTAGTGTTTCAAGAATAATGAGAATGGTACACCAGTGAGATAACCGTGCAAGGACTCGCGCCGCCTGCGATGAGAGCAAGTAAACAGGATTAAATAAACATGTTCATTTTAATCGGAAAAATGTAGCGAATGTACACCTAAAAATGAAATTCGAAAATTTTCAAGACTTTGAAAAAAGCACATATGTGGAATATCCTGCAAAATAATCTACAATTATAAAAATACAAATAAATATAATAATAAGAGAATAAAATTCATAATATCCGAAAGATAAATTACGATCGATAAACTACTTAATTATTTAACAAACAAATATGATCGAAATTGTGTCAGTTTGGAATCATTTTAATCAGGAAATTGTCGCAAATATTTTAGTGAAATCTTCAAGAAAAATAATTATTTTGTGTATAGTAAGAATGAATCACGGCGTGGTTAATTGAAATGCGTTCTTTCGAGAACAATGGTCCCTGTACAGTTATAAATTTCTGTCAGCGAGCACAAAGCCAGAAGAAACGCACGCGGAAACCAATTGTTGCGACTAGTTTTAGTTATTCGGGAAGATGCTGAAAATTCAACTTCACTGCTTAATTAATGAAAATATACTATAATTTGCATGGATTAGTGCACGTTTGGATGCATCATCAATGCAAACAATCTCCGTGGGAAGTAATTAGCGTGATTAATGAAGACAATAATTGTCCAAGTAGTACAATTACACGAGGCGAGGCATGCTGTGTGCTTTGTACGAGCCGAGAGCAAAACGGCAATCATGCGAGTGGAAATTAGAATTATCTCCTCGAAGATAGAAACGAAAACATGATGCAACGGTGAAAGAAGTGTTAACGAATGGATAAGAGGAAACTTTTACTAACAGCTCTACGAATATTGGCGAGCACATACGGTGTGTCGCGAAAATAAACACAAATACGTATGGTTCTTACGTAAACGAGCGTTAAACAATTACTAGTTCACGAGTTGGAAATGTATTTCCGAAGCATAATATTGTGGGTTCATCTGGAAAACAATTTAAATTAGTTTTACTCCCAAATATTAATTTATTAATTATATTTTAGGAATTTTTTTGAAATTTTACTTTCTTCTTAAATGGATTTATTCTATCACCTTACATGATTTATATTAGATAATTTGTTCCTCTGGGAAAGAAACATATCAAATTATTTTTCTTGAAATTTTTTCCAATTAATTTCTTAAATGGATTTAAGCTGTCACTTTATATTATTTATTTTGGGTAGCTAGTTCTACGTGTCAATTAGTGTAATCTTTTGGCAAATAATTAAAATTATAATTGTCTAACGTCTCCTTGTACCTCACTTTGCACCTGAAAAGTGTTTAGAATACACTCCTCCCATTGTTTTACATGATATTATCCCATGCCCTCCTTTATATTTACCCACAATTGTTGCATAGTCTTAACCCATCATCAAAGTCTGCATATGCAACTCTTTCAAGAAGGCCCACAGATATTCTGTTGAATCGAAATCAAGGAATTACAGGGTATATGTAGAATGTATATGAATTTCAACTTTGATATGTTAATCATCGCTAATTACTTATTGCTTTATGCTTGAGATAATTATCATGCTACAAATTAACTTCCGGCACGCCTTCTACATATTTCCTAAATCGCACTATTCTCGAAACCTGTTGTGCAAAGTTTTATGTAAGATCATGCAATCCCAAATCACAAACCATTTCCAAATTGGAATGTCAAAATTCAAATTTCATCTTTTATTTAAGACTATTGTATAAAAAGTAGCATACTTTATTTTTTACTTGCAAGAGTCCATTGTCTTACTAATTCCATCAAGTTGGAAGATTTATTTATTTTTGCCACAAATAGATGAGTGGTCTGCACATTAATTAATTATATTAATAATAAATATTTCACGCTAGGTTGTGTTCAGCATGTCCGATAGTACGACACTGGAAGATTTGCTGAAGCTGGAATTGCACAAGTATGAAGAAGAAGTGAAAAACATTGTGGCAAAATCGGTGAAAGAAATGGCAATGGAAAAAGTTCTGAAGGAATTGCACGATACCTGGAGCAGTCTCGAGTTTGGCAAAGATGTACACGATCGCACGAAATTGAATATTCTTAGAATTGATGAGGAGGCTATAGAGATTCTCGAAGACAATCAGGTAATACTACAAATTTCTCTTGTATAAAAAATAACATTATAAATGATCATCCTATCAACTGATGTTAATTGAATCTTTAATAGGTACAACTGCAGAACATGTTGGGATCAAAATTTGTAGGATACTTTCTGGGCGACATTCTAGACTGGCAAAAGAAGTTGAGCAACGCAGATGCCATAATTAACGCGTGGTTCGAGGTTCAGAGAGCATGGATGCATCTCGAAAGTATTTTTATTGGCTCGGAAGATATAAGGAGCCAGCTCCCGGAGGAGTCTAGACGGTTCGAGAAAATCGACAGGGATTTCAAAGTATTCCTTTTGATTTAACAGTCTTTGTATCATAGCTATATATACATAAAACATTTTCATATGTATATTATAAATATTGTTAATCTTAAGGAACTGCTAAGAGAAATGATGAGCAATTTGAACATAGTGAAAGCAACGAATCGACCAAAGCTTCTGGAGAAACTGGAAGAATTGCATCTGCAATTGAACATCTGCGAAAAAGCTCTAGCGGACTACTTGGAGACGAAGAGATTAATTTATCCGAGATTCTATTTCATTTCTTCGGCTGATCTGCTGGACATCTTAAGCAATGGTTAGAAAAATTGAGCATTGTCCCCTATTTTTCCTTCTTTTCATCAATTTTTAACATTATTTAACATCATTTTTTCTTAAATCATCATACAAAGTTTGTCAAAGGATAAATATTTCTTCAATCAATTAATATTCAGGCAACAATCCCGAACTAGTTTGCAAACATTTGTCCAAGTTATACGATTCTACCGCGAATTTGCAATGGAGAAAGGACAGTGACAAATCGACAAAGATGGCGACAGTTATGGTTGCTAAAGACGGCGAGAGTATACCGATTCATGGTTCTTGTGACTGTAGTGGAAAGGTACTTCTTTATAAAATCAAAAATAATTGCACCTGATACTTCTGAATTTTAAGTGATCCTTCTTGGAACATAATTTATTCTTTCAGGTTGAAAATTGGCTAAACAACGTGACAGACGCCATGAAAAAGACAGTCAGGCACCACATATCTCAAGCAGTGGGAACCTACGACGAAAAACCGAGAGAGGTATGGATTTTTGATCACCCAGCTCAGCCGGCACTCACTGGAAGCCAAATATGGTGGACAACCGAAGTGAACATGGCATTCAGGAGACTCGAAGAGGGTTTCGAGAATGCTTTTAAAGACTATCAACGCAAACAGATCAATCAGCTTAACGCTCTGATTAGTATACTTTGCGGAGACTTGGATCCGAGTAGTAGAATGAAGATCATGACAATTTGTACCATTGATGTGCATGCTAGGGACGTTGTTGGGAAGCTGATCACAATGAAAGCGGAAAATTCTTCTAGCTTTCAGTGGCAATCACAACTCAGACACAGGTGAGATTCTTACGAAATACAACTACGTAATTATAATAATCTCAATATTTGTAAAAAAATTTCAAAGCTCAATGGCCGAGATGTGTAGCACAATAATTATAAAATTTAACAAAATATTCTAGTTTCTAATGATTTTTTTAAATTCACGATTTAGTAGAACCTCGATTCCTCTATTCATTTTTATCAGAAATGGATCAAATCTGCAGTTGAATTGTGAAATTCACTATACAGTCGGACATTGTTGATTATTAAATGTGTTTGTTATTTATCGATAGTAAGGTTGTTTATAATAAGAAGTATTGATGATCTCAGCGCAATGTTCGATCAGAAATTAAATTAAAGCAATTTTGCTAGTTTGATTAAACTTTCTACGTTTCGATCCTAATATGATTGTTGTTTCCTGTTTCTTGAAAAGGATCCATATTAGGATCGAAACGTAGAAAGTTTAATCAAACTAGCAAAATTGCTTTAATTTAATTTCTGATCGAACCTTTGCGCCGAGATCATCAATACTTATTGTTGATTACCATTATCATTATTGTAATAATAAAAAATTTGACAAGTCCATAAATATTTGCAACTGTGTTCGTAAGAGTTGAAAATGTTTTGGGTGGTCAGGATAATTGTTGCAACCACAATAGCACCGAGTTACGTGCATCCGGAGCTCGTGTTTCCTCGTGTTAACTATTATGTGGAATGTAATAACCAGAACGATTCTTAAAGATTGAATCTGTATTTATTCGTTATCATTCAATTACCTGTTTAAATTGCACGTCACAAATTACTTGTTCTTCTAAAGGAAGTGAACGGAGCCCCACGGCTGTGCTTCCACTTCTAATCTCTTTGGGAAAATAATTTGCAGATGGGACGATAAGGCTCACGACTGCTTCGCAGACATATGCGACGCGTCTTTTCGATACAGCCACGAATATTTGGGGAACGTGCCGCGATTGGTCATAACGCCGTTGACTGACAGATGTTACATCACCCTGACACAGTCGTTGCACCTTATAATGGGCGGAGCACCTGCTGGCCCGGCAGGTACCGGAAAAACAGAGACCACCAAAGATTTGGGGCGAGCTTTGGGACAAATGGTCTATGTGTTCAATTGTTCCGAACAAATGGATTACAAAGTGAGTTGTGCTTACTTCGAGACCGAAATGTACGATTTATTAATAAAATTTTTATAATTCCAATAATTTTTTTATCAAACCCTTACAAAACAATTGATCGAACCTATGCGTCGATATCATTAATTTTTGCTTAAAGCAATTTACGATCGATATTACTTAATATTTCACCTTACTAAAATGTTGGCGACAATTTCCTGATTAAAACGATACCAAACACGAGACTATTCAGATTATATTTACCTGTTTAATGGACGATAAAATAGAACTTCTATTATCCGTATCTCCATTGAACGCGTACATATGCTCCGAATTATGTCGTGTTCGTACTCGTTTCAATCAAAAAAATGTCACGAATATGTCGATAACAGTTTCGTCACGTTTTCACAGTCTTGCGGAAATATTTACAAAGGTCTCGCTCAAGTGGGAGCATGGGGCTGCTTCGACGAATTTAATCGCATCTCCGTGGAAGTGCTTTCTGTGGTTGCGGTGCAAGTGAAATCAGTATTAGACGGAATAAAGAGTGGCAAATCGACGTTTCTGTTCTTCGGGGAGGAACTGAATCTCGTCCCGACTGTTGGAATGTTCATCACGATGAATCCAGGATATGCTGGGAGGACAGAATTGCCGGAGAACTTGAAAACCTTGTTCCGGTATTACAGGATTAATTTTTACGTCGCATAATTACTAATAACAGTTACCTATTCACTAATATTGTTTGAAGGCCCTGTGCTATGGTGGTTCCTGATTTCGATCTAATTTGTGAGATCATGTTGGTGGCAGAAGGTTTCCAAGAAGCCAGACTGTTAGCAAGAAAATTCATAACGCTGTATCAGCTCTGTCGGGAATTATTGTCGAAACAAGATCACTATGATTGGGGCCTCAGAGCGATTAAGTCAGTTCTGGTTGTTGCTGGCAAATTAAAAAGGGACGATCCTCAGAGACCCGAGGATCAGGTGTTGATGAGAGCTCTCAGAGACTTCAACATTCCGAAAATTGTTACCGATGACGTTCCTGTTTTCATGGGGCTCATTGGTACATTTCTTTTTATCTTTTTTTATCCAGTTTCTATTTATAGTAGCAGTATACTATTTATAGCAGCAGTAGAAATTTCTATCATGTGATGCCTAGCACCAACTCCCGCAAAGGATACTTGCTTCTTTATTGTCGACTTTCTAGGTGATTTATTCCCGGCTTTGGATGTTCCACGGAAAAGGGATTTAGATTTCGAAACGACCGTCAGGGAATCTGCTGTCGACCTGAAACTACAACCGGAAGACGGTTTCATATTAAAAGTAACACTGCGCGTTTATGGCGGGAGTCTCATTTCTCGATAATACAAAGATGAGAGTTTTCAGTAGTTGAGAGCACTAGATATAAGATCAATCTAAAGCGTTACTGATAAGGCGTAATTTGCATTATTCGGCAGCATGTAGCTGCCACAGAATAATGAAAATTTAGGAACTTGGGTTCCTCCTACACTCCACAGGAGTTTGGTGGAGAGGACCCTGTTCTAGAAAACAAAAAAAGGATTTGTTTGACTTTTATCCTATTAAACCTTTCATTTTTCCATAAACACGCGATAGTTTTTGCTGCACGAATTTTTGTACACTTCGGTGAACTCGTGTAAATGTAATTGATCAAGAATTTTACAACTCAGGTGGTTCAATTGGAAGAATTGCTTCACGTACGACATTCAGTCTTCATCGTCGGCTTCGCGGGAACTGGAAAAACAGAAGTCTGGAGGACGCTTAATCGAACTTACTTCAATCAGAAATTGAAACCGTATTACAATGATCTGAATCCAAAGGCTGTGACCAATGACGAATTGTTTGGAATTATTAATCCAGCCACTCGAGAATGGAAGGACGGGTTTGATGCTTTCTGAAATCTGTTTATTATATACGTTTTTCAAGTACAAGTTAAGTGACTAATTATTTTTTTTCAGATTGTTCTCAGTGTTAATGAGGGATCAAGCAAACATGTCGGGAAACGATCCGAAATGGATCATTTTTGATGGCGACATAGATCCTATGTGGATAGAGTCGTTGAATACTGTTATGGATGACAATAAAGTGTTGACGTTGGCTAGTAACGAGAGAATCGCTTTGACACCAGCGATGAGACTTCTTTTCGAAATTTCGAATCTACGGTAACAATTTTTATATTGGTCGTTTCATTGAAATTTTTTTGAAAGGCAATACTTAATTAGTTTCTGGTATTTTCTTCCCTCTATTCTGTAATATATTTTTCTTATTTCTTATCTAGAACGGCAACTCCAGCCACAGTGTCTAGAGCTGGAATTCTTTATATAAACCCACAAGATATCGGTTGGTACCCGTGAGTAATTACTCATTACTCTGAAACCCCCGAAAATGTTGCTTTCAATCGCATAACTTTTAACCAAACAGAAAAACAAAGTAGACTGTGGATCTTTATGCAAAATTAAAAAAGTGTTTGCATCGATTGCAAGACACAGGAGCCAAATAAAAATTTAATTCTTCTTTTAATTATCTTATTTTAAGGTGAAACTAGTACACTGGAGGCCTTAATCTTTTTAATACCTCCACTGTTTTAAAATGTACGTACCCATTTTTTCCATAAATGCATAAAATCCACAGTCTAATTATAATGTCACAATATACTATCAAACACGTTAACAATTCATATTTACGGTCAATGTAGATTTGCAATTAGCTGGATTGAGACGAGAGAAGCTGCCGAAAGAGCAAATTTGACTATACTATTCGACAAATATGTCCCACCATTGATAGAGGCGATGAAACACAAATTTAAAAAGATTACCCCGTTGCCGGATATTTGCCACGTGCAAATGCTTTGCAATTTGTTAGATTGTTTTCTGACTCCGGAAAACGTGCCGCCAGATTGCCCCAAAGAATGGTACGTACGAAATTTAGAACTATTTCAATAGGGTTGAATCTTGAAATTTTCGAAGAATTTTATTGTTTCGTGAATGTATAAATTTGTCTCATTATTGAAAACAAGGCACGAATTGTATTTTGCATTTGCCTGCATCTGGGCATTCGGATCGGCCACGTTTCAAGACCAGTTGGTCGATTGGCGAAACGAATTCAACAAATGGTGGCAAAATGAATTTAAATCTATCAAGTTTCCAACCGGAGGAAATATATTCAATTATTTCATCGAGGAAGAAAGCAAAAAACTGTTGCCATGGACTGAGCGAGTGAAAACTTTTGAATTAGATCCCGACGTACCTCTACAGGTTCGTTCAAACGCCTAAAAAATTAATCAATGATGTTAAAAAATTCACATAGAATTATATAAAATAATTTGTAATAATAATTATAAATTATTTATAATAATATAATTAATATTATAATAATATATTATATTATAATAATATAATAATATAATTTATAATAATTTATAATTTATTTTTATTTTATAATTATATTATATTTACGATTTGTCGAAAATTCTAAAACGAGTGCTATCACACCTCTGACATACCTCAGGTTCTTTTAAACAAGTATTCGTTAAAGATTTGATCAATGTTGTGAACAAATTAACATCGAAGTTCAATAATTTCCGTAAAATTCTGAAACACGCTCCGGAGTGTGATTCACCATAGAAATTACGAAACGAGGAAATAGAGGAACTCTCGGAAAGAGGAAGAACATAGTTAATGTCAAAACTGGATTTCGCGCAAAATTTATTCACCGATGTTGCTTGTCAAATATTTTTCTAATTATATGTGTTTCACGCTATACATACTGCTCACTTCCAAGACGGTTTCATTATAAGGAGCCGTTATACAACTTGCATTCGTCTCTTACGTGTCCGGTATTTCCATTTCAATCGTTTTCCTCCATTTTCTAAAATCTTACGGAGTTTACACGCTTCATTTGGGTTCACCTTAAAGCATTTCTGTCTCATCTTACAAAACTTTCGCTTTCCCCAAGTTCGTTGCTCGCTCCCACGCTCTTTTCCCCACCAACTTTCTCATTCCATCACATACCCATAAACGTATATGCACATACACATCCGTGTACCAATATAATCTATATTGCACTAATGTGACCACCATTTTCAATTTATTTCTTCTCGGAAACGAAATGTTGTAATCTTCTTTGTGTTTCCACAGCCATTATCATCGACACGTATTTATCGAAATAGTTTTATTGCGACTATTATATATTAAATTTATCGTAAACATGACCCTAATTATTTAATCACTTTTTCCAAAAAGAATTGACTTTACTTTCCCTGTTTAATGTTACTTAACATTAGCCGTTGACATTAAGATTTTTACATCTAATTGTCGGCTTCATCGGTTTTTTTCATAATCGTAATTTTCGTGAAGATTTTAGTGAACTTTCAACGGATTAAAATATAATTTCGTTTCACAGTCTACGCTCGTGGCAACTGGTGACACGGCATACTTACACTTTTTCTTGGACATACTCATCAAGAAAAGAGTACCGGTAATGTTGATAGGTGCCGCGGGTTCGGGGAAAAGCGTAATCGTTGCTGAGAAATTAGGGTCTCTTCCGGATGATTATAACATTGCGAACGTGCCTCTTAATTATTACACCACTTCTGGTAATTGTTGCGCCCTTTACTTTGTTACTGTTTCGGTTCCACGTGTTATGAAATATTTATGATTATTGATATATTAATGATCCTTTCCCACCAATATGCACATATCAATTATGAAAACAATTTCAACGTTTATGTGAAATATTCATTATTATATTTGATAAAAAAAAACTACATTTTTCAGAAATGTTACAAGCGAGTATGGAGAAGCATTTGGAGAAAAAAACAGGTAGAAATTATGGGCCACCGGGTATGAAGAAACTGATATATTTTATTGACGATATGAACATGCCCGAGGTCGACACTTATGGCACTGTCCAGCCTCATACCATCATTCGGCAGCATATTGATTACACTCACTGGTATGAGGATATATAAAATATATCTTTTAAACATCTTCCAGAAGGTGGGATTTCCTTTGCGCGTCTGGACGCAGCTCCTGGAAAGGACCAAACTTACCAGGGGACGGGGTTTTTACCCACAAAAACGCCTGAGCTAGCCGAGAACATTTTTTGGCACGGGCGAGGCAAACAACGCGTTATTTTTAAGACTTTATAAAGCATTTATATGGAATATCCTGCAAAATAATCTACAATTAAAAAGAAATGAGTTCTGCAAATTAGAAAAAACACGTTTTCGATAATAAAGTAGACAGGAATAATTTTTTAATGAATTTTAGT
>CM052326.1:15976711-15995045 GCA_028455615.1 Lasioglossum zephyrum | reverse complement strand
GTATTCTCGACGTAGAAAGCTACAAGGGAGACTCGATATTTTCAAGAATAACAGAAACCATTGTTAAGCTACTGAACAATTGTGCTTTCTAGGAGCTACAAAAGGTGCTCGATGTCTTGGGGGAGCGAATGAACACAGCTTTGGCGGAGAAACAGAAATGTCAAGACGAAGCAGATGCCACTGCGTTGACAATTGATCTTGCAAATAGGCTTGTTAATGGACTAGCTTCCGAAAAAATTCGCTGGACCGAGACTGTGGAAACGTTAATAACTTTGGCAATTTCGCAAATTATATTTAACGTTATAATGTCGATGTAACCCGGTAAAAATGAACTAACCGATACGCTTAGGTTGAATAATTCCGGAGTAACTGTGCCAGGTGATATTCTGCTCGTCACAGCATTCCTCTCGTACATGGGATGTTTCACACGAAAATTCAGATACGATTTAATGTATGAGAATTGGTTGCCGTTCTTGGAAGATTTAGATGTCAAAATACCGAGAACTCAAGACTTGGATATTTTAGCATTGCTATCTGATGACGCACAAATTGCACAATGGAACAACGAAGGTAATGAAACAGTAAAACTGTAAATGAGAAGACAATAATTGCGATCGAAATGATATCGTTATAATAACAATTAAACGCGTTGTTTAAGGGCTCCCAACCGACAGAATGTCCTCCGAAAACGCAACAATTTTAATGAACTCGTCGAGATGGCCTCTAATGATCGATCCGCAGTTGCAAGGATTGAAATGGATCAAAAATCGATACGGGGAGGACTTGAAAGTACTTAGACTTACACAACACAATTACTTGAATCACATTGAGATTGCTATTGCGAATGGTGCAACCGTTTTAATCGAGAACATTATGGAAGCAATCGATCCTGTATTGGATCCAGTTATTAAAAGAGATTTGATCAAAAAAGGAAAGTACGTTTCTCTCTGTTATCCCCAATAATATTCGATATTATAATTAATTAATTGGTTATCGATCGTAAATTTATCTTCAGGATATTATAAATTTTTATTTGCGGCGCAAAGGTTCTATCATTTACAACAACAAATAGCCAATTTGTGAGATACTAAACGCTGGATTCGGATTTGAATCTTCAGGTTCGAGAACCACGTTAGCTATTAAAAATGTTTTAATCAGTTTTTAAAAGAAAGGTCCTTTCTTTGCTGTTGTTGTAAATGATCTAACCTTTGCGCCACGAATAAAAATATTCGATATTCGTTACCACAGATTTCATCGGTACAACAAATATGTAAAAGGTGATTGATATTTTAAAGGGCTATTAAGATTTGGGACAAAGAGGTCGATTACGATCCCAACTTCCGTTTAATCTTGCAAACGAAGCTGGCTAATCCTCATTACAAGCCTGAGATACAGGCACAGACCACTCTGATCAATTTTACTGTAACGAAAGATGGTCTCGAGGAACAATTATTAGGAGACGTAGTCAAAGCGGAGAGACCCGACTTGGAAGCCAAAAAAGCAGAGCTGACTACGCAACAAAATACATTTAAAATCACGTTAAAGGCTTTAGAGGACGACCTCTTACGCAGGTACTGTTCAAAGGATTATTTATTTTATGAAACTTTTCCGACGTATTCGGTGTCATTGTTTCGATTAAAACGAGTAGAATAATTATTCTTAAAGATTATCAGCAGCAGGACCAGATATCTTAAGCGACGTCGATCTAGTGATAAATCTCGAGACCACCAAGAAGACTGCTGCAGAGATTCAGATAAAGGTAGCCGAGGCCAGAGTGACTTCTGTGAAAATAGACGAAGCTCGTGAATTTTACCGAACAGTATCAGCCAGAGCTAGCCTTTTGTACTTCGTCTTGAACGATCTCAGCAAAATCAACATGCTCTATCAGTTTTCACTGAAGGCTTTCAGCGTGGTTTTCCAAAACGCCATCAAATTCGCCGAAGAGGCGGACACGTTGCCAATGCGCGTTGCTCTTTTAATCGACAGCATCACCTATTTAGTATTCATTTACACGAGCAGGGGATTGTTCGAGAACGACAAATTAACGTTCCTCTGTCAGATGACGATTCAGGTAATACTTACGTGCTTAACTTGTTCATGTAATTGCGCTACTAGTGACTAACACTTTCACAAATATTAGACAATAATTCTTTAACGAAACCTCGAAGTTTGTTCTAATTACAATTGTTTCAAACTGCCTCCGAACTTCCTATACATCTGAATAATTTAAAAAAAAGAAAGACCACATATGGCTAATATTTTTCATTTTTTATGCAACCTAATTATCCGAGTGAATCTCTTGCAGATTTTTATGCAATCGGAAGAAATAACACAGTCCGAGCTTGATTTTCTATTACGATTCCCCTACATGATCGATTTAACCAGCCCAGTAGACTTCCTGACGAATGTCGGTTGGGGTGGAATCAAATTCTTGAGTCAGATGGACGACTTTCGAAATTTGGAGAAGGACATCGAAGGCGCAGCGAAGAGATGGAAGAAATTCGCAGAATCAGAAACGCCGGAACGCGAAAACTTTCCACAGGACTGGAAAAATAAAACAGCTTTGCAACGACTTTGCATTATGAGATGTCTCAGGCTGGATCGAATGACTTACGCACTTAGGTTTGCAATATTGAATTTTTATATAAAAAAATTATATATTGATTTTTTATAGAAAATTTTAAATTCATACATCTAACATTAATAGAAAGTCTACGAAAATTTCACGAATTTCCACAGGTGTTTTGTGGAGGAAAAACTGGGTTCGAAATTCGTCGAATCTAGATCTCCCCCTTTCCATAAATCCTTCGAGGAAACAAGTTCGATTACGCCTATATTCTTCATTCTTTCCCCAGGTGTGGATCCTCTAAAGGTAAATCATTCTGTGGTATAATACATAAATATTGTATAGTGGCTGTTCGGTAAGTGCATCAGATGATGTACCCGAACAAAACCAACTCAATCAATCGACCACTGATAATTCTTTAGGATGTGGAAAAACTTGGAAAACAATTAGGATTTACATCGGAAGGCAGAAACTTCCATAATGTGTCATTAGGACAAGGACAAGAGCCAGTAGCCGAAGAAGCAATGATTATTTCCGCAAACGAAGGGCACTGGGTGATTTTGCAAAACGTTCATCTAGTGCAGAAATGGCTGCCTACGTTGGAAAAGAGAATGGAACAATTATCGGAAAGCCCTCATCCCGATTATCGGTTATTTATCAGTGCTGAACCCAGTCCGGATCCTCGGGCATCGATAATACCACAGGTAAATTTCCTTAAGGTTTTTCTTGTCCAGTAGGCCTAACCAATTTTGCAAGGTTTATCTTTTCTTAATTAAGTTTTTAATTATAATGATAATTATAATTATAATGATTAATTTCATTATACTATAATGATAAATTCCATTATATTATAATGATCCAAAGCATTTAATATTTTATGGGTTACCAGGGAATTCTGGAGTCTGCTATAAAAATCACAAACGAACCACCGTCAGGAATTCAGGCGAACATTCATAAAGCACTGGACAATTTCAGTCAAGAAACTTTGGAATCCTGCAGCAAGGAAACCGAGTTCAAAGCTGTATTGTTCGCACTATGCTACTATCATGCTGTGCTCGCTGAACGCAGAAAATTCGGAGCCCAGGGATGGAATAGGGTATCGATTTTTTAAATAATTCTCTACGCCAGAAACTTCCTTGAAAATGCAACCAAGCAATCGGTTCTTTAACTGAGTAAACATTAATTGAATATTTCTTTTCGGCTTCTTCCAGTCTTATCCATTCAATTTTGGCGATTTGACTATCAGCGTGTCGGTGTTGTTCAATTATTTAGAAAACAGTATTAAAGTACCCTGGGAAGACCTTCGCTATTTATTCGGTGAAATAATGTACGGCGGTCACATAACAGACGACTGGGACCGGCGATTATGCAGGACGTATTTGATGGTTTACCTGAAGCCAGAATTAGTTGAGGGTAAATAATTATTATGAACTCGTGATTAATCACACTGCGGATCTTAATGAAAAATAAGATCTACTTTAACTGCAACAAACTGGAGTAAAATGTGACTTGAAATTGTTTCTTGTACGTTTAGGTGAATTGTTCCTAGCTCCCGAATTTTTAGTACCACCTAACAGCGATTACGCAGCGTATCATCAATATGTAGATGATTTTCTGCCTGGCGAAAGTCCAATTCTTTATGGTCTTCACCCTAACGCCGAAATAGGTAATAAGTTGAAAATAATCAATTGTTTCAAAATATTTTTATGTTTAAACACGGTGCTTGTATTAGGATTCTTAACATCAACCGCCGAAAATTTGTTTAAAACGTTATTGGGAATACTAACGCAAACCGTGAGCGATGCGGAAGGAGATATGTCGAAAGAAGAGAAAATGAAATCCATTTTGGAAGATTTATTAGATAAGTTGCCGGAAGAGTTTAGTATGGCAGAACTTCATGGCAAGGTAACTAAAACAATTGTATATTAATATTTATTTACTTTTTGAATCATTACAAGTTGTATATTTTTAGCGATTTTCATTATAATGAAATGTTATAATATAAGAAATATATTTATTAAAAACTGTCAGGTTGAAGATCGCACGCCTTTCGTCACAGTTGCATTGCAAGAATGTGAAAGAATGAATTTATTGTGCCAGGAACTGCGAAGGTCCCTTCGAGAATTGGAATTGGGTTTAAAAGTAATGGATAGTAATGGAATTTTTCAAAATTAGCTGTAGTACTCAGATATATTATAAAATGTATACGACAACAGGGTGAATTAACAATTAACGCTGAAATGGAAGATCTGCAAAATTACATAATGATGGATGCTGTTCCACCGTCTTGGACCAAACGAGCATATCCTTCGAATCTAGGATTGAATAGCTGGTTCGCGGATATGCTGAATAGAATAAATGATTTGGCCAGTTGGACCGCAGATTTTAACGTAAGTTTATTATTAGTAGTTTTAATAAAATAATTAAAATAATAAAATAATATAAAATATTAAATAAAAAATAAAATAATATAAAATATTAAATAAAAAATAAAATAATTTTTTTTTAATAAAAAAAATATTAATATTATTATAAATTTATTTATAATTATTTAATAATTATTTAATAATTATTTTAAATATTAAAATATTAATATTAATATTAAATATTAAAATAATATAGTATCGTAAAATAAATAAATTTTGAACTTTTAGCTTCCCGCTTCGATATGGTTGGGTGGTTTTTTCAATCCGCAATCACTTTTAACTGCAATTATGCAACAAACTGCACGGAAAAACGAGTGGCCATTGGACAAAATGTGTCTTTACTGTGAAGTGATAAGGAAAACTAAAGAGGAAATCACGTAATTATTATAAATTTTGTTGGCACAGCTATATTCCTACCTATCAAATTTTCATACTTTAATTTTCTAATTGAAATTCTAGATCGGCACCAAGAGAAGGAGCATACATAAATGGATTATTCATGGATGGTGCACGATGGGACATGCAAGCGGGCTGCATCACGGACTCTCGATTTAAAGAACTATATCCATTGATGCCAGTCGTTTACATTCGAGCGATCACTCAGGACAAGCAGGATCTAAGAAACATGTACGAATGTCCTGTCTACAAAACTCGGTCTCGGGGACCCACTTTTGTCTGGACTTTTAATTTGAAAACAAAGGAGAAAGCAGAGAAATGGATTCTCGCTGGAGTAGCCATTTTATTGCAAATCTAAATGTATTACAATAATTAATAATTACCTAACATAACATGTTTTATTATTAAATGCGTTTTATTTACAGTAATCTTATATATAATTCCGTAATAGCAATGAAAATTACTATATTAGTGTGAATTTTCTACCATCTGAGTAGCACCATCCATAATCTTGTATACCTCTAAGAGGTGGGAGTAGAAAAAAAAATTAGAAAATCATATTGATAAGTATAAACAACAAGAAGCATAAGCTGTGTCTTAGAGGAATTATTTTCCTAATGTCTTGCAAGCATTGTAGCTAGATTCGTCAGGGGATCTTGGAATACACTATACGGAGTTGCTCTAATGTACTGGAGTTGCTTATGTTCCAGTTCATTACTCACCAATCAAAAACGAACATGATTGGTGAGTATTCGAACAGATGCATTCATTTCAAATTAAAGAATCACCAGAAACTTGCGAAACCATCCTTTCTCTATTCCATCACCTCTCCAATTGACAGAGAAATATTTAATTGAATTTATAAAGACAGGACATTATTGTGAGTAGTATGATTTAGATTTGTATTTCCCGTGCTTCGAAATCAAATTGCAACAAACAAATAGAATCTATTGTTTCTTCTAATTCTAATTTCACGAGGAGAATAAATCACAATTTCTTACGAGCACTCTAATCAACCAATAATTTTTACATACACAACAATTAAAAAGAATATCCAACTCACAGCGGTGAATTGAAATAGAGCAAACCCGGCGCGATCTCTTCTTTCAAAAATTTCAAATTTACCATCACAAATATAAACATACTATTCAACGTGCAAGAACATTCAGTCACATACGTGATTTTTTCAACGCGTTCTCATTTTTTCGCAACTCTACCCGAAATCGCGAGAGCTTACACCGCACCCGGCAGCCGTATAGACTGCAACCTTGCAGTCTTCGTTGCAGCTGGAGCATGGGCGCCTGAAATACCGAAAGTCTCAAAAGCAAACGCGATTCCTTTCCCGCGAGACGCTAATTCAACGAACAGAGATCAAAGAAGTTACTTCATAGTGCAAATTTTCATGCAAAATCAACGAATAATCAAATATAGTAATAAAAAGGACTGTTCATTGTTCTCTTACTACTTGTTGGAGGGAGAGAAGCTGCGTTAGAGTCTCTCACCCTCTAGAAGACAGCACGTCGCCCTAGGTCTCAGCTATCGTTGTCGTCTCCGGTCATCAAGGTAAGCAGCATCAGTCATCCACGTAGGCTGCCTGCAATTATACCGTTAGGGCTCTGCGACAGAAAAAATAAATTCATGTAATTCAATCGGAATTAAGTAACTAAAGTTGAATGTTTATTGTATTGATTATACTTACGCTCACGTCCTCTTCTACTTGAAGAAAGCACCGAGTAGCATCGAGTAGTAGAATCTGTAATAGAAAGATCTAATTCATTAATTATAATTGACAAAAAGTCAGAAACTAAATAAAAATTAAATAATAAATAAATAATTCAAGCTGAATATATAATTGAAATTATTTTTAACGAAAATTAAATAAACTTGAATAATAGAGTAAATAAATGCGAATTAATAGAAAATGAACAATTAAAATTAAATATTTATTATTAATTAATCATTAACGGTTCGAAATAACATGTTGAATGACACAGTTTAATTTGAAATTGAATTTGTACTCACGTTCGCGTCTTCTCTCGCTTCAAACAAAGTTGCCTATGATGATGAGTCACGCTTTTGATCGATTTCAATTGATTGATCCTTTTCCCTCGGAAACTGTAACAAAAAGAACAAATTTATTAATTTCAATTGGCAAACAGTCGGAAACTACATCGCAATTAATAATAAATAAATAATTCAAGTCGACTATAAAATCGAAATTAATTTTAACGTAAATGAAATAAATTCGACTTCAATCGCGCGATACGAATTCAAAGCCAATTAACCGTCACGACATAAAAGTATATGGAAATTAATAGCAAATAAACAATTCAACTTAAATATTTATCTGTTTTACTAATTCTTTGAAAAAAGATGATCAGCAACAGTATTATTGGAAAGACAACGGGTACTTACGCTCTCACGTCCGCTGCTGCTTGAAGATTTTACGAAATGACCGTTGCGTCTTGACTTCGATTTTCGAATATATATATTGTAGCATCGATGGATTTTTTCCCGCGGAATCTGTAACAGAAAGAACTGGCAAACAGTCATAAATGATAGCAAACAATCAGAATTAATAGCAAATAAACGATTCATTTGGAATAGACAATCAAAATTAATGTGAACCAAAACTAAATAAACTTGACTTCTATACCACGAAACGAATTTAAATAGTTTTAAAACTATGACGGCCAAATCTGGTTGTCACGTGACGTCGTACGACACAAGAGCAAATTATCGCAAGAATGCAACATGGCTCGAGAATAAATTGATATCAATTAAAACTAAATAAGATTACACTTTACTTCCGGAAACCAGAAATTGTTGCATCTTTTTTATGTAATCCTGTAGATTTTGGCAAGAAAATTTGAAAAATCTACGCTTGACAATCCTGAGCGACCAGTGATTCAAACTGGTTCTAACTGCGTGTTTGAAAAGTAGGAACAGCCGCGGCCATGGTCTTGTGGTGCCACCTAGCGGCACCGTTCGGTAAGCGGCGTGCAACGGTTATTACTGCTGGTGACTTTCAATAAATTGAACTGAATTGAGCCGGGTAGAACAGACATTCTGATCTCCAATGTCGTTTTCTGTTAACGATTAAAATTGCAACATTTATATTATGGCAGCTAAGAGCGTTACTGTACTTGCGCCGAATGGGCGCAGACAAAATGTTAAAGCCACACCAAACACCACAATCTTTCAAGTATGGTATTTGCAAATGTTTTATACTGCTAAATGACATGTTATCAGCCTATATTATTTTTAGATATTGGAGGAAGTATGTAAGAAACATGGACATAACGTAGATGAATATGATCTGAAGTAAATAACCAATTAATATTAAACATAAAACTTGAAAAAACACGAACTGACTGTACCATTTAATTTACTTTTTAGATACCGTAATCAGGTATTAGACATTAATACGATATTAAGATTCACCGTGATACCAAACAATGCACTATTAGAAATGGTACCGTGTACTAAAACGCGTTCTAAATCAACTGTCACAGTGTGCGTACAATCGGAGCAAGGAGAACGAATAGTGAAGGAATTTATGCCTGATGTAACATTAGCAGAAGTCATATCACAAGCATATCCTGATCGAAAACTTGATGAAACAGTTTTAACGTATATGCATCGTGAGGTAGGCAAATATTTATTACCTAACTTATTGTATGGGCAAATGTGCAAAAAGGTCTGTAACTTATAAAACGTGTGTGCCATTAATTTCAGGTTTTCGGAGCACAAGCTTTGAAGGATACAAATTTAATCTCGTTAGGACTTACACATGGTAAAGCTGTAGTACGATTATTACATCGAATTCCTGAAGAAATAAGTACTCCGATTTGTGAGACTGTCAAAACGAGTGATAAAAGTAATGAAACCGAATCTCCTACAAACATTAAAGAAACAGTAGAGTCTACGGTTGTAGAAGATACTACGAAAGATGTTCAAACCAAAGAAACTGCAGAAACTAAATCTTTTCCAATAGGGAAAGACGAGTTAATACCATCGACAAGCGTAGACCGTTACGCTGATAGTGATAAAGTTGTAACAGAATCAAACACAGAGGAGGAATTAATGGATACGCATGAAATAGACTTTGTAAGTTTTTCTTGGTACCATGAAGATAGGATATTGAAGAGCACCATTGTTGGAATATCTTAATCAAATATTCTTATTAGCCACTATGCATTTGCTACAGTAGGTTTGCCACAAAATAGGTGAACAGATGAAAGTTTGGTAGTGTATTTTTACCACTTCTAAGGATGAAGAAAGTTGCTTAAACGTAAGTCAGGAAATACATCTTTTTTTCAGTTATAAATATGTTTTGTCTACAATGGAGTATCGAAGAAATTGTTGAAAATGATTTCGAATTATATAAATTATACTTCTTGATTTGTGAATATCCACAATGGTGCTTTGTAATGTAATATTATCTTTCTAGTGTAGGATTCAACAGTGTTTGTAATTGTTCGTTGCAGTTAGGTGAAAGGAGTGCTTTAGTATTCAATCAGGCTATGGTTCAAGCATTATCCAGAGACGAATTCCCGGACAGTTTCTATGAATTAACAATTGAAGATGCAAGAGTATTAATGCGAGATGCCAAACGTCGCAGAGAAGAGTTAGAGGAAGCACCTTTTTTAACACATGTTCTGCGCGAAGAGAAACACGAAAAAGAAATATCATCTAAATTAAGCAAATACTATAAATCTATTATCCGTGTACAATTTCCAGACCAGTTTGTGCTTCAAGGTGTATTTCAGCCCATGGAAACAGTACAAGCGATAAAAGATTTTATAAAAGATTATCTGGATGACCCAAATAGTGATTTTACCATTTGTACGTACAACTATTTCTTATAATTAATATATGCTAGTATAGTACGCATTTTTTCAAAAGAATATTAACTACTTCATTTTTTAACAGTTACTGCGCCACCGAAACACATTTTGGATCCTAGCAAACCTTTAATTGACGAGCACTTGGTTCCTTCTGCTATAGTTTATTATTCTGGAGAATCGCTTCTAAAATCAGAGGTTAAAGAAAAAATTGTAGATCCTAAGGAAATCGAGATTCAAGTTATTAAATTTAGGTAAGTGATCGATAATGTTACCTGTATGTTATACAAAATTATTATTTGTTATTAATTTTTCGTTTCAGAAAATCGATGTTGAATCCTCAAAATAAAACAATTAAAAAAGACACTACTTCGTCTAAAGCAAATAGCAAATCCAGTGATAATAAAACTGCCACTAAGAAATTAAATGACAATACAACAAAAACGCCAAAATGGTTTAATACAATGTTAAAAAAATGATTCTATCATGTAAGGATACTTTATTACTTCGTATGTACATAATTATACATGAATAAAAGGATGCATTTTTACATTACTATTATTCAATTATGTGATTCAATATACTTCTATAAGCTAAACATTAACATAAAGCTAAGTTGCTTGTGTGTATAAAAAAATGTTAGTCGTGTTAATCTCTAAAAATACAAAGTGTGATATATAATGAAAGAAGTATAATTTGTTGACTTTTAAGAATAATTCTGGAACTATAATCTTTTTATTATAATTTCGTATTAAGTACTCTCTGTTTTTGTTTTTAGTAATATTGTACCTACATGTAGATATGAGTTATTCTGTTAATAGAATTTGTTAATATAGATATTTTTTCTCAACTGACGGATAGCTTTAGTTTATCTTGAACTGGTCAACAAAGAGAATTTAGACCTATCAACACTTATTAATATCTTATATAATCGATATCATTAACTTTGTAAATCAGGAGGGACAGCGGTAGGCGATTGTAGCTGTAAATGCATAAACCGACGAACAGGCCCGCCAATTATGTTTCCAGTTGGTCCAGAGCCACCTGCTTCTTCTTTAATACTTTTCATTAAGTTTTCCTCTATTCTATCAGATTTTGTACTTGACTCGAATCGCTCATCTTTAACCATTTCAGATTGTAATTCTGAATTTAATAGGCGCATATACTTATCCATTTCACCACCCTTATCTTCATCATCTTCACCTAAAGACCCTTCTGAACTTCCTTCAAACTCCCCTTCACTTCCTGGAACAACTAAATCCAATATACCTTGCAGTGTACAATCAAATATGTCTGCATCAAATTCAATTTTTCCATTATCTTCTGGATCATGCATTATATCAGCTTCCACAGAACGATCCCTAAAGAAACATACAAATTACGATTTATACAGGGTGTTCACGCTATTACTAGCCAGCGTTTTTCTTGCAAATAATATATGTTAGAAAAACATGACCGAGGAAAAGAGTGATAGTGTTTTCTTTCCAAGCAACGTAATGGCGGATGTAGTTCTTTTGTGTTCACACACCATTTTTTTGAAAGATGAAGGTGACCTTGAATTTTTTTAATGGAATACTATGTTTTTCTTATATCATGTAAAAGCATGTGTCAAGAAAACTTCATTCATATACGACACAATGACCTCCAAGATCATACGAGGTCAGAAATGGAAGAAACATTTTGAATATAATTAAATAATGAAATTTGTAATAAAAACAGTAACATACTCTAAAAGTTGAACACCATCGATATCACTGGTGTGATTAAAGAACGATTGTACTTTCTCCCGTAGACTCAGTGGTTCTTGCTTCTGGTTTTTGTTCTTTGCATTTCCCCATTGTTCGTTTAAGAATGTTTCTAATTGTACTGGATCTACGTTTAACCAACTGTCGCTATCTGCGGGACTTAACACAGCTTCGTCTTGCACTACATACAAAATATAGTATAACAATAATTGAACATTAACGAGACTGTATCAATATGAATGATAAGGGAATTACCATGCAGATCAATGTCATTAGACTGTATGCTTTCCCATGCTTCTAAAACTTTCTCTGCGTCACTTTTAACATTATTTTTAACTGAATCAAACAAATGTGAATGCTGTAAATAATAATCTTCCGCTGTGTTTAGAAGCTTCTCATACTCTTGACTGCCTTTTAACAGATCTCTAAAGTAGCCACTAGCTTCTAAACGTGCTAAATATGCATTTAGAGCATATTCATTGATGTTCGATTGATCAGAGTCGTTATCGCTTTCTTTTACTCTATGTCTACGTTGTTCATGTGCATGAGCAACTAACATTTCTAAACCACACGCTATCTTCACACCAAGAATATGTGCATTGTACTTTGAACAGTTTGTCGGCGGTATATTCCAGCCTGTTCTTGGATCGCCTGTGTATCGGCAATGCATCGCCATTGCGTATAAACATTTAGTCATTTTCACATTAACCATAATTCGCTGTTCAGGAGGGAAATATCTCATGGCACGACAGACCTGTAACACATATAACGTGTCAAATCAAAATTAAAGTCAATTTTGTATCGGCCTAAACTATGATACCGAATTATTACTTTTCTCTCAAGTGGGTCAGAATGACAAATAGTCCTAATGGCTGGCGCAACAAGTCTTGGTTCTTGAAGAAGCATTGAAACCGCTTTCTCCGGTAAAAAGACTCTTGTTTTGTGATGCCTTTTCTCAATTTCATTCGGATAACTGTTTATTCTTTTTTGCAAAGCATTCTGTATTTTTTCAGATGCTTTAGACAGATATGGACTTTGTTGAACATTATTTAATAAGTCAAGGAATGTTGTATATTTTTCACGGACTATATGTAAATCTCCGTTATGAATATATACACGATTTTCACACGTTTCCGGATTGGCCCATGACGGTAATACGTTTGCAGCCTCGATTAATAAAAATTCTCCATCGGAGTCGACTACTTTAGCGATTAGTCCGTCGAACTTCTGTGTAAGCTTAAATATAAGAAACACTATAAACCATTCGTCGCTTATATCTTCGTCGAAGTGTAATGATATGTAAACATGGGGTACTATATCACATTCTAGAAAAGAAAAAGATAAAAATATTACATATTAAAATAGCTAATGTATCCATGAAATGCTCGCTTTCGACGTGGCATATTACCTGCAACAGTTGATGAGTTCTCTACCAGTGTCTCTAATAGCAACGCTTGCTTCGTTCTAGGACGCAGTGTTAAACTATCACTGTGCCAGATGTAGCCTTCCAAAAACGGCGCAATCACTTCATTGTATTTCGCGATTTCTTGTAAAAGTATCTCCTCTGTTATTGTCTCTGGAGGTTGCGTATAACAAATTTCTGGGTATAGGAAGCATTCAAGAAAATCATCTTCTCTTACTTTAGTTGTCTTTGTGTGCGCCATAGTTTTGCTACCTAACATTTTGATCATATTAAATGTTAATACTTTCGTTCATATTCTTCATGTTATTGTTCGCTTGGAAAACGGTAAACGGCATTTACGAGTATAAAAATTTGGTAACAAACACATACAGTATAAACATTATAACTAATCAAAAAGTAAGTAAAAAAATCGTTACAGACGAGTCCTCCTAATACGTAATTATTCAAGATTCTTATGAATTATGAATCATATGTCAAACACTCAGCTGTGTTTATTAAAAGAAATTATAGTTTTTCAAACGGAGTCATGGTGCAACTATGCGTGAAGACTTCTATGAAAACCAAAGTTCTGCATACACATGGCTTACTTCTGACCCAGCAAATGCGCAAGGCGCGAAACGAGAAGAGGTAACATTTTACGATGTTTGATTGGTGCATTGACCGACACAAACACCGCCGAATACAAAATATACATAGTTATACCCATTCTTGCCTCACCAATGCAAAAAACAGCATCAGCATCTTATGTGCAGCGTGTTTTCTGACGTAAGCTAAATGTTTTGTCGATAACAAACTTCTTCAAATTTTCAACAGCCTCGACCTCGACTGATTCTGCAACATGGGTTGGGACGAAAGTTCTTAGCGTTTGTAAATTAAAATTGAAAGCTGAAATTCAGATATTTATTCATAGATTTATATATTCAATAACATATTTTCCATTCTCTTCTATTACTTTTTGCCATTTTCGAAGTAACTTCTCGTGTTATTGAATAAACATATGAATAACCTCATACGAACTTTCTTTCCAACTCAATACTAACGCGAAAACGATGCATAAATAAAGATATTATGAATGAAATGCTTCGTCCTAGGCTTCTCCAAGAAAACCAAATTTGCAATTCGTATTTGCAAAAAGTAGAATTGACAAGTCTTGAACAGACCTGCTTATATACCTATAATTATAGTGACATGCGTACTCCGCTCGAATTTTCAAATTTCAAAACATGCACTTACCCCTTTGGACTCTAAACAATTGTAATTATAAAATCAAGACATTTCTTATAACCCAGATAATTTTTATTCTATGCAATCTTTTTTAAATTGTGCACACGAATTGTACCTGTTTTTTCTCATACAACAGTTGGGCGTTTTACAATTTAGAGAATAAATAGGCGAATTTTATAAATGTTAGAATTGTTTTGAATAATGGCATGGCAATTTTTACAGACGCCACAGAGTCACTATTCGAGTGCAAAAGATTAAACGTATAATAAACGATGAATAAAATTTTCATATATTTCTATAATAGAAGAAAATATTCAATACATAAATATGAATTTTAAATCGATTCAGCACTAAACTATCGTTTAGTATTGAAAAAAAGTACTGCAAAAAATCAAGTAGAACTTAGTAGAAGTATAAATAAAATATCATCGTTTTATATCGACGAATTTATTAAACTTATAATGATCTGAATAAATAAAGAACCATTGTAATATTCAGTAGAGCAGATCATTGAAAATGTTACCCTATTTGAAAATATCGAAGAGTTGGTATCTATTGAATTGCTCATTGTTTAATTTTTTAAAGGAGCGCTAATTATAGGAAAATATAAGTAGCATAATTAAAGCAAAAATTATGCAATATGCAAGAAAATTCGCACAGAAAGGCGAGATTCATGGTGGGGACCAAAGACGAATGAGACAGGCCGAATCAGCATAAGTTCATCTTCACTTTCACTTTAACTAGTTCAATGAAGAATGTGCACATCTCAAAGTACACCAGTAACATCAATGCATTAGTGCAAGATTCTATTTGATCTTTACTATAATTTACTGTCATGATGATTTACTTAAATCGAATACCGCAAATATCTTTCATGTATACGTTTCTTGCTGTACACACAAGCTGGGAAATGTCAGTAAGTATCACGAAATTTATTAAATAAAATTATACGATTAGACACACACAAACATAAGTTATTTTATACTTTAAAAAATCATAAAGAGACTTATTTTTAATTACTTCGAAACTATTTCCGTTTAAACTGAATAACTGTAAAAATTAATTTCTTTGTTATTTTTGTAATCCTTTTTTTCTTTATTTTGGAAAGTCGAGATTTGTTCTGTATTTTATTGGATTGAGAATTTAATATATTAAATATATTATTTGTTTATCTATATTTTTAAAAAATTATTACTGCATATTTTATAACACTTATGCATATTTTACAGAAAATTGTTACTGCGATCAAGACAAATTTTTCATGTCTGGATAAAACTGCTGGATTTTATGCTGATATCGATGCTAGATGTAAAATATATCATACTTGTGATGAATATGGAAATAAATTTACTTATCGTTGCCCAGAGGAAACTGCTTTTCGACAAGATGCTTTAATATGTGATCATGCCCATCTTGTTAACTGTGAAGCAACTATTCCATTTAACACAGAAAATGTAAAAAATAAACAGAATGACTCTTCTTGCAGAAATGGGTCAACGCATAATAATAATTGTCAATACTTCTTTCAACAATCAAGAGATACACAATCGGGAGCTACGCATAATGTTATGCAACATGGATTTACGTTAAATTTACATAGATTTCCAAAAAACT
The DNA here is from genome assembly GCA_028455615.1 of Lasioglossum zephyrum. Classification (NCBI taxonomy): domain Eukaryota; kingdom Metazoa; phylum Arthropoda; class Insecta; order Hymenoptera; family Halictidae; genus Lasioglossum; species Lasioglossum zephyrum. The sequence goes on along the minus strand of CM052326.1, from coordinate 15,978,804 downwards.
TCAATGAGACAAATATTAACATGGACAATAGAATGAAATTTTTTTCTCCACAAGCTGAAAAATCTCGGAGCCAACAAATCGTATTAAGGACAAATGAAAATTTGTCTACAGCGAGTCAAACTTTTAATAACAAGAATAGACTCAATGAAAATATAAACTTTAATCAAGAAGATCGTTTTAACAAGAAAACAAATACTACTTTGCATCAGTTTCGAAGAATACCAACACATGCATTTTCTGAAAGTGTTCGAAATCAACAGAATGTCAGAAACGATAATCAGACCATAAAAACGTCTTTTAACAATAATAGAAATCATCCTTATGTAGAAACTTTAAATTCTATACAAAAGATAACAAAAATATCTTCAACTGAAATTAGTCCTGCTACACCAAATACAACTACAGAAATACCTATATACGCTTTGACTTTATCATTGAAACCATTAATACCAAGAGAATTAGAATACGATCCGTATTATCCGCAATCTACATCGACAGAATCATATTACACACCAAGCAACAGCAACAAAAAACTGCCATACGTCAAACCTTTTGCTCAAAACACATGGTCTAATACTCATATTGAGCTTCCACCAGTTTTACCAGATTTGCGATTACTAGAGGACATTGTTGATCGCAGAAAACTCTTTTACATCCCTCGAATTTAACTTAGATTAAAATATAGTTTCCTTTATCTGCAATGTTAAAATTGCTTAGGCGAAATTCTCACATGTTACATTGTCGTTAACTTGTTTGAGACTCTTTAGCTAATAATTACAACATGGAGAATTGTTTACATGTTAATTATCTACATTAACGTCTTCAATAATAAAAATGATAAAAACTATATTGTTTCATTATTATTCTCTAAACAATTAAAATTATTTATAACTTTAATCTATTTAATACTTATGGTATGGATCTATGCCACTGTGGTTTTTATGGCAATGTATACAGCACATAAACCGAGAAATATGCTATTCCTGAGTCAGACAGATTAGTTAGAGTAACTCTTTTTGTCTAGTTTAATTTTCTGCACTGTTTTGGGCGATTTGTAAAATTGTATCTATGCTGATCAAATCTCTGTTTTTTTAGCCTTTTCATCAGCACTGGCTCTTTCATTAGCAATTGACTATAAGTTCCTTCACTACATTTCTTTTATCTATTTTCTTCATTACCCCTTTCTTATTTCTAAAACAGAAATTCAACCATCAGTAAAAATTGAATGAATGAACATCGATAATGCTTCATAACACAATAATCTAATAAACACAGCTTTATACCTTGCAATTTCACAGTTTGATTCTTCCAACTTTTTATTTTGTATTTCTTCTTGCTCATCTAGAAACTTTGTGTGGTCACATAGCATGTTTTGACATGCTTCCGCACTGCTTCCTCAATGTCCTTCTATATCGCCAGCATTTTATTATTGATAAATAACTGATGCATGAGGGCATAAATTTTTCTGAAATAAAATATTAAAACAGTTCAATATCAAGTATACGAGCAACAATTTTGTTTCCACTATTTGGAAACTGAAGCTTCTTATGTTTGCTTATCTTGATCACCTTTCTCGCTGCTCAGAATATGCTGAATTGCAATTCAACTCAAATGAGAATTGCTGTCCGATATTATTCCATGTAACTTTCTTATCATCTCTGCTTTGTCTTCCGCTTGCATGTCATCCGTTCTTACTACACGACGAAGAAAATTATTGTTACATATTAAAATTGTACGTTTTATACTCGCATATTAGTTCACATAAGTACATACAAAATTTTGTATTTGATGCGCCGGAGCGGCGTGAGAAATTTTAAGCGACAACAGCGACACTTGCGGCAAAAACTAGGAAGCCCCTGGACAAGGATGGACAGATCATTGTCTCTCCTGTAGGGCTGTGACGGAGAGGGAAATGTCGCTCGGAGGAGAGACGAAGACGGAAATACTATGAAGCAGCTTGATTTTTTCATGTGCCTGGACGCGATTCATTTCGCGAGGAAACAATATTTTCCGATGCTCTTTGCGTTGAAATGTTCTCTAAAGTATCTCGGACGCCTTAACAGRGCCCTTTKTTYRGAMAMRGYGTACAGAAA